>LQNS02276770.1:1820904-1844832 GCA_001587735.2 Parhyale hawaiensis
TTGTTCTTTCGCTGCAAGTCATTTCTGGAATCTTGTTCTTTCGCTGCAAGTCATTTCTGGAATCGTCTCCCTGTGTTGCAGGTGCTGCCGGTTGAAATTCTGCGCTGCCGGCGAACCTCTCATTGTGATTCCAACTGCGCCTTTTCTTTAGAAGAATTACTTCTGCTCCTGGCAGGTTGAGAATTTTTCACTTGTCACACCAGAAGGTCATTCTTGTCCAGTGTCTTATTGTTAATGTTGAGAAGTTGTTGTTTTTTTCCTCGTAGATCGCTTTCGTTATTGTTTCGAAGTTGTGGCCAGTTGCCAGCAGATTCCGGCGAGGTCTTAGCATGGTTCAATATCAAAACACTATAATTAAGACCACTGTTGATAGATGTGTAAGTGACTTATGGAATAACAAGGTATTCTCTTGGTTCATTAAATATTTATTTAGTTTTTTGCACGCCGGGAATAGTTAAGAAAATACAGAAGAATAAATTTCTAATATAGTTCTGACGGTTATACTACAATGTCCTACTCAAATTGCCATAAGAGATGAGTGTTCTCTGTTTCAGTTCATCTGTGCCGCACAGTCCTCCCTAGACTTAGATGGCGTGTGAAAGAACGAGTTTATCAATATTAGCAGGCACCGAAGCATCAATGAATTTAATTAAATTCCTATTTGCTCTCCGCGTATCTTGTCTCCACTATCATACAACTTCAGTACTTGAACATTTATCATTTCAATCGATAAATACTTTATCAAAGGAAGGAAGAAAGCTAGAAAGAATAATAGCTAATTCTATTGAAAGTTGGAAAATTCGCTGCTCCTGTGCTTTGTTGATCATTTTACTTTGTTTGTCGTGAACTGATGGCAAATATAGTTTCTATGTGTGTAGAGAGTAATAAAAATCAGACTTCATGAGAGCGCAAGAGATGCTGTATATATTCATTGTTTGGATTTCAACATTGCCCGCAATAAGCGCGTTCAGTGGTAAAGATAAGGATTCCAATTTTGGCCATCTTCTGCAACCTGGTCAAATTTGTGCTTCTCGATCTCCATTAAAACGCAACGAAACGGCAAAATCTGTAACCTGGTCTATTATTTGCTTATTTGTAAGAAGCGGGACACGAAAGATACAAATACATAAACATATATTACGCTAAAATCCGCATTAAGGGATCAAAAGTCGCAATTTTCATCGTGCATTCTGGGTCACGTGGTTTTTCAAGGTCACATTACGCGACCCCTAATTAAAGCCAAACGGGGACATTTGCTAGAGTTATTTTAAATTTATGGACTTTGGTCCAACGTTTCCCGAGAGATAAACGGGAAAATCGCGCCTTACTCGAGCCACCACCACCTACCCATCACCACCCCACCACCCCAGCACCACCTCCCCATCACCACCCTGTCGCCACCACCGTTTACCCGTCATCATCACTGCCATCCCACCACCACCACCACCACATGTAACCGTCAGCACCACCACCTCCCCTTTCATCACCACCTCGTCCCTGCCACTACGGTGTGCATACCCATGGTAGCAGCGCACATTGCGTGCTGCACGGTTATGCTGCGGGTCCCGGAAACGGTCCCCAGGCCAGGTGAGCGATCTTTATCGCGGCGCTATGCGCGTTGAATCAGCAAAACTTGCTTGGTGTGCATAGCTATCGTAGGGGTGCTTATCTTAAGGTAGAGTGGTAGCGGGTTGTCGAACCTTCCGATAAATGCGCTAAAGTTTTTTGCGGCCCGTCGTCGGCTACAGCTGTACTTCTGTGGGGCCAGTTAGCCTATAAAACTGTTGCACGATCCAGTGCATGTGGGTTTCCCAGTGGAGGGTGCAGTCAAAATTGACTTTACCATCTCACGGTATTACCTCCTACTAAAAAGCCCCATCTATAAGTTGGCCTGCATAAGGTAAAGAAAGACAAACTTAGGTTCAACTAACGTTTTAAATAGCTGACCTTTATTAGGTTAGGCAAAGACTGGTGAAGCTAACATTACCTTATTTGCGTCCTTATGAAAGCCAGTTATTTCGAATGTTAGCAAAAACTAACTTTCCGCTTCCTAACGTTAATGGCGGGCTCTATTGTAACGAACGTACCTGTGTCCTCTAAATCCCTTTGGTAGTAATATATAAACATAAATATATATATATATATTTACAATATAATGAATACTAATGTGCATCAATTTGTTTGTTTGTTCATTTATCCATCCTTCTGCCACGCTTTAAGATATCATATATGCAAAAATCAGGCAAGATTGGAGAATGTAGTCATCCTGTGACCTTTCGTTGAAAGCTGATAGGTCGAAAATAGACCAGATTTGCAGATGATAGCAAGCGTATGGTAATATCTTTGGATGCACTTCTTGCTTCGCTCAACGTTGAAATCCAATCCGTTGGCAATTGCAGTGCAACCTACATAAGCAAATTAGCAGCAAAAATATGATCAATAAAGAATTATCACAAATTTTTCGCGGTCATTTTTGACCGCCTGGTTCAGTAGCATAAACATATAAACACACAATGGTGTTTAATATATTGCATTTAATTCTCCAAAGAGTGTTAAAATCCTTCTGGAGTTAGTTTGGTGTATATTTAATTAAGATGGATTATTGGATGGTATAAGATTCAGTAATCTGAAACGGTTGATGATCACTGGTTTTCTTCAATATAGATGCGCAGATGCAGCCTCACAGACAAATGCTCACCAATAATGCACAGCGGCGGAGGAAATCGGGTTTCAGTGAAAACTTATTAACAGGATTGATTTTTTCTGCCGTCATTTATTAACGGCACAGGCTACTACTAATATTTTATACAGTAATGGAATATTAGTAGCCTTCCATATATTTTACACCCGAGTTTTCGTGGGCATACAATCCCCGGCAGCCCACCATTAGTTGGGTTGTGAAAGACTTTTGTTTATTTTTATATCGGGCAATGGAATTGTCATAAATCCTTGGGTACTTAACATGACAAAATCCTTTGAAATCTGAAGATACATTGCCTATGTGTAAATAAAGTTACACGAATGCAATGTAAATTCTTGCGCGCATGAATAATGGATTGTACCTGCATCAAAGCTTTTTTTTGGGGGGGGGGCAGACAGTCACAACACAACATCCCGCTGAATTTTTTGAAAATATTTGTAGGACGTAGAAGTATGTCTCAGGAGTTCTCTATGGCTAACGCACGAACACACACGTACTGTACCTATTTTCTACGTTGATAATGGTTCTTTTCCTACTGGAAATATAGGTTTACTTTGGGCGTCAGTGGGCTGATTTCACCTTTCTTGTAGGAGTAACGCTCTTTGGTACTTGATGAGTGATCATTTAAGTATAGAAATGGACGATAATTAATAATTTAAGAGAATTGTCAACATATCCGCGGAATCCATCTCTGTTGCCAAAGTCAACTTTGACTTGACTGGTCTTCATAGCAGTCAGCTTCAAATTTCGGGCAATTAAAACCAGATCTGTCTTACTGAAATCCCTCTCAAATGTCAGTCGGAAGAGACTCTGCGGCTGTTCGCGACTCCGACAATTAGATGTTCCCTTGCTTCAGTTTATTGTGGTTCTTCTCTTGACCTTCTAGTGGAGCAATATCTTAAATTCCAGTGCATTATTGCACAGTTACACGTTTATTACTGCGCCCATGCCTTCAAAATTAATAGCAGATGTTGTGAAGGTTCAAAATAAATAAATATGATAGCACTAAGCGAATTAATTAATAGTATGCTTAGAAGTGGCCTGCAGCTGACAGTGTGTTTGTCATACGGTAGAAATTTTTCGTGTTAATAGCACTGAGGCGAAAAATCTTCCAATTTCTTTAGCTGTTCAGTCTCCCCCGTAACATGGATACACACAGCTGATTCAAATTGATTACCTCCGCCAAGGAGGTTATGTTTTGTCGTGTTTGTCTGTCAGGAAGATAGCTCAAAAAGTTACAAACGGAGCTGTATGAAATTTACAGAGATTGTTAGGCTTATTAACAGCAACATATGATTAACTTTTAGTGAAAATGCGTTCATCTGTTCGTTTATCTGCCTATTTTGTTTTAGTGCCTGAACTCAAAATGGCATGGATGGATTTTTATGAAATTTACATTAGTTGTTAGGTATTTACGAAAAGTAAGAGACCAAATTTTTCTCATGATCTGTTTGTTCGTTCGTCTGTCGCCGTGTTTTTTTTTTTCTATTTTATGCATAGTAGCACAATAGCTCAAAAAGTTCTCAATGGATGTTTATGAAATTTACAGGAATTGTTAGTAATGTTAAAATACACAGATGATTAAATTATGGTGCAGATCGGGTGGTCCATTTGTGTGTTTGAGTTATGTTTGTCATAATGTTTGTTAGCAGCATAGCTCAAAATTATGAACGGATCTTCAGGAAAGTTACGGATACAGTCAGTACTGTTGAAAGGCACAAACGATTAGATTTTGGTTTTGATACAATAATAAAATCATGGTTTCAGAACCAATTTTAAAATTTTGCTGCCGTTGCCTTGCCTGGCGGAGACATGCGCTCTCAGAGTGCTCTAGTTTGTGAGCTATGGAACGAGCATGATCAACGCTGTAATGATTCG
The DNA here is from genome assembly GCA_001587735.2 of Parhyale hawaiensis. Classification (NCBI taxonomy): domain Eukaryota; kingdom Metazoa; phylum Arthropoda; class Malacostraca; order Amphipoda; family Hyalidae; genus Parhyale; species Parhyale hawaiensis. The sequence goes on from LQNS02276770.1 coordinate 1,825,484, forward strand.
TACCGTGTATTTTACATATTAAAGCAGTGTATTAAACAAAAACCGTGCGCTTACCTATTTGCATATTTCGTGTCACGGAGTACTGAATACAGATACGTGAAAAAAAGGCCAGGTTGAAGATCGTGGCCATCCCGTCACGCTTCGTTGAAAACCTGATAGGCTTGTGATAGCAAAAGTAAGGCTGCCTCAATGTGAATACCCTTATTTCTTTACTAATTATGAAATCTGGGCCAGGAACACGTCTGAAGTATCTCTTAACACTCTCGTGGACCTTAACTTTTACGTTATTCCCTCATCAGAATATTATTTGCTTTGATCTCACGGTACGCAAATTTAGGAGATGATCTCCGAACCTGAGAGTACTGGAAGATTTTCTTCGTTGGAGCGAGGAGACGGGGGTTTCATTACAGTTGTTATTGTTTTCAGCTGTTTTTATTATTTTTTTTTTTTTGTGATATAGCTTTCCGGACGAGCCAATTGTAACTTACTTTATTTATATAACTGCACATCAGTAAACAGCGCCACGGTAGCTGCATGCTTCCGTTCTCAGCTCTAACACCTTGTATCGCTCGTTCGATGACCAGTGAGGCACACGCGCTCTTTGCAGATCTTGGTGTGCTGACTCGGCAGTTGTGTGTGCATGCACGGCGCCGTGGCGGAACTGCCTTCCTCAGAGATGAGAGGGGTGGGGGGTCTCGGGTTATTTGTTCCTTCCGTCAAATTGGCGCCATAGTTCGTGACCCGAGGGCGACTGCGACTACACTTGCTCATCTGGGGCAAGTGTGCCTATACCCGAAGCACAAACCAGTGCATGTGGGTTTCCCAGGTGAGGGTGTGGTCTAAGTTGACTCTACCTTTACTTTTTACCTTTTCTATTCCTGTCCCCTTGTGTGGGTGAAAAGCTCTACCTCGAGATTCCTGTGACGTCATCTTTCATCCATCGGCGTTGTGCCATGAACAATTTCATATAAAGAAGAAAATATTTGGACAGAGCAGAACAAGAAATTGGTGTTATTACTATTATTATTGCTTTTTGTTATATACTATGGAAAACATTATGAAAAATTGGAAGAAATATAACAAAAATATCAGTGAGATATGAGTGTGATGTCAGTGAAAAACTATGTGAAAAACCTTTCAAGAACGAAAACTCCTACTTCGCGGAGTTTTATCTGGAGCATAAATTGGCTGATCATCGAAGGGTTGAGTACCAACTACATAAATCATATGTGCATGACCATTAAGAATAGTAATAATAATATATTTCAACAATTATACAAAGCTTTTATGGTTATGAATGATTTCCAACTATTTTTTCGCACAAAATGTTTTTTTCGCTTTCCTCAAAAAGATGTCAGTTTCTACATTGAACTTCCATAAAATTTTACAGCTTTTACGCTAAGATGAAAACAAAGACAGTTTGGGAATCGTCATACCATTCTCCACAAACATACACTCTTAGATTTTCAACCTCGTTTTCTTTCAATTTACAACATAAACTTTCATATTAGGTCCATTACTGTTTGTAATATACATTAATGACATGTCTGCGGCATGCTCCCTACTTAGATGTGTTCATTTTGCTGACGATGCAGTTTTTATGGCCGATTCCAATGATGAGCGTCTGTGTTATACTGTTAATAGTGTGCTGGAACAAGTAGATTTATGGCTCAAGGTAATCCGTCTATCTCTTAATATTGACAAAACAAATTACATGGTCATTACGCATAATTCAACCTCTAACAAACGCATCCAAATACGCCAGCAGGAAATCAAGAGGGTTCATAGCTTTAAATTTTTAGAGATCTATATAGATGACGATTTGAGTTTTAACGATCATGTTAGAAATGTTTTAGCAAAAGTTAGCAAAGCAACAGGCATTATGTATAAGTTAGCTCACTGTTTACCATCTCACGCGTTATTAAAGTTATACTACAGCCTCGTATACCCGCACCTGACGTACGGTGTGGTGACCTGGGGAGCCACAGGTGCTGGGAACAAGAGGAAGGTCCAGGCAGCTCAGAACAGAGCGCTGGCGCTCCTTACCGCTCCGTTAACTTCTCTTTTGACCTTTGACATGATTATTCGCTATTTTACCACTGTTAAGCTTTTTTTATATAATAAGACGGGACCGTCATCTTTATTTTAGAAATAATATAGAACATCAGCAAATTGACCATCACCATCAGACAAGATTCTGCACTACCGATAATATTTCAATTCCAATATTCACCAAAACTAAATGGCAGCAATCTTTTACGTACAGGGCAATAAAATATTGGAACGACCTGCCAATAGGAATAAAAACAATTCGAGAATCACAGGCTTTTAAAGTTTTGCTACGGAATTATCTACAGTCAGGCTCCTTGCGGTGATTTTTATTCAGACCCAGCAACGTCATAATTTTAATAATTTTCCACTGTATCGTGTAATAAATTTTTCTGCTAATAGCGCTTATATGCTAGCACACCAATTAAGTGTGCGGTGTTGCTTGAAGACGAATTCAGCGGGAGTCGAGGAGTGTACCGCCCCTCACGTCTCGTCTCGTCCGTCCAGGTCTTGCTATCCCTAACTGTGCGTGACGGTGTGAACCGCCTAACTGCCCTGTGAGGGAGCGGGTCTCCCCTGTCTCTCTGTCGCTGCTCATTCACGCCAAGCGGCACTTTATTATCCTTACTGTATGTAGCTTTATGTTCTAATTTTATCAGCAGTGTGATTGTTTATTTTTGTTTTTTTAACATTTACCTAAATAGCACTTTGCTACCAATAGGCTTGGCATCCGTTTAGTACAATGCAGCGTGTATCGAATGCATATAGATCAATAATCTCTGTAATTTTAAAATCCTGGCTGCCAATAAACTTATTATTATTATATTAATTTTAGTCACTGGTGAAAGTACAGATTGAACTATACGAAAAGGAATGTTTACCCTGAAATTCGACGATAAAAAGAAAACGAAGAAGAAAACGGGAAAATTTCCGCGAGCAAAAAGATTTTTTTTTTTTTATTTTACACATCGGGTGCAAATTTCGTTACAATCGGAATGTAAATAGAAAGCTTCAAAAAAGCGGGGCCCTTCTTAAACTATTTAAATTCATAACTACATGTCTCTTCGTCCTCTCTTGTAACATATTTGCGGTGGTTGTAGAGTCTCAAATTAACTTGTAAAAAGCTTAAAGATTACCGTGAAGTGAAATCAAAGTTATGTTGGTTAACTTATTCCTAACAAACTTCTTGACAGCCTGAGAAGCTACAATCTTAAAACAGATTTTAGAGCGGCCAAATATTTTGTTGAGACACATATGTTTCGACGGGTCATGCGCAGTCACTTTCCCTGTAACGTCGCTTATCATCTAAGCTTGACGTAGCAAATAACGCTCTTCCTACGAGACCATTGGTATTGGTTCGGCGTTTAGCCCTAAAGCTACGAATTACACTTGAATAAACCTCGCTTATTTAGGAAAGTCGTGTTCCGCTCACCATTTGACGCTCCCCATGTCACCGGAATTTGCTCGTCCTACTTCACATTTCCGCCATAACTTCCATACTGGTGCAAGGCGCCCCAGTTAACATGTATGTATCCTCTGCAAGCAAAGGAAGACCCGTTCGTCCAGGTCGTCAAACATGAAAGTGACGGGNAATTATAGAGAGGTGTTAATATAACTTAAGAAGTGAACCCAATCTAATTAGCTTTATTTATAGGTAGGTAGGTAATTTATGTTGGTATCCTTGATACCGGGCCAAGGGTCTAACACATAACTACGTGGCTCTTCGTCCTCTCTTGTAACATATTTGCGGTGGTTGTAGAGTCTCAAATTAACTTGTAAAAGTTAATAAAGCAAAGCTTAACGATTACCGTGAAGTGAAATGAAAGTTATGTTGGTTAACTTATTCCTAACAAAATTCTTGACCGCCTGAAAAAATACAACCTTAAAACAGATTTTGGGGAGGCCAATTATTTTATTGGGACACATATGTTTCGATGCGTCATGCCCAGTCATTTTCCCAGTAGCGTCGCTTATCATCTATGCTTGACGTAGCAAATAACGCTCTTCCTACGAGACCCTTGGTATTGGTTCGGCGTTTAGCCCTGAAGCTACGAATTACACTGGAATAAACCTCGCTTATTTAGGAAAGTCGTGTTCGCTCACCATTTGACGCTCCCCACGTCACCGGAATTTGCTCGTCCTACTTCACATTTCCGCCATAACTTCCATACTGGTGCAAGGCGCCCCAGTTAACATGTATGTATCCTCTGCAAGCAAAGGAAGACCCGTTCGTCCAGGTCGTCAAACATGAAAGTGACGGGATTTTGGTGGGCGAATTGAGCGGTCTTTGATGTAGGGATGGCCGAGGCGTTATATCGACGTGCTCAAGGCACTGGACTGTGCAGGGAATTAGAAATTGCGTAATGTCAGACTTGCCAATGTTGTCGGATCTCTTCCATGGGTGTATAGGAGTTACTTCTTATCGGCATTTGTGATACTCAGTTTTCATGTTCGCGTTGAAGAATTTTTACCATTTTCTACTACAATTAGAACAGAAATAATAGCTTTATCGCAGAATTGACCACATTTTAACTATTTTTGGCTATATATTTCAGTGAAAATTTCACAGTGAGTTAAACTTACAATATTCATAGTTTCTGTAAGTTTTCAAACGACTAATCATGCTGGTTCAAGAAAACTTTGTTTTTTTTTTGTCAATTTTACTAAGTTCACTGAGCGGCGGTAATAGCTTTTTGACTAAAAAAAAATATTCACAGTTTTATATCACCAAAGGAGCAAAAATGAACAACACAAATGAGAAAAATATGTATTAAACAAGGAATCTTTAACCAAAAGTTTACAATGACTGGAAAAAGTCTTATTTGCCAACATGACCTCCATGACGTTTAATAACTTCAATAATCCTTGAATCCATGCAGCCAGTTAGTTTCTTTATTGCAGAAGATGGCACTGCCCTTGCTGCTGCAGCAACAGCATCCCACAAGACAGATTTTGAGTTGTACTGCCTTCCATCTGCTTAAATTTCCCTTTTCAGAAGAGCCCAGAAGTTTTCAAGTGGGTTCAGATCAGGTGAGCACGGTGGCCAAACCATCAGTTTCTCTCCATGGAATCCCAAAAAGTCCAGAAATGCTGTGGTAGTACGGGCAGAGTGTGAATGCGCATTATCACGCATGAAAATCAAGATTCGAGGCAACAAGAGGGGTATGTCATCCTGCCATGGGACAAAGGTGTCCTTTAACATGTCAGAATATGATGCAGATGTAATTTTCACGTTATCAGGTACCCTAACCGGACGTACAAGTCGATTCCTTACGATACCAGCCCTTATGATAAAACCACCTCACAGTTGTTGACGTTTTACGCGTTGATGACACTCACCGCCAGGTAGCACTCAACGCTTACTCCACCCATCAGGTCCGCCAAGGGTTGCCCGGGTTTCGTCAGTAAAAAGAACATGATTCATGTTAGTCCTCATGTATTTCCCTGTCCATTCCATCCGTAAAATTTCAAGTCCTGAGGTCAGAGGAGACAATTTCAAAGGAAGATTTGAGAGAAGCAATGGAGCGAAGAATATCATCTCTTGTGGTTTTAAGCCCAGCAGCCGTAAATATTGATTTAATTGCTAGCACGGGTCTTTTAAGTAGCTGACGAACCACATTTCTCGTGTCTCTATCAGTAACAGTCCTTGAATGCCCAGCATCTGATCGTTATTTCCGTGGTAAAAGGTCCTTCAAAAATCTTGTCACTATCTCAATATAGCGTCCTATTCTTCGGGCAATGACATCGGGATTTGTGCCTTTAGTAGTTTCTTTGATGATAATTTCTTTCTCCTTTTTAGTAAGAGCTTTTCCACGTCCCATTTTAGCAGAATATAGAAGAAGCTATTATTGTCGTTCACCTCAAAAAGCGAAAAAATGCAAAGAGTTATCAATCGGGAGACACAGCAAAATGTAAACAAACTCAACAGTGTTGCCATAAGACGTCACGATTTCCCTGCATGTTTCATAAAAATTTGATCACGCAAAAATGATATATGGTAAATTTTGCGCTAAAGCTATTTTTTTTTTCTTTTTTTAGTTTATTTAAAAACTAGAGCGCAAACCTCTAAGAAACCTGCTCTAAAACAGAGTTGTAAACAGCCTGGCGGGATCATCATCAAAATTTAATGTTTATTTATGCTGTGAGAGATTTATACTAAAAACTGAAATGCGAAGGCTCTCTTTTAAAGTATCTGTGAACTGCTGTCTGTAGTTACAAAAAAAAAAAAATCCTGAATTTGTGCTTTCATAAATTTTGGATAGTGAAGGTTCCAAGTGTTTATTTTTTATCTTCGAATGGAATGATATCTAGTGACTCCCGCCGTCATCAAATGACGAAAGTAAATTAAGTAGGTACTGGTAGCTCCCCCAATTTGTTCGGAATACGATTTGGCAAAAAGAACAAATTACGGGACTAGAACCAATTAAGAGCTAGTAAGCTTGCCATCAAAAGTTAGCAAAATCTCTTTCACAAGCTTACAGAACGAAAACGAACGTACTTGAGAAAATGTTTTAGGGGTAGCCTACTGAAAATCGTTATTGTCGTCTGCGACTCAATGTTTTAAACTTGACGTATCTTACATTTATTTATCAATTCTTTATATCTGTGACGAATGCAGCAAAAATTTGGTGCAGGTATGCATGAAAAATAGAATTTTCGATGGGAACAATTTGAGGTACCAGATTACAAATTAGGGTCTACGTTATCTAAATTTTGAAAAAAAAACGAATTAGAGGTACCGACTAATTAAGATCGAACGCATTAGAAAATTTACCGTACTTTCAACGGTACCCTCATTTTTATCTATTTATTTATTTGTTTCTTTTTTTTTTGCTGTTATCGTCTCTGCGAAGGACTTCTCGGATGAATATTTAGTAATCTGCAGTAGACTTCACATTCTACTGTATGTAATGAGGAGCTGCACCCCCAAGAGGTCCTCTTAAGTTAGTTTAGCTTTGGCGTTTTTCTTTCGTGCCACTTTGCATCCTTCATATTTATAGCATTTACTGATGATATTTGTTCTGTTATTCCTTTTCTCTCCTTGAATTGATATTCGCATAGGCATTGAATCAGTACTGGAAAACCCTTGCACATGGAATCCATATTTTTCTCGATATGAAATATGTCCCTTCTTCTTTGTTTTCGAGTCATTGGCTGAACGTCTAAAGAGTTTTATGCTATTTACTAATTGAAACTCTTCCCTGTATTCTAAGTAACAAGTTCTTATTATCATTATTTTATTCATGTTTTTCGGCTAAAGCATTCAGCGATTACTTAGTAGTGGTAGTCTGGGGGTGTCTTTGTACATTTCTCTTTTACAGCTCTACCATGTAATTTCCTATTCCATATGATGAGGAGATTGAAAAAAAAAGTTGGATAGAGCTGTCGCACCTGGTACATTTATGAGAGGGGGGTATGGGGGTGGGCGTAAAATTGTCAATCGTGGACCGATTGTTCTGAAACTTGTTCAGAATATGTATTTTTTTGGAAAAAGAGACACATTTTGCTTCCGCAACTGTTTTTATTTCGTCCTTAGTTTTTGAAGTAATGGGAAATATATTCATATATGCCTATGTATTTTTGGAAAATTTCAAAAGAATACAACTCAATGAGTTTTCATCCCAGAAAAAAAAATCAATTTTAGAATTCTTAAAACATTCCTAACAAAACAATAGCGCCGGATTTTCCATTTTTTCCTTCATAACATGCATAGTTTTTATCACAGCTCAAAACCGAATCCTTTGCTTTTTCCCTCTATTTGAGTTAGCGAAAGTAATGAAATAGAAAACGGAGAATCCAGCTCTGCTGCAATGGTGTTACATAAAGGACAAACAGCAGATATAGAACTTGAAATCCATACCCGCGACAGAGTTCCTTCAATGGATCAACATGGAGGGGACATGTTAGTCGGGAAAGAAGAGTAACAAAAAAAAAACATCAACAGCAGGAGTATGAAAATGGAAGAAACTTTATAGCTAAGGGCAAGTTAGCCGCTTAAGTATGTTGTTCTCTGGGTGCGCATCTCCTCATAACGTAGGAGGGGCGAATTAGCCTTGCTACCATAACCCTATGGCCTATATGATAATCGTATTTCCTCCTGAGAGGGTTGCACTGGTCTCAGTTACTCAAGGGACACGTGCATAATAAATGTTCGGTTTATAATGCATGGCTCGGTGCATACCAAACATTTAGTTTATTGTGGGCGCGGTGCATAGCAAGCATTTAGTTTATTGTGGGCGCGGTGCATAGCAAACATTCGCTTTGTAATTCAGTCGAAAAATTGTTTAAAAGTTTTAGTCATTAAAGATTTACTCGGGAAGCTGCGTATAAATTCAGTTAAAGAGTCACGCTAATAGGATATAAACACGATTCTATCGAAAGAAGAGTTATCAATGCCACTTGACACCAGTAGCTACTATTTTTCTTAGAATCACAAATTTTCCGCATTTCCCCGTAGTCGTTGTCTTAATTGTTTTAATTACAGAGCATATGAAGTCATCTAGCTACGTTATTGTTCATGATTATTAATTATATATTATGATAATATTTTTCATGACTAGCTATAGTGAAGGATATTATCTGAGTTACTAAGTCGAATAATTTTTCGGGTTTTCTGTGATTTCAAAAATAATTTGTAGTAGAAAATATGTAAGATATACTAATGTGTCTGCGAATATTCACAGTTTTAGGTGCTCATATCGTGGATTTCGCATAATCATGTTTCTTGCTCGGTTCTTGGTACGTGCAACATGGTACTGTACTGTAGTGTACTGTACTGTACGGTACTGTACTGTACTGTATTCTCTAGTCATTACATTCTGCCGTAACTACAATACTTCGATTCATTAGCCTCTGCTGTAACTACTTTGCATTTAGTAGCCTCTACTGTCACTTATGGACAGAAAGAAATTGTGAGGGACTTTGCAGTGAGAATGCAAGCTAATGCTACTTTGAAGGAACATGTGGCTAGAGCTTTAACCATAAGAAAGAAATGGAGCCAATCGGTTCTTGGAACTTTCTCGTCACGGAAGGTAGATAGACCTAATGCTCACCACTTGGAAACAACGGGTACACCTCGGTTTCAATAAAGTTCCCCTCTGCTCAAAAAGACCTGGAATGCCTCGAGGCCATTCAGATATTGTTTACTGATCAAATTTGAAGCATACAAATTTTAATCTCTTGCATTCTGAGAGCGCGTACCTTCGCCAAGCGAGACAACGGCAATGAAAAATTCTATTTGGTTCTTAAACCATTACTCTCTTTGTATCAACAGCAAAATCTTATCATATGTGCCTTTTAACAGTGTTAACAATTTCAGTAATTTGCATGAAAATCCGTTCATAAGTTTTTGAGTTATGCTGCTAACAAACATTCTGAACAACATTAGTTAAGCTCACAAACAGACCCACTGATCATCACCAAAATTTAATCAATTGTGTGTATAACATTGCTAATAATTCCTGTAAATTTCACAAAGATCCGTCCGTAACTTATTGAGTTATTGTGCTAACATTAATCAAATCAAACACGGTGACAAACGAACGAACAGATAATCACAAAAATTTCGCCATTTACTCTTCGTAATATACCTAACAATACAAGTAAATCTCACGAAAATCCGTCCATAACTTTTTGAGTTATTGTACTAAAAATAAGGGGCAGACAAACAAATGAACGGATTTTCACCAAAAGTTAATCATCTGTTACTGTTAACATGCTTAACAATCCTAGTAAATTTCGTATGGATCTGTTAATAACTCTTTGAGTTATTGTAGATGCGCGCCATTGTCATTGTGCGCTGTAGCAGACACACCCAGGCCAAGAACCTATAAATGTGACCACGCAGTATAGTCGCCAGCTCATACCTCAGGTGCCCGCATGGTGAAGCATTAGCCAGTGTGTACCTGTCGAGACTCGTTACCACAATATAGATCTGCATCTACCCCCCCTTGTCTCATTTCCCCTGCTAATAGAATATCCGTGATATAGAGAACCCGAATACGGCACCCGCAATAACATTGGTGGCNTTGTGGGCGCGGTGCATAGCAAACATTCGGTTTATTGTGGGCGCGGTGCATGGCAAACATTCGGTTTATTGTGGGCGCGGTGCATACCAAACATTTAGTTTATTGTGGGCGCGGTGCATACCAAACATTTGGTTTATTGTGGGCGCGGTGCATAGCAAACATTCGGTTTATTGTGGGCGCGGTGCATAGCAAACATTCGGTTTATTGTGGGCGCGGTGCATAGCAAACATGCGGTTTATTGTGGGCGCGGTGCATGGCAAACATTCGTTTTATTGTGGGCGCGGTGCATGGCAAACATTCGTTTTATTGTTGGCGCGGTGCATAGCAAACATTCGGTTTATTGTGGACGCGGTGCATAGCAAACATTCGGTTTGTAATTCAGTCAAAAAATTGTTTAAAAGTTTTAGTCATTAAAGATTTACTCGGGAGGCTGCGTATAAATTCAGTTAAAGAGTCACGTTAATATAAACACGATTCTATCGAAAGAAGAGTTATCAATGCCTCTTGAGACCTGTAGCTACTACTTTTTTAGAATCACAAATTTTCCACATTTACCCGTAGTCGTTGTCTTAATTGTTCTAATTACAGAGCATATGCAGTTATCTAGCTACAATACTGTTCATAATTAATAATTATATTATGATGAAATTTTTCATGCCTAGCTATACTGAAGGATATTATCTCAGTTACTACGTCGCATAATTTCTTCGAGTTTCGGTGATTCAAAAATGATTTGTAGTAGAAAATATGGAAGATATACTAATGTGTCTGCGAAAATTCACAGTTTTAGATGCTCGTATCTTAGTTTTCGCATAATAATGTTTGATGCATGTTTTTGGTACGTGCAATATGGTACTGTACAGCACTACTGTATTCTCTAATCATTTTTTTCTGCTGCAACTACAGTACTTGGATTCATTAACCTCTGCTCTAGCTACTTTGCATTTAGTAGCCTCTGCTGTCACTTATTGACAGAAAGAAATTGTGAGCGACTTTACAATGAGAATGCAAGCTAATGCTACTTTGAAGGAACCATAAGAGCTTCAACCATAAGAAAGAAATGGAGCCAATCGGTTCTTGGAACTTTCTCGTCACGGAAAGTAGATAGACCTAATGCTCACCACTTGGAAACAACAGGTACTATCTCGGTTTCAATAAAGTTCCCCTCTGCTCGAAAAGACCTGGAATGCCTCGAGGCCATCCAGATATTGTTTACTGATCAAATTTGAAGCATACAAATTTTAAACTCGTGCATTCTGAGAGCGCGTACCTCCGCCAAGCAAGACAACGGCAACGAAAAGTTCAATTTGGTTCTTAAACCATTACTCTCTTTGTATCAACAGCAAAATCTTATCATTTGTGCCTTTTAACAGTGTTAACAATTTCAGTAATTTGCTTGAAGATCCGTTCATAACTTTTTGAGTTATACTGCTAACAAACATTCTGACTAACATTAGTTAAGCTCACAAACAGACCCACTGATCATCACCAAAATTTAATCAATTTTGTGTATAACATTGCTAATAATTCCTGTAAATTTCACAAAGATCCGTCCGTAACTTTTTGAGTTATTGTGCTAACATCAATAAAATCAAACACGGTGACAAAAACAAACGAACGAACAAACAGATAAGCTCACAAATTTCGCCATTTACTCTTCGTAATATACCTAACAATACAAGTAAATCTCATGAAAATCCGTCCATAACTTTTTGAGTTATTGTACTAAAAATAAGTGGCAGGCAGACAAACAAATGAACGGATTTTTACCAAAAGTTAATCATCTGTTACTGTTAACATGCTTAACAATCCCAGTAAATTTCGTACGGATCTGTTAATAACTCTTTGAGTTATCTTGGTGACTGACAAACAGAATAACAGAGAGACAAACGCCCCGTAAACATAACCTCCTTGGCGCAGGTAAATATTCTAATAGCTTCAGTTCGGGCGTAAAGTTGCTTAACGAAATGCCCAGCCCTTTCGAAAAAGCACAAACATTTAAGGAGTGAAATTGCCAAGGAGGTCCTATTGAAGAGGAGCGCACCCTCTCTATTTATCCTACGGGAGCGATGCGAGTAAACTTTTCCCTTAAACTGGCTGAGTGGCTTATCCAATCGGAGAGCGGCATTGCCTCACGCAGCCTATATAGGAAGGAGTCCTGAGCTCCAATTTTATAGCCATGAACCATTGACGAAATTCCGAGCGAATGGAAGTATGTAAAGGAAACTTATATCCTGTATACCATCTCATGATGAAAGTAACAGGGTGAGCACTGAGATATAAATCTCCAGACACGATTGTCTTTACAAAAATATTGAAGAACTGCCTGTTTGTATCTTCCTTAATTATATGTGCTGATCATTGCCACTTCAGCCACTTTAAGGACTCCAAACGCCAGCTTCGATCACGTGACAAAGCCATGTGTTTACTCGCTCAGAGAGTACTTGGGCTTGCTCCTCCCATTAGAAGCTCTTTGGAAATTACTAAACGAAAGTTATTGGACTCGTGCTTGCTAAAAGTGCCACTCGAACCAACTTTAAGCGATTTCATGTTCTGTGGTGATTACTTGAACGCGCTGGTCTCGAAGTGCAGGATCATCTCTACACAAGACAGGTTTCTCACAATGCGCTGCCTGTACTTCGTCCAAAGAAAATCATGAGTGGCATAGATACCCTCCATTCATTAACCATTGCTATAACTAGAGAATCTGCAGTCATTAGCTTCTGCTTTAACTACTCCATACTTTAGTAAGTGTTGTCCTATCATCCGCCTATTAACACTGTAGACATTAACTACTCTATATAAGTATCCGCAATATCTGAGCAATAGTTACGACCCAATCAAAGGCTGACTGCCAATGAACTTTTATGTCGCGCGTGTCGTAAAAAGACGATCAAATTACCGCCAACAGCTCGGCACAGTAAGTTCCAGGTGTCTGCAACACGCCTCCCTCCCCCTCTTCCCCGTAAATTGCTTCTGTTTTCTAGCCCTCTTCTTTATTACCGTGTTAGTATTTTATCAATGAATAGGATTTTCATTTTATTCTAGCTTCTGCTTTCTATTCTGGAGGTTGAGGGCCGTAGAAATGTTCCTTTTTTTAAGCACTTCACATTCCCCCATGCGTCTCTGGCTCGTATGAATAAAAAATTATAACGATATTTTCAATTTCGTATGTGCGGCACCTTAACTCTTAATCTATTTTCTGGTATCAAAGCGCTTTGTAGTGTTGGGCACCGTGAAAAAATATGAAAAATTATGAAAGGTATACATACTCATGCGAAATGTACTACAAGAGATGAAAAAGTGCTGGGCTGCGTCCGATACTTCTAGGGGCAGAAGCAGACTGCGTTTACTTATTGGGTATGGCTTTGGACTTGTAGAAAACGTAGTGGACGCCGGCGGACTGATTTTGTTTTCCATGAAAATCCAGTTTGTCTATAGCGCAGAACTCTTCTGAAAGCTCTTAAATTTTAGATAAAATGTAAATGCTTCAGCTAAAAACGTGTTTTCTGGAGGCGCAAACGTACCTGTTCAGTACACTATTTCCAGGGTGTATCAGAAAAGAAATCTATATCGTTTCGTAATCGAAATACGAGGTCTTGTGCATGTGAAGGATGATCCACATTCTACATAATGCATTTGTCTAACTGACTGCTTTGACAGGTCGTATAAAGAAATAATTATCTTTTCACGTTCACTTTAATCTTGCGACCGCTCTAAAATCGCAGCTAATTATGGCTGCTTAAATGCTTTCAAATTTATAACTTTTTGCTTTCTAAGTAGTTCACCAGCTGATGGTTTGACTCTGCCAACGAGAAAGAGAAGTTATTCTGTAATAATTATCTCTTTTTCTCTCTGTGGGATGTAGCACGTTTCAAATTTTCTACTTATTCCATTGTCTAGAGGGTTTTCCAAATTACATTACAGAACAATGTTCAACTCTAAAAAAATAGAGAAAGAATAATAATTTGACCGTAAGAATGGCTGAGAACTTCTTGCATCGATATGGCTACACGTACCCGATCGATGTGAGAGAGAGTTTGAAAAAAGTATTAATTTCCATTGCTTAAACGCGTTTTTTTTTAGGGTGGTTGGGTGTGGGAACGGAGAAGTGGCACGACCCAATGTATTTGGTGCCCTGAAAATTATTATTGCCATTTTTTTGCAGTTCTAAAGATTCAGTTCATATTTTAACCTATCGGTGCCTATGCTGTTCACATTTTAGACAAGTAATGCAATTCCAACGAAACGTGACGTTTGAAGCAGACGCTACAGTGTTAGCTAACAGACACGACAACGTTCAGTTGCGCTTTAAATTGTAATATTCCTTCGCTAAAGATCGTTACTGAAGAGGCTGAAGTATTATTACCTGGGGCAATATTGTTCGTACTTTTACGAGGGTTGATTAGAAACTGATAGCTACTTGAAATGCAACGATATCCTGTGGTAAATAAATGTTTACAATATCTCCATAATGACAGCATATCCTGCACGCTTGATATATTTTAAACAATAAATAATGGCATTCCGCATGAATCGTTTTCTCTTAACACGTGGAACGCTCCCCACTTATTATTTTTGCTATTTTCAGCTAAGTCTATACCATAAGAATATCTTTTCTAAACGAGATCACTTGAGTCTCTGCGTCCTCATCTCTTAAGTTTTATACCGTGCATTATTTACCTGCCTTAATTACCTGGGCGAATTTTTTGCTGGTTGTCTTTACAGTTTGCGAATACTTTCCAAGTACAAATAAATGATTTTTTCCCCAAGTATTGCGCTCCTCATGGAAATGGCTTCGGTGAGCAGACTTTGTTCGCAAGTTTTCAGCAACACCAATTGTTCCATTTGTGCCTTTTCTGGCCCTAAGCCACGGAACATTTTCTATGCATAAACACTGGCAGATTTTTCCGCGATTTTCCTTGCGCCGAATGTTTGAGTATTCCTCTGAAACTAATTAAGCGGTCGCAACTTTTACCCAGCTTTTCTTTAGCTACACAAGGCAAATAAAAATTGTTTCTCCATTCTCCCACCACCGGAATAATATTTCTTGCTTTAATTAAAGGCAGTGCTCGCTGTATACTGGGCCGGGGGGCGGGGCCCTGCTGCTCGCTATATAGCTGCGGGAAAGAGAACGTGGAAAGTTTCTTTCTCTGAATCGAGGTAGGCTTACGCTTCTGTAAAATTCCATATCTTGTGAGCAAATTCAAATAAACGACCACTTTGTTTTGAAAATTGACGGCACTTTTCTGTCGGCGCGAGTTGCAGAATATTATTATTTCACGTTCGATGCTCGTTTTTTCGAACACTTTTGGAAAATATGTTCACACTCTACATATAACGTTTTGGCATCTAAACGACGATTCTCGATCCAATTAAATCAGCCTTTGTGTGGTGAATCTTCTGCAATTTCCCCACAGCTTCCTTGAAATTTTGAACCGCGTGATCACGTGACTCGTCTCTTTAGTCGGTGTTGTTTTTCCCCATTTTTAAAGGCATGGAATTCGTTACCAGTATTCGTGCTCGGCTTGTGGGTATTCAGGCGTTTAAGTCAGCTGTAAATAGTTTTTGTGTGGACCTTCTCAGCAGCGGTGGTTGCACAATTATTGTGTCTACACGTTCACTGACGGCGCGCGTGTAGTGTTCACCCTTTACCGGGCGAGTGACCATTTATGTTTCCTTACCTAACGCTATTTCTACGAGTGTTTCTCAGCCCTCCAATAAAGAATTAATGCTAGTGATCATGTTGATGAAGATATCTAAAATAATAGTAATATGTGCTTACTGACTGTGTCGCAGTGATAGTCCCATTACTCGATCGATTTGTTGCTCAAACCACGGGAACACCTAAAACCAAAATAATTAGAAATCTTCAAAAAGGATACTCGTTGATAGAGCGCATATCTGTAGCCCGGAGGACCTAAGCGTAATGTAGTGATCAATGTTTGTGTGGGTTAAAATGTATAATGCAAAGATAACTACAGCACTCTCACAGTGCATAACTCCGCCAAGCGAGACAAAGGTAACAAAAAATTCAAATTAGCTCGGAATCCATGGTTTTCTTTGTATCAACTCCAAAATACAATCATTTGTGCCTTTTGATAGTAATAACAGCTTGTACAATTTTCTCGAAGATCCGCTCATAAATTTTTGAGTCATGCTGCTAACTAACGTTGCGATAAACATGAGTCAATCATGCAAACGAACGAACCGATCTGCACCAAAATTTGATCACTTATGTCTTTTGATATTACTAACAACCCCTATAAGTTTCAGAAAGATCCAGTCATTATTTTTTTGAGTTATTGTGCTAACAAGCATAAGATTGAAAACAGTGACAAACAAACGAACGAACAATCGGATCATTACCAAAATTTGGTCATTTACTCTTCGTTATCTATAACAACAGTATTCATGTGAATTTCATAGAAATCCGTCCATAACTTTTTGAGTTATGGCATTGAGAGAAATGAGGCAGACAAACAAACAAACGGAAAGACGGATGTTCACCAAACGGTAATCATCGGATCCTCCTAACATACCCAACAATCCCTGCAAATTTCGTTTAAATCTGTTCTCAACTTTTTGAGTTATCTTGGTGACAGACAGATAAACAGCCAGAGAGACAAACACGACGAAAACATAACCTCCTTGGCGGTGGTAAATATATAGAGTCGAGTTAGGGACTCGAACCGGGGTTTACAGATCATCACTGCGCCACCACTGATTTTTAGTGCCACTCGCTCCCGAAATTACCCTGGAGGCGAGCACACAGTCTTCCTATTTTTTTCTTTTTTCGAATTAAGTACATTTGGTCTCTTAGAGGTCCGAACCCGGGGAGGGACACTAGCTTAAGTGGCTGTGCTCTACTATTCCTTGCTAATTTATGTTGTAATTCTTTCATGAAATAGTGGGTGGTCATTGATACCATATTATATCAGTGCCTGTAGCCTTCCTCTATTATAGTTCATAGTTATTATGATGTTCCTTGCTTCAGCCTCCGAGGGTACGAGCACTAAGTATGTCCAGAGAAAAGTGAAATACTAGCAAGTCCTTGAACTTCATTAAGTACTAACATGGAGATACACAAATACATGAAGCACAGCTTATCGCTAGAGTGATAGTATCGGTACACGCAACACTGCACTGCGGCTCATTGTTTATCCCCTGTTTGGTAACAGTACGCCCTGCCATCGGCTATATATGTTAAACAGTTTGCAGTCAGTGCCAGTGCAAATCATATTTGCCAACGAGTTAACTGATTTTTCTAGCTTGATTTGAACACTGAAAGACCATTTCCTTGTTCTGATTTTCAGGAGTTAGCATACTGTACTTATGAGCAAATATCCCCACCCTTAGAGTAACTGTAAAGAATCACTAGAGGAATTTTTAGCTAAGCAGTGGGTAGAAATTGTAGAATATATCAAAATGACTTTACTAACCCTGTGGAATACGTTGCAAAATTGAGCGCAAAATAAAAAATAGTGACTGTGGTTTGTCACGTGCTTGTCTAGTGAGGCATTCTGCAAATTCCTATCATTTATAATTCAGTAAACAGTGTTTGGTCATCTATATTTGCAGCAAAGTGTGGTAAGTATAATTTTCTCCTAGTTGGCATCGCATGATACCTTTTGTTAAGTATATGTCGTATTTTTTTAGGGCGGGGCACATCTTAGTAAACATTGAATAATTATTGCTCAATATTTTGCGTATCGCTTCATCCGTTTATGATCATTATTTAGAAATTGACCAACTATATTTACAGTAAATATCGCAATCTCCTCTTCTTATTCATAGACGTGCACTCTCTTTTGTTTTGTAAATATCGTATTTTTGTGCTTAAAAACATGTTACACTTGTTAAACTGTTTTCTTTTTAATTTTGTATTTCATAAACGTTCTGCAGTTTCTCGATAGAGTATAAAGCGGAAACTTATTTTGTCCATTTTTCGATAGTAATTGTCATCAAATCGAAAATTTAATGATGCTATACCTGTACTTATATGCCATAACATCTCTTTATCTTTACTAAGTAAACATTATACGATCCATCTTTCAGCCAACAGCGAAGGATTTTCTTCCTTTTCCCATAGTAAACGTCGCAAAATCCCTCAGCTCTCTGTTGGGTTCAAAACGAAGTCTCCAGAATTTTTAGCGAAACTTATTTAGGTTTAGCGACGCATCTCGGCGTTGATCAAAGTTGTTCGTCAGGCATCTTCTGAAGGCAGCCTCTCCTTTGCCTTGCCCAGAGGTGGCCATTTGACCGAAGCCCTCCATAAACCATGGTATGTAAGGGCGGCACGCCTCCCAAAACCGACCATAAATAGGCTCGTGTGAAGGAAGTATAGTCGCTGTCGCCACGGATCAATGCTGCAGGGTGAGGTGTTCCGGTGGCAAGATAGCAAGATGGGTATAGGAACTGGTTATGAGCCGCGGGGTGGTATATATTTATTATTAGTTTTTATATCTCCACTCAATAAATTTTTTACTCACTCTTTTAGGGGAAGATATATTTTCTGAAAATATTGCATGCAAAAGTGTTTCAAATAATTTTGTTCGTCATAGGGTACTTGACATGGCCTATTTATACCTTTTTTCTTACGTTGGTGCCTTTTTTAGTTGAAAAAACCCGTACATTTAGTTTCCAAAATTTTAAAAGATAAATACTGTAAATTTTAAATCTTAGAAATAGCATAAATCAATCATTTAAATAATCATTTTTATCTCTCGATACCACAGATGTCTTTATACCTTAACGAGTACGAAATAGCAGCAGTCTTGCTGACAGACGCACCATAAATCGAGATATATTGCGAGTTGACCGTGAGATGTACTGGATTTGTATGTTATTAACCGTACTAGTGTACCCGTGCGTGAAGAATTTACGCAATAACATATACATTTGCCTAATGCCTCTAGGCCGGTGCGGAATCTCCTCTTCTCTTATTTGCTTCCTAATTTTCTTCTTTTCTTCATTGATCCTTCGTCGTGCTGTCATCCTTAGATCTTCTATATAGACAGGCAGAGGTAACGTCTTGAGTAAAACACTTCAACAAACTTAAACAAAATAGCAGCTTATATACAATGCGTTCGCTCTGTAGCAAAGATACCGTTGATACCGTCTTTTCACCTCAAATATCTGTTTCATTTGAGGTGCTCAAAGTTTGACCTATGAAGAGAAAACTGCTTCGTCAGAGGAAAACAGTAAGCTAAAAGAAATAATTGTCTACTGCCCGTGAAAACTTATGTTTCGTCGGTTTCGTTGACAATTGCA
>LQNS02276770.1:1861125-1871358 GCA_001587735.2 Parhyale hawaiensis
TGGAGAAATTATTGGCTAAAACAAAGATATTATGCATGGTGAGCTTGATTTCCCCGGTAGATTTTCTTCTCTGTGTTATAGCGAAGATTTTATGCATATTACGGAAATAGAGCAAAATTTAACCAGAAATCAAGTCGACCTTGTTTTCCCAAAAAGTGTACTTTTCCCATGTTGCTGCTCGGTTTCCACCATAGGCAAAAATATACGATATTCAAATAGGAATTTTTGTGAACCCGTTCGCGATATTGTATTGGGTACAAAAAATTTAAATTTTGGCTTTTGTTTGCGCTCTAGTTCTGCTTCGTGGTAACAGAAATATCGAACGTGGCTTACACAAACGTAGGAATATCCTTACCCTAAAAGAATTCTTGGCCGCTAAATCGTGTCACGGCTTTTGGGAGCGGCCAAAAGTTATATTAGGGTATAACCAGTAGCGAAATTCTTAATTGCCACATACTATTGTAAATACGACTCACTATAGCCGGAGTAGATGGGTAACAGTATGTTCATAGACGCTAACAGTGAGTAACGTCAGATGTAACTTACCCCCCAGCTCTTGCCATGAATTAAATGTCGAACCTGTCAACCTGGCTGTTCTGGGGCAGTTGCAAAAACCAATGCGTTTCCTCTTTTCTATAGGTTGCAGTTTTTGAAATGTCATTCATTCGCTGCTATTGCGTATCTCAAATGGCGTTTTAGTAGCTGATCGGGACAGTTGGTCCACTCGTTACTGTCGCTAAGGATTGGTCATAGAAATTTCCTATGACACTTTAAATTTGTCCACATTAGCAATTAAGATAAAATAATATTTACATTAACTTTAACTACATTTCATGAGCTTGAACTGAAATAAAGTATATTCGTCTCACATTACATGAAATTTGACTCGTATCAGTTAGCTGTGGTTTGAGGTAAGGCGAGTTAAGGGCAGGTTAGCTAAGGTTACAGTGAGTTTGTTACGCAAAGGTGTCTTACGTTACGATAGGTTTCGGTAGTTAGCGTTGCGCAAGACTGGGCCATGTTTGTGTACATACGGCTAGGTTAGGTGAGGCGAGCATTGTTCGGGCGACACGATCTTATATTAGTAGGCCTATTGTTCAGGTTACAATTAGAGAAAATTTGATGCACTTAGCTGCATCAAAATTACCTGCATTTTTGTCCCAGAACCAAAACACGCAAGTGCATCATAAAGAGAAAGTGCATCATGATGATGCATATAGGGTCCTATGATGCACTTGGTCACGTTGATGCACTTATGTGTTTCGGTTTTGTGATGCACCAAGATGCATCAAAAACAGGTAAAATTGATGCACCTGAAAAGATGAAATTTTTGCTTACAATAGCGATCTGCGTGTTCGTATGGAACCGCGTCTCGCTTCTCACGCGTAATAAAACTACAAAGCTTTTGTTCACTTTCTTTTTGCGAAAATATGTTTTCTGACTGAAATATATTTTTCTGCCCGCTGCGATGACACACCAAACTACACTGCGACCCACGGTATTAGTCGAAGAATTTTTTAATTGATTTTGCATTGGAAATCTTCTGTCTGCGAGAATTGTTTTCATATGGCAACACTGTGTGCTTAGTTCATCTGGCAATATTTGTTTACATTCTGAAGAGGTTGGTTGCAAAACATTCCTTTGTATAACAGATATACTGTGAGCCACGCTACATATTAGTCCATTTAAATAATATTCAAAATGGGACGTGCTAAGGATGTAACAGACGAAGAGAAGCAAACCGTTATCAAAGAAATGGTCAAGAAGACCTCATGTGCGTCTATTGCCAGATGTTAGGCCTCTATGTTAGAATAATTCAACGTATTTTGAGGGATCCTTCCAATCGGAAGACACGGTCTGATAAAGGTAAAATAAAAGCTGTGAACACACGGGATATCAGGAAAATTAAACGTCAAGTCTTCAATAAGCCGGAAAGCACAAGCAAAACAATTTTTGAAAGCTCTGGTCTGAATGAAGTGCCATAAACTACGCGAAACCGAATCTTGGGGGCTATTGTAAATGTGAAATCCTTCGAAATAAGGCTTCATTGACACAAAGGCACATGCTTCTGAGAGTTGAGTGGGCTAGGTCTTATATGAAACAGGATATGAAGTGTGTTTTATTCACAGATGAGACCAGAGCGACTCTCGATGGCCCAGATGGATGGTCTAAAGAATGGGTCGGATTTGAGGGCAAGCTCCACCATCGTTTTCGCGCCATCAAAACGGCGGTGGTATTATGTTGTGGGCTGGGATGATGAATGATAAACTTGTAGGTCCAACAATGGTCCGTAAAGGAGTTAAAATCAATTCTGCTAATTATTGCGCCCTACTCTATGAATGTCTTGTTCCTTGGCTTGACCAGACTTTTGATCTTCGCAAAAAGCTGGTTTTCATGCAAGACAATGCACTCTCGCATTCAGCCCGAGTTACAAAAGAATACCTGGCTTCTTTGGGGTTCAAAAACCAGAATTTGACGGCGTGGCCACCCAATTTTCCAGATTTGAACCCAATTGAAAATCTGTGGTCTATCATCAAGCGCAAAGTTTACACAGAGAGTAAGACGTTTTCTCCAAAAATAGAATTTTGGGAGGCCATACAAGTCGTTGCAAGATACATCGATGGTACTACAATTAAGAAATTAACTCATTCCGTTAATGACCGCATTTTTGAGGTTATAAAACACAATGGACGTTACATTAAGAAATGAGCTCATTGTTTCTTGTTTATTTTGCCTTATTTGCTGTTGCAATATGTTCCAAGTATTTTTGAAATATTATTTAGTAATTAATAAATAAAGTGATAGTTAATTTGTGCTTTATTCATCATATTTAGCTAATGTTGATACCTGAGACTAATATTGTGGTTCTGGAAATAGTGGGTGGATTAGATAAAAGTAAGTTTCTAAATGATATCAAGCAAACAGTTTCTCAATTAATAGGATTATGAACATTTTACGTGATTATTCTGCGACATACAATAGAAATATCAAGTTATATTAACAGGAAATAATATTTGTACGGAAAAATCAAATTGGACTAATACCGTGGGTCGCAGTGTACGCCATGAAACACCTACGTGCATCCTGATGCTTTGCTGTGAAACACCTACGTGCATCGAAATTTTTCTCTCTGTAATCTTTCACGTAAAAAATATTTGTTTACGCGTTAGAATTGACGCATTTTTCATTGTTTATTTTTTGTTTTTATAGCGATTACATCCTTGCAAATTATAAAGGCACCCTTAGTAAATTTATTCATTTAAGCTAAATTAGACGATCCAATTTTTATACTCATTTATTCATACATGATTAGTATTCGTTTAATTGTACAATAAATTTCTTGAAAATTATGGATGTGCCAGTATGTAGTTATCTTTTATCTAATGCGTAGCTAAGTAAAAATGTTCATAACCTATTTTTTACTAAGCCAGTACCTTGATCGCTACAATCAGTTACGCACCTATCTACGCTACAATCACAATGTTACTGAAATGCAGGTAAATGAAGCCATTCACAATTTATTTTTCACTGAGCCCGCGTACTTAGAATGCTGTAATCAGTTATGTATCTATGCTACAGTCACTATGCACGAGCTAAAGAAACGTTGTTAAGTCTGAGGTGCATCCTGCTAAGGCTTTAATTAAGAAAATCTTGCTACTAAGCGCGATCTTAACACGCGCTTTATGGCCCTAATAAGAGTCTCTCTAGAGAGTTAAGAGATTACGACCTGCTCTTTATGGCTGTAATATTAAAACGCGCACTGACAACAGGAATTTTTATTGCTCTTCAGCAAAAGTGTGCCAAAATTTTGCCTGGACTCCTGCTTGCGTCGCAGTTGTGCGTGAACGGCTGCCAGNGTTAAGAGATTACGACCTGCTCTTTATGGCTGTAATATTAAAACGCGCACTGACAACAGGAATTTTTATTGCTCTTCAGCAAAAGTGTGCCAAAATTTTGCCTGGACTCCTGCTTGCGTCGCAGTTGTGCGTGAACGGCTGCCAGGATTTTTCCTGGACTGTTACCTGGGTCGCAGCGTTGCCTGAAAAGCTGTCAGTGTTTCTGCCTAGACTGTTACCTCTGCTTAAAAAATTTCCTGGGCACGACGTTTTCCTCAGTCAAATTTTGCGCGAAGATTTTGTCTCGTTTATTGCTGCGCCAAAATTTTGTCGGGATCGCTTCTTTCGCGAAAATTTTTGCCCTTGCTACTTCCTGGACTTCATACGCCAAAATTTGGAATTTTACGCCAAAATTGCGTCGTTTCTGGTTCCTATGCTGGAGTTTTTTTCACATAACTTATACTTGTTTCGTCAATTTTGTACAGCATATGGTGTACGTACTGATCATGTCTCTCTGTAATATTCCTGTTCAAATTATCTTTCATCGGGGCAATTTATTGTAATGCAAAATTACGAGGATAAGCCTTTCATCTGGAGCACGCGCCCCGTGTTGTCATTCGGAAAAGCGATTTACAAATGTTTATCACCCGCAAACAAAGTGAGAGAGGTGATAACATTTTCGTTGAAGGTCTAAGTAAATATATATGTATATTTGTAAATATATATATGTCTGTCCACCCAATAAGTGGTCGAAGGAGTTGGCAATCTTCACAATTTTTTGTAGGGAGTTTTGCGGGTTGACCTAGATGTGACCCATTCCAAAAACTAGGCCTAGCGGGCCATAAAAAATAACGTTGTTGAATTTACCTCCAACGCTGAGAATTTACTTCCACCGTGGCAGGTCGTCTCACGCCTCGAGGCCTCCCATTTTTCCTATGTTATTATTAAGAGATCTGAAGGGGGCGGGCAGCGCGGCGCTAGCCTTGTTGGACACAGCATCCATTTGAGAAACAAACTAGCATTAGCTGGCCAACCAAAATGACATCGTTGTATTTGCCTCCACCGCGGGTGATGGTCTTACGCCACGAGGCGTTCTAGTTAAATTATCTTTTTGAAAGCTGCTAGCGCCGCAAAAAATTCGAATATCTAGTGGAATACGACAGTGCCGCGTTATAGAATGCATGGACTGAAATAATCGTAATCTGCTGTAAGTTTCCTTCGCACCTGTACGGTTTTCGTCATTCAAGCTAAGCTTCTATTGTCTTAGTAATAAAAAAATGACGAAAAGAATGCAGTTTCACTAGGACTATGTGCAGAGAAATATCCCTGTGTGTTCAAGCTACCTGTGCCGCAAAAAGTGGTGATGAGCCAAGTTGCATAGAATGCTCTTTTTCGGCAAAAATAAACTGTTCAAAGTAATTTGTTCAAGTTTCCAGCGTCGTAATAGCTGAAAAGAATGCCTCGTCACTAGGAGGGCTCACGTGCAAAAAAGAAAGAGAAATTTGTAAGCCTTTGTAAATATTCACTTTAAGCTCCCACTGTCGTATGTACAGGAGAGCAAAAAGAACGTCACTTCGCTTAGAATCCTCAAATTTTAAAACACAGATAAAGTACAATGTTCTCTTCAAGCTACTATTCCTATAGTTATATTAATAGCAGTAGCAGTAGTAGTAGTAGTAGCAGCAGCACGCCTTTAAAAGCATGTAACATCGGGAATATTTGAAAACCATTAAAAGCTTGCTCTTTAATTGACTTTTCAAAGTATTCAGTAATGCGTCATATATCTGCCCTGTACCGGATGTGTTTTATGACGCTAAACCACGGAAGAGTTCGACTATTATTGCCGTTGTTAAAGGAATACCTTGCATTCGCGTACCTGCAGCACCGGTGATGCCTTTCGAAGTCAACGAAAAAATAAAAAAATTGAGGAACGCGTGCAGGCTGCCGCTTAGACGAGTCATCATTTCCATCATTGCCTTTATAATTGTGTCAGTAAATGGCGCCGGGCAGACCACTTCACATTAGGCTAATTGGAGCCGCCGCCGCTGCACCTGCGCGCCCTTCTCGTCTGTGTGAAGGGTCTCGTCTCTCTAAGTGAGTTTGTGGCTCCTTTTACACTCCCCTTGTCGGGTAGTGCGAGTATGTTCCTTCTGGTACACACCCCAGGAGAGGTAGTGCGAGTGTATTGGTGCTATTGTACTCCCCAAGCCGGGTGTGTACCGTATGATTTCCGCCTTACGCAACAGAGCTAGCTGTACGAGTATTGTGTTTCTACCATGCTTCCCGGAAAAATGGGGAAAGTACTGCTATTCTACTATACTCTCCTGTATAGTGAGCACGTCATCTTGTTTTACTTGCTTGATTTACTCGCTTGGGGCGGATGGTGTACCTGGCATGGCTTACTTATTTATATTCTCCGTGGCAGAACTGCTAGTGCAACTGATTAACGAGCAGGAAGTGCTACTTACAAACCAGACTCTATATCCCGGTGTTACTAAAGTGACGTCACGAGCAATGTCGCCGTTATGAACCAATAGCAGCCCAGAGATTTCTCACGTGATCCCTTGACAAAGAGTGTGCTTCCAATCAAGTCAGCTATTTTGTGTTTTAGAGGGACGTCATCAGAGTAGCGGAAATAAAATGAAGATCTCCTATTGGTTGGCTTCGCAGGTAATTTTGCCATTGCCGAGGGCTCACACCATATTTTTTTATGTCACCAAGGCTTGTCATGCGTATATGAGATACCGAGTGCTACATTAGTCGCCCTTTCTGAAAGAGAATTGTTCAAATCTAAAATGTAATAGACGTGGACAGTATGCGCAGCTAAGACAGTTGAAGCAAAGGTTGGGACTGATGCCTCCAACCTCCTCTCCGCCACGTCACCAGTCAGTAGCTACGGCAAGGAGAAACGCGCGCTCCAGTAGATTATTACTCCGAGGGTTCTGCCTTCCTTCCTTCAGTTTTAGATTGGGGAAAGTTTGGGTATCATTGATACGGTTTCTGAAGAGTACGACAGGTGTCTGAAATTTTTGTGTTCTTCGCCCGTCTTTCTGTTCTTTCAGTAGTGTGCTGAATATCTTGCCCTTACTCCGTTCATCATCTATATACTTTTATATACTTTTCTATATTCTTGAAATTAAAAAATCATTTACTATCCGTTACTTCCCCAACAAAGTACTTTAATGTTGTAAATTTAGTGCAAAGTTCTCTAATATAACCTAATTTAATTCCTTAATTAATACTATGCCTTCTGTAAAGCATCTTGTTCGAATTTCATTCCCGTTTTAGAGGCATTTTTCCTGTATCATAGACCACACCATACATTGACTGGAAACTGGCCCCTTAGGCAGATTACGGTCCCGCAATTGGGCCTGACTGTACGGTGCCGCGGACCCATTCTTAGATGTTCTCCCATTACTTTTTCATACTTATAATAGCTATTTGACTTAGTTCTTTTGCGATCAGTACTGGCAGGCAAACCTGTACATACTTCTCAAACTTCTATAAGCAACAAATTCACAAACATATTAAGGCTTGACATCCTTTGATACCTATTTGCAGTAAAGTCAAACTATTTCGCCAAAGTTTGTGAAATAAAGAGTCTCATTTTATAGAGCAGAAGCTTCTCAAATTTGTGGTATGCTCGGTTTGTAACGAAATGCCAAATAAACAGCTGATGAAAATTATTTGGTATACGCGCTGAGCGAGATGATCAGAACAGACAGCAGAGCTCAAGAGTGAGTCGGAGCAGCTTGCAGACATGAAGTGATGAAGCCCTGGTTGCAGTGAAGTGATGAAGCACTGGCTGCCATGAAGCGATCTGGTATTGGAAGCACTGAAGTGAAATAGCAATGGCGGCAGAGGAGTGATATAGCGTTGGCGGCCGTGATACAGCATTGATAGCCGTGAAGTGATACATTAGACATTGGACGTGAGGTTGGAAATCTAGTTCTAAGTATAAAAAGAAACACTAAAGTCACGATTTTATCCGCAAAATGACTTCATTTTCGCACTTAGGAACGATTTTCAAATTCGTAGCTTTTTTTAAATACAAGGACAGACTGTCTTCTGAGTTACTTTCCAACATTGTATACAAATATTCTTGTGGAACTTGCTGGAGTTCTTACATTGGAAGTACTCAGAAGCAGTCTAAAATCAGATTTTATCAGCATATGGGACGTTCCTTCAGAACGAACCTTCCTCTCACAGTTTTACCACATTCACCTCCCAGACAGCATTGCGAGCAGACCGGTCATTTATACTCCCTAGCACATTTCGAAATAGTTGGCTCATCTAATGCTTCAGATATTAGAATTTTAGAATCTTTGCACATTTTAAAAAATAGACCAACCCATAACTCTGACCAAACAGCCGTACCTTTATTCACTCAGTAACTTCTTATCCCTTCTCCTCTTTTTTTTTCTTCCGCCTCCATTTGCCCGACGTCTCACCATAAGCATATCAATGTTAGTTAGGTTAGCTTCAAGCTTACATCCGCATACCGTTTCTTATTTTTTTTCCTTTGTTAGTGACAATTTAGTTTTATCCTCTATAGAATGTTATTTTACGGTATCATTTTCTTTATTTTCAGAAGCATTCTTTGAAAATGACGTTTTTAGTCGAAGCCAGTCTGGTCTAAATGCAATAAATCGATGATTTTTATCGTGACTGAAGTGATACAGTATTGGTAGCCGTTAAGTGATACAACATTGGTAGCCGTGAAATAATCAAACATCTTCAACAGCGAAATGCTGTAGCATTGGCAGTCGTAGAGTGATCTAGAACTGGTAACTGTGAAGTAATGTGGCATTGGCCGTCGTAAAGTGATCTAACATTGGCAGCTGTCCAGTGATATAACGCTGGCAGCTGTGGAGTGATCTAACATTAGCAGCTGTGAAGTGATTTAATGTTGGCCACCATGGAGTAATTCAACTCCAGCAACCCTGAAGTGATGTAACATTGTCATCTTATAAATCGTATAGTTATGTAATGGAAGTAACTATGAAGTGATGCAACATGGTCATCTTTAAAATTATGTAATGTAGGCAACCTTGAAGTGATTAAACATGGTAATCCATTAAATCATGTAATGTAGGCAACCATGATGAGGTGTACCAGTAACATATATAACACGAAGTGATATAACGCAGACAACCAATGACGTGACGTAGTGTAGGGAACAACCATGATGTCATTCAACTTCGGCTGCCATGGAATGATTCAACTTGCACAACTATGAAGTGATTCATCTTAGGCAACCATCAAGTGAAGTAACATAGGCAACCATGAAGTGATGTAACGTAGGCAACCACAAAGTGGCGTAGTATTCCTGGGTGGTAATGTGAAATGACATATTGCGACTGTAGATTGTTCCAGTAATAACGGGTTGTATCAGCGCCAACATGTCGTTTTAATGTTATTTAACGGATGTCCTGTTATCTTTATCCCATTGTTGAATATGCATTTTTAGTTCATGGCCACTAATGTGGTTTTATTCTGTAGTATTACTGTGGTTTTAATTGGGTTTTTTCAGTATTACTGGGATTTCTTAACCTTCCTTTCCTTGCGGCTATAGGGATGAGTTCTACCGAAAGCTCTACTTACATCAATTTCTGAGGTTATTGCTTCAAATCCGTCGTTGGAAAAACTCAATTGTATGTTATATTAATGTACATTACATGTAGTATCTATTTGCCAATTTTTTCTGTAAAATTTTAATATGCCTAGAAATTGTGAGGAATTTTCACTTATTCTTGGTGTCCGAAGATATGATATATATCGCCTACCGAAAATATATGATTGTGAATTTAGATTCCCTCCTCTACAAAACATTCCTTAAGGTACGACGAAGAAATTAATCTTTGTTTGAGGTTTATATGATTATTAGAACTCATTTTATTAACACTTACGTTAATCGGCATCCAGGCCCAATTGCGAGAGGCCTGATTTCAGTGTCCAGTCAATGTATGGTGTGGTCAATGGCTGTAATATATTCTCAAGTTGTAGCCTCTTTCCATTGCACATTTACTTCAATGCGCAATTCAAAAAACTAAAAGTATGTGTGCGAACGTTCTTGCGCTCTTTTTAATCAAAAATGCTTATATATAAGCATTATTTTTTCAACGTGCAGTGCGTTATTGCTGTAATCTCAGCATCTCATATTTTCCTCCACATGTTGAGTTAACTTTTGTGAGCAATATGGGGAATGTATTAAGTAGGCATTGACAAAGGTTTTTCTGTGCCAAGTTTCCTACTGCCTAGTACCTCCCACAAACCTCCCACAAATTGATTGGAGTACCTTGTGCAGCCCAGCCCCAGGCAGCAAACTGCTCGAACTCCTCAATCACCATCACCTGACTCAGCACGTTAATGAACCTACGAGATACGGTAATATTCT
>LQNS02276770.1:1879599-1896911 GCA_001587735.2 Parhyale hawaiensis
GTGAGAATGACTAGGTACATGCCACGGTATTCCAGTGTTTTCCCCGTGGTCTCGTTGATGCCACGAACGGGGTTCAGAGCTAGTAGTACGTATGGTATTACCCAAGTGAATTTCGCCACATGAAGGATCCAGGCATGATATATATTTCAGCGCTTGTATAGCGTTTCAGCCTCGTACTGAAAATATTGTCAAGGATTATTGGACTGATATTGCGGTCTTGTAAGGCTTGTATATAGTGCAATTTTGAGGATCCAATCGTGGGTTCACTCACATTTGAATTCAAAGTTTGTGACTTCCGTGCGATACTGAGACTTGTCCTGTGGTTTAATATTCCTTTGATTTTATTTGATGAATATCATTTTGTTATTCGCTTATACTGTACAAGCTCATAAATGCAACGCCGACGCTGAGACCAAAAAGACTTACATAATAGTTGATAATGTATGAAAGTTACATGATGAAAGGGATCTGATGCGTACTTTTCATGAATCAATATTCTGTGTCTAAATGCGATTCGTACTGTTACATCGTGACTGCTAAACATACGACAACAATCTCTTCTTCCAGGTGTACGATAAGACGGGTACTCGCGAGTGGGTCGTATCTTTGTAGAACAGACCACGGACACCTCAGCTTTAGAGCTCAGCTACGGGCGTTTGCTCGTCCCAACTATTACTTGAAGTCGAATTATTCGCAGAAATAATGCGCAGGATATCTCAGTTTATTAGGTACTTAAGAAAACAATACCTGCAGAGCATCCTACTTACCGTGCACCCGCCAATATGCAGTTTTGACTTCGGAGTTAATTCTCTAACTGTACGCCTACAAAATGACCTTGTAGCTCAGTAGAATGACCTTGTAGCTCAGTAGAATGACCTTGTAGCTCAGTAGAATGACCTTGTAGCTCAGTAGAATGACCTTGTAGCTCAGTAGAATGACCTTGTAGCTCAGTAGAATGACCTTGTAGCTCAGTAAGCCCTTTCGTTATTGACTGTATCTGCTGGTACCGGAGTAGCCTCAGCGACTTAAAAAGGGCCAGTTGAAATCTGAGTTGTTGTTTAATAAAATATATATTACGCGAATAGTCTTTGTACCTACACTATTTGTGTAGAGCGCTCTGATGATTTTTATCAATACCTGTTATTATGAAATACAAGGCCTTGCTGCCAAAGCAACCCGTTCCTTCCATGACTGAAAATTCTTCCTTTCCAGTAGCCCATCTCAAAGTTTTATAATTTTTATTCATTTCCTGGGGTTCATTTAATTTATTATAATTATAATCGCCATTAGGAACTTTATATGTGCCTATCTAGAGCAATAGTTTGTACTGTACAAGAACCGCGTTCTATGTAGTAATTCCCGGTCCGCTCTGGTTCATACGATAGGTCATATACCAAAGGATTAAATAGGTCAGTTATAGGTTAGTCCACCCTATGTTATGGGAAGCTAAGCTCCCTGAGATCCACATAGGTTACTTAAGAGGCAATTTAGCCTTTCGTTTCGTCTCACTCTGCTTTTCTCATTCTTCTTACTCATGATAACTTTTTTCTTCTCTCCTAATTTCCTGTTTACACATACCTGGATTCTTCTTCCTAGCATACTGCGTGTCCCTGTCTTCCTTCTTGCTTTTTGATCGCCGTGTCAGTCGAAGGCATGGGAAGCTTAAATTCGGAAAAAACTCATACTATATGAACAATAATATTAGTAATGCTTTTAGAAGTAATAATTATAACATTGCTCATAATAATATAAACAATCACACCAATGGTAATGACAGACTTGTGGATATCCGTGCCTACCTTCCATGGCATTCGTCAATATTGCCTCCAAGTCCAATCCCCGAGTCTTAGTTTAGCCGTAAACATGGAAGTAGTCTTCCAGAACAGGGAAATTAATCGAGTGCAGTCGCTGGTGCGTAATTCTCTCAAGTTTCGGCCTCTGGACTCAGGATCTAATGAAGCGAAGGTGAGGGGGCCGCTGCCTCCTCCAGTTTCCAATGGCTCTCTATTACAGAAATGGCACACACTGAACACTTAGTTTTCCTTTCGTGGTTCTTATTGTTCCATTAAGGTAGATTTTGATCTAGTCTGTCGCTTATCTCTGTTGGGTTGGATTTTGGCGTAGCCTATCGATTACTTTTATAAGCATTACCTATTATGCCATCGTCTGTCGTTTATTTCATGGTAGGGTTGAAATAGATCTAGCAGTCTAGTGCTTACTGCATGGCACCCCTGAAATTGATTTTGGCATGTCTATCGCTTTATTTATGATGGCACGGAGATTCTTTTTTGCACAGTTCGTCGTTGATTTCATGGTACCCCTGAGATAGATTTTCACATACCCTATCGTTTAGCTATAGTAAAATTAAAATTAGACTATATGTAGCCGGCAGTGGACGGACCAACAGGCACATTGCCAAAGAACAGCCGGAACTTACGCTCGGCCCTCTATGAGCTATTGTCATTTAGTCAGAATCATGGAAATTCATATCGATAAAGCCAATAATTTATTGATAGCAGAATTTAATTTGCGAGTAGAAATAGAAGATTTTATTCGATAGACTGAAATTCTCATTTTTTATTATGGTAGTGTTTGACATTGCTTGTTGTTTATCTACAGTAAATCAATGGAGTTGTGCTACCGGTATTGCCAATATAAACTCTAGTCTTTTGGTATGATAGATTTATGATGTTTATACATTTAGTATACTTGGATTTGTTATTAACCATTGTTTATTCTTGGTAAATTTCAATTCTCTTGTTGTTGTTTTAAAGGTACTTTTATATTGTCATATCTTATTCTTTATGGCAGACTTGGGTTTTGATGTTTCTCATCATTTTTTTTTTTTTTTTTGGATCTTGTAGAGTTAGATTCTCCTGTTATTTTACTACCGTAGCTTTTAGAACTCTGATTGTATTTTTATTAGATGGCTCGAAGTTTTATAAAGCTATGTCCCTATATTTTTTTTCCTTTATAATAGTTAGGAAAGTATACCGTTACCGCTTGCGGTGGCTTATGAGAAGACGGTGGTTTGAATCTCTAAATGATAAATAATACTAATAATAATCTCAATTCCTGAAGGCTTCAGCCCTTATATTTTTGTGACTACGCCAAGGAGGTTACGTTTTTGTCTAGTATTTTCTATCTGTTTTTCTGTCACCAAGATTACCCACGAATTTATCAACGGATGTTAACGAAATTTACATGGATTTTTAAATATATTTAGAGTAACAGGTGATTACCTTTTGGAGAAGACCCGTTCAACCGTTTGTTTATTTGTTTGTCTGCCTCTCTGTTTCTTAGGAGCTTAACACAGAAAGTTATGGAAGGTTCTTTATGAATATTCAGAAATTGCTGCACGGGGTGTTACTAAGAGCAAAGGACCTTTGTACTTATTTGTTTAATCTGTTTGTCCGTTGGTCTCTTATATATGTATGTCAAAATGTTTGCCAGACCATGACTTAAAGATGGATATTCTTGAAAATTTTAGATTCTGTGACCCAACAAGTCAAGGGCAGTTCAATTTATATTTAATCTAGAGGGTCCAGCCTTCCAGCTACAATAATTCTGTTATTAAGCTTTTTATTGTTCTGGTTCCCAGTATAGGTTTTACTGTGAAATGGGTCTGATGCCTGCAGGCCTGATCTTCCATTAATGCGCTGCAAGTTGTACAACCATGATTTTTGCGATAGCAAAATATCCTCAAAATATCCTCCCGGCAAGATAAGGCGCGGATATTGGTTGGAATTGTCGAACGTTGAGCAGCACTAACGAAATACAGTTCAGTCAAAAGCTTTCGCCAGAAATGCTCAAGGCTTGTCGTAACCTGAATACCAGCCGATAGTTACACCTGTAGGTGCGAAATTTTGCTGCGACTTAACTTGAATTTAAAAAAGACGTCTTTTCAGCGTGATGTTTCAACTGCTACACAGAGATCCAGCTAAAGAAAGCATAAGCGAAATAGATTATGCACGAAAGGAACGAAAACTCCAACCAAGACTCAGCCTCTTGAACTACTACGAGGAAATTCAGCTAAAAAGAATATGCGATATACTGGAGCTTATGCCCGACAGGATCGAAAACTCTATCGAAGATACCGCCTTTCATCATATCCAAAAGCACCGAGCTAGCTTTCAAAGCGAAGCGAGATTCAGAAAAATAATTAATGCGGTATTTCCACTTTGGACTGCATATTTTAGAAGCTCTATCTGTCACCGTTACTCCAAGGGTTGAAATTTTATTGTATCTCTGCTTGTTTTTTAGTAGATGAATTTTTCTCCTATCTAAATCCTTAACAGCATGAGGGAAGAAAGAACCAACATTGGAGCAAGCAATCGACCATTATGTATTATTATATACTAGAGGGCCCAGCCGTCATAAATGACGGCAGAGACTTGGTACTTCACTTAGCCCCCGTTCTCTCCTGTGCTTTTTACTTCTCAGAGGACTTCTTAAGTGGAAATTCAGCATTCTGTTTGGAAAACTGACATTTTCCGTAGCACCTTTGAACATTTCCGAACAGAGTGATGTAGGCGAGTTCCGATTCCTCAGCTGGAGTTCCCGAGGGCAACGACCCACACATTAAAAACCGTCTTCAGCACTGGAATTACTTCCGATCTTATTTCCACAGAGTGGCCCACGCCGTTGTATACCGTCTTCAACACTCGAATTATGTCCTATCTTAATTCAATAGAGTGTCCTCCACCCCCTCCTTTGATACCGTCGTCAGAACTCGAATTTCTTCCTATGTTATTTCATAGAGCGTGACGGAGAGACGGACGAACACAAAGCAAGCAAGCCAGCAACCAACAACTGGTTTTTATTATATAGTGGATGAGATCTCACCTCGCTTCTTGCACAGCGGACAAAAAACGTATCTCTGCTACTAGTATGACTGAATAGCTGTACCGTATAAGCTTTGGTCTGTTATGGTCTGACTTACCGTTGTTATTCGCCTACGGTATTTCTTCCAGTGCGAAAGTGATATGCGAATGAGATATTTGCTCAGTTTTGCAGTCGATTGCCTAACATTGTATCATTTTGACCTTAGAGCTTACTAGTTAAAAAATGAAAACATGTTAACCAAATAGCGATCCAATTGAGCCTCCAAATTTTTTCTTCCTTGCATTTTTTCCTTGATGGCTAATTTTCTGTTGCGCCTTAGAGAGGGGAAACTCTCAAAACTTTTTAAGGCCGCATTCTAGCAGGGAATAAAGGCCAAAGCTTTCCCTTTCTTTTTCTTATCGCCCCTCCAAATCGACAGCTGCTCACGCTTTTTCTGCTTACACTCACAGGTAGAAGTGAGTATAATATGCCTTCTGACTCACCCTGAGCTACTGCCTTACTTATTTTCGGTAGAAACTCACCTTAGCGATCTGTGCCTTGGTTGCCGCCCGTATAACTCAGTTTAGCGGTTACTGTCGAGCTTATTGTCAGTAGTAACTCTGCTCAGATGCACCTTACTGTCAGTTACAGCTTCGGTTAATAGTAATTTAAAAAACGCTAAATAAGCACATAGACGAATAAAGGTTTCCTACCTTAAATCATTTTCCTACCACGGCCTCTCTTTGCGGCTATGCATAATTTTTATATGTGTGGAAATTAAAGATTTACTGGAGAAATTATTGGCTAAAACAAAGATATTATGCATGGTGAGCTTGATTTCCCCGGTAGATTTTCTTCTCTGTGTTATAGCGAAGATTTTATGCATATTACGGAAATAGAGCAAAATTTAACCAGAAATCAAGTCGACCTTGTTGTCCCAAAAAGTGTACTTTTCCCATGTTGCTGCTCGGTTTCCACCATTCGGCGAAAATGTACGATATTTAAATACGAATTTTAGTGAACTCGTTCGCGATATTGTGAGGGGTACAAAAAAATGAATTTTGGCTTTGTGTGAGCTTTAGTTCTGCTCCGTGGCAACAGAAATATCGAACGTGGCTAACACAAACGTAGGAATATCCTTACCCTAAAATTACCTTAAAAGAATTCTTGGTTGCCCCACGAGCTGAATCGTGTCACGGCTTTTGGGAGCGGCCAAAAGTTGTTTTATTAGGGTATAACCAGTAACGAAATTCTTAATTGCCACATACTATTGTAAATACTACTCACTATTGCCGGAGTAGATGGGTAACAATATGTTCATAGACGCTAACAGTGAGTAACGTCAGGTGCAACTTACCCCCCAGCTCTAGCCATGAATTAAATGTCGAACCTGTCAACCTGGCTGTTCAGGGGCAGTTGCAAAAACCAATGCGTTTCCTCTTTTCTATAGGTTGCAGTTTTTGACATGTCATTCCTTCGCTGCTATTGCATATCTCAAATGGCCTTTTAGTAGCTGATCGGGACAGTTGGTCCACTCGCTACCGTCGCTAAGGATTGGACAGAAATTTCCTATGACACGTTAAATTTACCCGCATTAATAACTCTTTCAATTAAGTTGAAATTATATTTACACTAACTTTTAACTACAGTTCATGAGCTTGCACTGAAGTAAAGTATATTCGTTACACGACATTACATGAAATTTGACTTGTATCAGTTAGCTGTGGTTTGAAGTAACGCGAGTTAAGGGCAGGTTAGCTTAGGTTACGTTGAGTTTATTAGGCAAAGGTTTCGGTTTCGGTACTTCGCTCGCAAGACTGGGTCATGTTTGTGTACATACGGCTAGGTTAGGTGGGGCGAGGTGTTTGTGTACATACGGCTAGGTTAGGTGGGGCGAGGTGTTTGTGTACATACGGCTAGGTTAGGTGGGGCGAGGTGTTTGTGTACATACGGCTAGGTTAGGGGGGGGGCGAGGTGTTTGTGTACATACGGCTAGGTTAGGTGGGGCGAGGTGTAGTCATATTACTTGAGGTCAAGTGACCATAGCTCGGACGACACGATCTTATGTAAGTAGACTATAGGTTAGGTTACACATAGAGAAAATTTGATGCACTTAGCTGCATTAAAATTACCTGCATTATTTATTGTCTCCGAACCAAAACACGCAAGTGCATCATGATGATGCATATCGGGTCTTATGATGCACTTGGTCACGTTGATGCACTTATGTGTTTCGGTTTTGTAACAAAACCGACGATACACCAAGATGCATCAAAAACAGGTTAAATTGATGTAACTGAAGAGACGAAACTTCGAATTACAATAGCGATCTGCCCGTTAGTATGCAACCGCGTCTCGCTTCTCACGTGTAACAAAACTACAAAGCTTTTGTTCACTTTCTTTTTGCGGAAATGTTTTTCTGACTGAAATATATTTTTCTGTCCGCTGCGATGACACACCAAACTACCCTGCGACCCACGGCATTAGTTGAAGAATTTTCTAATTGATTTTTCATTGAAAATCTTCTGTCTGCGAGAATTATGTTTCCATATGGCAACACTGTGTGCTTAGTTCATCTGTCAATATTTGTTTACATTCTGAAGAGGTTGGTTGCAGTCTTGCAGAACATTCCTTTGTTTAATAGATATACTGTGAGCAACGCTACATATTAGTCCATCTAAATAATATTCAAAATGGGACGTGCTAAGGATGTAACAGACGAAGAGAAGCAAACCATTATCACAGAAAAGGCCAAGAAGACCTCATGTTCGTCTATTGCCAGATGTTAGGCCTCTATGTTAGAACAATTCAACGTATTTTGAGGGATCCTTCCAATCGGAAGACACGGTCTGATAAAGGTAAAATAAAAGCTGTGAACACACGGGATATCAGGAAAATTAAACGTCAAGTTTTCAAAAAGCCGGAAAGCACAAGTAATACAATTTTTGAAATCTCTGGTCTGAATGAAGTGCCAAAAACTACGCGAAACCGAATCTTGGGGGCTATTGCAAATGTGAAATCTTCCAAAAATAAGGCTTCATTGACACAACGGCACATGCTTCTGAGAGTTGAGTGGGCTAGATCTTAAATGAAACAGGATATGAAGTGTGTTTTATTCACAGATGAGACCAGAGCGACTCTCGATAACCCAGACGGATGGTCTAAAGAATGGATCGGATTTGAGGGCAAGCTCCACCATCGTTTTCGCCGCCATCAAGGCGGTGATGGTATTATGTTGTGGGCTGGGATAATTAATGATAAACTTGTAGGTTCAACAATGGGCCGTGAAGGAGTTAAAATCAATTCTGCTAATTATTGCGCCCTACTCTATGAATGTCTTGTTCCTTGGCTTGACCAGACTTTGGATCTTCGCAAAAAGCTGGTTTTCATGCAAGACAATACACCCTCGCATTCAGCCCGAGCTACAAAAGAATACCTGGCTTCTTTGGAGTTCAAAAACCAGAATTTGACGGCGTGGCCACCCACTTTTCCAGATTCGAACCCAATTGAAAATCTGTGGTCTATCATCAAGCGCAAAATTTACACAGAGGGTAAGACGTTTTCTTCAAAAACAGAATTTTGGGAGGCCATACAAGTCGCTGCAAGATCCATCGATGGTACTACAATTAAGAAATTAACTCATTCCGTTAATGACTGCATTTTTCAGGTTATAAAACACAATGGACGCTACATTAAAAAATGAGCTTATTGTTTCTTGTTTATTTTGCCTTATTTGCTGTTGCAATATGTTCCACGTATTTTTGAAGTATTATTTAGTAATAAATAAATAAACTGATAGTTAATTTGTGCTTTATTCACCATATTTAGCTAACGTTGATACCTGAGACTAATATCGTGGTTCAGGAAATAGAGGGTGAAGCAGATAAAAGAAAGTTTCTAAATGGTATCAAACGACCAGTTTCTCAAATAATAGGATTATGAACATTGTACAAGATTACTCTGCGACATACAACAGAAATATCAAGTTATATTAAAAGGAAATAATAGTTGTACAGAAAAATTAAATTGGACTAATACCGTGGGTCGCAGTGTACGCCATGAAACACCTACGCGCATCGAATTTTTTCTCAGTGTAGTCTTTCATGTCCAAAATATCTTTGTACGCGTTAGAAATGACGTATTTTTCATTGTTTATTTTTGTTTTTATAGCGATTACATCCTTGCAAATTATAAAGGCAACCTTAGTAAATTTATTCATTTAAGCTAAATCAGACGATCCAATTTTTATACTCATTTATTCATACATGATTAGTATTTGTTTAATTGTACAATAAAGTTCTTGAAAATTATGGATGTGCCGGTATGTAGTTATCTTTAATGTAATGCGTAGATAAGTAAAAATGTTCATAATTTCTTTATTTACTAAGACAGTACCTTGTTCACTACAATCAATTACGCACCTATCTACGCTACAATCACAATGTCGCTGAAATGCAGGTAAATGAAGCCATTCACAATTTATTTTTCACTAGCCAGCGTACTGAGAGTGCTGTAATCAGTTACGTATCTACGATACAGTCACAATGCACGAGGTAAAGAAGCGGTGTTAAGTCTGAGGTGCATCCTGCTAAGGCTTTAATTAAGAAAATCTTGCTACTAAGCGCGATCTTAACACGCGCTTTATGGCCCTAATAAGTGTCTCTCTAGAGAGTTAAGAGATTACGACCTGCTCTTTATGGCTGTAATATTAAAACGCGCACTGACAACAGGAATTTTTATTGCTCTTCAGCAAAAGTGTGCCAAAATTTTGCCTGGACTCCTGCTTGCGTCGCAGTTGTGCGTGAACGGCTGCCAGGACTTTTCATGTACTGTTACCTGGGTCGCAGTGTTGCCTGAAAAGCTGTCAGTTTCTCTGCCTAGACTGTTACCTGCGCTTAAAAAACTTCTTGGTTCAAACGTTTCCTCAGTCAAATCTTGCGCGAAGATTTTGTCTCGTTTATTGCTGCGCCAAAATTTTGTCTGGATCGCTTCTTTCGCGAAAATTTTTGCCCTTGCTACTTCCTGTACTTCATGCGCCAAAATTTGGAATTTTACGCCAAAATTGCATCGTTTCTGCTTCCTATGCTGGAGTTTTTTATATAACATATACGTGTTTCGTCAATTTTGTACAGTATATGGCGTACGTATACTGATCATGTCTCTCTGTAATATTCCTGTTCAAATTATCTTTCATCGGG
The DNA here is from genome assembly GCA_001587735.2 of Parhyale hawaiensis. Lineage (NCBI taxonomy): Eukaryota > Metazoa > Arthropoda > Malacostraca > Amphipoda > Hyalidae > Parhyale > Parhyale hawaiensis. Next base: position 1,889,622 of record LQNS02276770.1, read on the forward strand.
ACAATTTATTGTAATGCAAAATTACGAAGATAAGCCTTTCATATGGATTACGCGCGCCGTGTTATCGTCGGAAATACGATTTACAAATGTTTATCACCCGTAAACATAGTGAGAGAGGTGGTAATATTTTCGTTGAAGATTGAAGTATATTATATATGTGTGTATTTAAGAATTAGATGAGAAGCAAATCATTCACTTGAAACCCGTACAGGTTGTAAACTGTCGCTTTCGGCACTTCTGTGTCTGTACTTAGTGCAGTAGCTGAAGTGAACAGGATGGACTTAGTTTAAAAAACGACAGATCTTTTATATTAGTGAAAATGTCATATATAGCTTTCGTCAAACCGGTATCATATTTACATCTTCATGTGATAACCGCTTAAATTTTCAAGATGTCATCGAAATATTCTTCACCATCTTCGATCCTCCCACCTGATGAGCTGAGGTTACAGCGAAACGCGTCGTGGGCAATAAAATTTCAACTAAATGATTGGCTTCTCATCAAATGCTTCAATATATACGCCATCTACAATCAGAATATTTGTATTTGTAAATATATATATATATATGTCTGTCCACCCAATAAGGGGTCGAAGGAGTTGGCAATCTTCACAATTTTTTGTAGGGAGTTTTGTGGGTTGACCCAGATGTGACCCATTCCAAAAACTAGGCCTAGCTGGCCATAAAAAATAACGGTGTTGAATTTACCTCCAACGCCTCAAATTTGCCTTTACCGCGGCAGGTCGTCTCACGCCTCGAGGCATCCCATTTTTCCTATGTTATTATTAAGAGATCTGAAGGGGGGGGGGGGGTAACCNGGGGGGGGGTAACCGCGGCGCCAGCCTTGTTGGACGCAGCATCCATATGAGAAACTGGGATTAGCTAGCCATCAAACATGACTTCGTTGAATTTTCCACCACCGCGGGTGATGGTCTTACGCCACGCGGAATTCTAGTTAAATTATCTTTTTGAAAGATGCTAACGCCGCAAAAATTTCTAATATTTAGTGGAAAACGAAAGTGCCACGTTATAGAATGCATGGATGGAAATAATCATAATCTGTTTTAAGTTTCCTACGCAACTGTACGGTACCGTCATTTATGCTAAGCTCCTATTGTCATAGTAATAAAAAACATAACGAAAAAATGCAGTTTCGCTAGGACTATGTGCAGAGAAATATCCCTGCGTGTCCTGTGTCGCAAAATGTGGTGATGAGCCAAGTTGCATAGAATGCTCTTGTTAGGCAAAAAAAAAACTGTTCAAAGTAATTTGTTCAAGTTGCCATCATCGTAATAGCCCAAAAGGCCGAAAAGAATATCACGTCACTAGGATGTCTCACGTCAAAAAAGAAAGAGAAACTTGAAAGCGTTTGAAAGTATTCACTTTAAGCTCCCACTGGCGTATGTACAGGAGAGCAAAATGAATGTCACTTCGCTTAGAATACTCAAAATTTAAAACAAAGATAAAGTACAATGTTCTCTTCAAACTACTATTCATATAGTTATATTAATAGCAGTAGTAGTAGTAGTAGTAGTAGTAGTAGTAGTAGTAGTAGTAGTAGTAGTAGTAGTAGTAGCAGCAGCACGCCTTTAAAAGTATGTAACATCGGGAATATTCGAAAGCCATTCAAAGCGTGCTCTTTAATTGACTTTTCAAAGTATTCAGTAGTGCGTCATATATAGCTGCCCTGTACCGGATGTGTTTCATGACGCTAAACCACGGAAGAGTTCGACTATTATTGCCGTTGTTATAGGAATACCTTCCATTCGCGTACCTGCAACACCGCTGATGCCTTTCGAAGTCAACGAAAAAATAAAAAAAATTGAGGAACGCGTGCCGGCTGCCGCTTAGACGAGTCATCATTTCCATCATTGCCTTTATAATTGTGTCAGTAAATGGCGCTGGGCAGACCACTTCACATTAGGCTAATTGGAGCCGCCGCCGCTGCACCTGCGCGCCCTTCTCGTCTGTGTGAAGGGTCTCGTCTCTCTAAGTGAGTTTGTGGCTTCTTTTACACTCCCTGGTCGGGTAGTGCGAGTATGTTCCTTCTGATACACTCCCCAGGCGTGGTAGTGCGCGTGCATTGGTGCTATTGTACTCCCCAAGCCGGGTGCGTACCGTATGATTTCCGCCTTACGCAACAGAGCTAGCTGTGCGAGTATTGTGTCTCTACCATGCTTACAGGAAAAATAGGGAAAGTACTGCCGTTCTACTATACTCTCCTGTATAGTGAGCACGTCATCTTGTTTTACTTGCTTGTTTTACTCGCTTGGGGCGGATGGTGCAACTGGCATGGCTTACTTATATTCTCCGTGGCAGAACTGCTAGTGCAACTGATTAACGAGCAGGAAGAGCTATTTACAAACTAAACTCTATATCCCGGTGTTACTAAAGTGACGTCACGAGCAATGTCGCCGTTATGAACCAATAGCAGCGCTGAGATTTCTCACGTGATCCCTTGACAAAGAGTGTGCTTCCAATCAAGTCAGCTATTTTGTGTTTTAGAGGAACGTTATCAGAGTAGCGGAAATAAAATGAAAATCTCCTATTGGTTGGCTTCGCAGGTAATTTTGCCATTGCCGAGGGCTCGCACCATATTTTTTGATGTCACCAGGACTTATATGAGATACCGAGTGCTACAGTAGTCGCCTTTTCTGAAAGAGAATTATTCTAATCTAAAATTTAATAATAGTTGATGGAAAGGTTGAGCCTGGTGCCTCCCACCTCCTCTCCGCCACGTCACCAGCCAGCAGCTACGGCAAGGAGAAACGCGCGCTCCAGTAGATTTTTACTCCGAGGGTTCTGCCTTCCTTCCTTCCTTCAGTTTTAGATTGGGGAAAGTTTGGGTATCATTGATACGGTTTCTGACGAGAACGACAGGTGTCTGAAATTTTCGTATTCCTCGCCCGTCTTTCTGTTCTTTCAGTACTGTGCTGAATATCTTGCCCTTACTCCGTCGATCATCTACATCATTTTCGCGTGAACTCGACCAGCTGAAATTTGAATGTGAGAAGAAATAGAGAATCAAGGTCCATCACAGAACTAAGAGAAGCTGTATAGATCTCCATTGCTTTAACTCCAACGTTAGGAAAGCAAGAAGCGTATTCAAATATGAAGATACATTCATCTGCTAGCACATGCAATCTGGTCGATATTTTTATGTTTTTAAGAGAGTTACAGAATCGCCATGGTCTTCAAACTGGCTTGATTTCGCTGAATTATTTCCCTAAAGTGTGACAAAAAAATGAACTGATAAATAGATCAACTAGAAGGCCTCGTGGCGTAAGACCATCACCGGGGTGGGGGCAAATTCCCCAACGTCATTGATGATGGCCAGCTAATTCGAGTTTCTCACATGGATGCTGTGTCCGACTAGGTTAGGGCACNCCCCCCGGTAAGATCCATTCATAATAACATAGGGAAAAAATAGAGCACCTCGTAGCATAAGACGATCTGCCGCGATGGAGGTAATTATTCACCGCGGGTGAGAAAATTCAACGCCGTTATTTTTATGGCCAGCTGGGTTTAGTTTTTTAGCATAGGTCACATGTAGGTCAACCCACCAAACTCCCTACAAAAAATTATGAAGATTACTTAACTCCTTCGATCACTTATTGGGTGGACAGACAAATATATATACTTAAATCTTCAACGAAAACATTATCACCTCTTCTCACTTTGTTCGCAGGTGATAATTAACAGATAAATACGAAATGGTCTCTTTTATTTTGTTTAATGAAGATGTAAATATATATTTGAATACACATTGCGAATTTTTAGACGCAGTTCATAATTATTATGTATTAATTTATTACATTTGTAAGACTTTTTTCATATATTGTGTTGTATATTTTTATCTATGTACTTGAAATTAAAAAATCATGTACTATCCGTTGCTTACCCAAGAAAGTTCTTTGATGTTGTAAATTTAGAGCAAAGTTCTCTAATATAACTTAATTTAATTCCCTAATTAATACTACGCCTTCTGTAAAGTATCTTGTTCAAATTGCATTCCAGTTTAAGAGGCGTTTTTCCTGTATCATAGACCACACCATACATTGACTGGACACTGGCCCCCTAAGGCAGATTTCGGTCCCGCAATTGGGCCTGACTGCACGGTGCCGCAGACGCATTTTTATATGTTCCATTACTTTTTCATACTCTGTATAGCTATTTAACTTAATTCTTTTGCGTTCAGTAATGGCGGGTAAACCTGCACATACTTCTAAAGCTTCTATAAGCAACAAATTCACAAACATATTAAAGCTTGAACTATAATTACGTAGAGCAACTGTTTATGACAGCCTTTGATGCTTGCAGTAGAACAAAACCATTTCGCAAAAGTTTGTGGAATAAACAGTCTGGTTTTATAGAACAGAAGCTTCTCAATTTTGTGGTATGTTCGATTTGTCATGAAATACAAAGTAAAAAGCTGATGAAAATGTTAATAAAATTTATTTGGTATACGGGCTAAGCGAGATGATCAGAGCAGACAGCAGAGCTCAAGGATGAGTCGGAGCAGCTTGAAGACATGAAGTGATGAAGCCCTGGTAGCACTGAAGTGATATCGCAATGGTAGCAGTGAAGCAATATAGCATTGGCGGCCGTGAAGTGGTCTGAACGATAAAGCACAGGAACACTGAAGTGGTGTAACATTGAGTATTGACAGTATATTGACAGTAGTGAAGTGATACAGCATTGGTGCCCGCAAAGTGATTGTTGCAGAACTATTAGCCGTAAAGTGATAGAGCATTGGTTGCCGTGAATTAACACAGCATTGGTAACCGTGAAATGATCTAGCATCTTCAACAGTGCAATGATGTAGCATTGGCAGACGTAGAGTGATCTAGAACTGGTAAGTGTGAAGTGATGTACCATTGGCCGTCGTAAAGTGATGTAACATTGGCAGTTGGGCAGTGATCTAACATTGGCAGCTGTGAAGTGATCTAATATTGGCAGCTGTGAAGTGTTGTAATGTTGGCCACCATGATGTAATTTAACTCCGGCAACCATGAAGTGATGTAACATTGTCATCTATTAAATCGTATAGTTATGTAATGGAGGCAACTATGAAGTGATGTAACATAGTCATGTATAAAATCATGTAATGTAGGCAACCTTGAAGCGATTAAACATGGTAATCTATTAAATCATGTAATGTATGCAACCATGATGAGATATACCAAGAACATATACAACACGAAGTGATGTAACGCTGACAACCAGGACGTGATGTAGTGTAGGGAACAACCATGATGTCATTCAACTTCGGCTGACACGGACTGATTCAACTAACGCAACTATGAAGTGATTCAACTTAGGCAACCCTCAAGTGATGTAACATAGGTAACCATGTCGTGATGTAACGTAGGCAACCACAAAGTGGCGTAGTATTCCTGGGTAGTAATGAGAAATGACATAATGAAGGGTTGTATCAGCACCAACATGTCATTTTAATGCCTTTTAACGGCTGTCCTGGTATCTTTATCTCATGGTTAATTATGCATTTTTAGTTCATGGCAACTAATGTGGTTTTATTCTGTTGTATTACTGTGGTTTTAATTAGGTTTTTTCAGTATGACTGGGATTTCTTAACCTTCTTTTCCTTGCGGCTATAGGGATGAGCTCTACCGAAATGTCTACATACATCAATTTCTGAGGTTATTGCTTCAAATCCGGCGTTAGAAAAGAAACTCAATTGTATGTGATATTAATGTACATTACATGTAGTATCTACGTGCCAATTTTTTCTGTAAAATTTTTATATTCCTAGAAATTGTGATGAGTTTTCAGTTATTCTTGGTGTCCGAAGATATGATATATATCGCCTACCGAAGATATATGATAGTGAATTTAGATTCCCTGCTCTGCAAAAAATTCCTTATGTTACGACAAAAAAATTAATCTTCCTTTGAGGTCTCCGTGATTATTAGAACTCATTTTATTAACACTTACGTTAATCGGCCTCTAGACCCCAATAACGAGAGGCTTGATTTCAGTGTCCAGTCAATGTGTGGTGTGGTCTATGGCTGTAATATATTCTCAAGTTGAAGCCTCTTTCCATCGCACATTTACTTCAATGCGCAATTCAAAAAACTATAAGTATGTGTGCGAACGTTCTTGCGCTCTTTTTAATCCAAAATGCTTATATATAAGCATTGTTTTCTCAACGAGCAGTGCATTATTGCTGTAATCTCAGCGTCTCATATTTTCCTTCGCATGTTGAGTGAACTTTTGTGAGTAATACGGGGAATGTATTAAGTAAGCATTGACAAAGGTTTTTCTGTGCTAAGTTTCCTACTGCCTAGTACCTAAGTTTCTTAGTACCCAAGTTTCCTAATACCTAAGTTTCCTAGTACCCAAGTTTCCTAATACCTAAGTTTCCTAGTACCCAAGTTTCCTAATACCTAAGTTTCCTAGTACCCAAGTTTCCTAATACCTAAGTTTCCTAGTACCCAAGTTTCCTAGTAGCTAAGTTTCCTAATACCCAAGTTTCCTAATACCTAAGTTTCCTGATACCTAAGTTTCCTAGTACCTAAACCATACACTGCAGTGTAAGGTTTACCTGACTGCCCACTCAATATACTAAGTGGCCCCCACTGCTGAAAGATGAAAATTCTATGAATGTAATTGTTTTGTAATTGGTTAACACAGGGGCCTGAATCAAAAAATAAAACTACTCTTGGCGATGCAGAGGATGTTTTGCTCAGCATGCAATACAATTTCATAAGTACAAGGAAGGGTGGGCGACGATTCTTGAATTTTAGGACCTCCAATCAACCTATAATTTATCAAAGTTATTTTCGTTTTGTACCGATCGTCTATGTTGGTGAATCTGTGTTTCTTTCTAGTAAATTCGTTTCTTACATCATCATGCACCGTCTGTTTTCTGCTTTGGGTCGTCGCTGTACTAATTAGAATCGATTCTGTTAAAGTTTCATCAGTCAACCGTAGAATCAACTGGCCAAGGGAGGGTAGTCTTTCTCTGAGATTTCTAAATTTCTTTGTGAAATGCATTTCACTAACGAAGTATGGGACCGGCGTCATGCTAAATTTTGTCGGAAAGTGCCTTTTTAATTGAGTGGGAAACGTATCGGAATATAAATCTACGTGATCTGTCTCGTGTTCAATTATTTTCACCCTAATGTCTGTTAATATTTTACTCAAATTGGCCTCCGGGAAATGCATCGTCTGCGAGAACTGCTTTCCGCTAAATTTTCACCGCAAACTGCCTTAGCATTTTAAATTCAGCGGGAAATGCATTGGGGTAAACACCGCTAGGTGTAGTCAC
>LQNS02276770.1:1902287-1916244 GCA_001587735.2 Parhyale hawaiensis
TTCATATTACGACATCTAATTGTCTTGTGCCGTTCTGTTGTTTTCTGGTCGTTAATGGTAGCCCAGGGCTTATACTTTCATATTACGACATCTAATTGTCTTGTGCCGTTCTGTTGTTCTCTGGTCGTTAATGGTAGCCCAGTGCTTATTCGTTCATATTACGACATCTAATTGTCTTGTGCCGTTCTGTTGTTTTCTGGTCGTAAATGGTAGCCCAGGGCTTATACGTTCATATTACGACATCTTATTGTCTTGTGCTGTTCTGTTGTTCTCTGGTCGTTAATGGTAGCCCAGGGCTTATACGTTCATATTACGACTTCAATTTGTCTGGTGCCTTTCTATTGTTCACTGGTCGTTAATGGTAGCACGATGCAGTCGTCCGCAACACGGTATCATACTTTGTAGCCCCCATTTTATTCATTGGTCGTTAATAGTATTTTAGTACTTGCTCTCATATTATGACGCCCTATTGTCTGCCGCCTTAAATTTCCCTAATCATTAATGGTAATCCAGTGTGTTCGTTCACATTAGGACATCTTTTCGTGGCGTTGCTCTATTACCTAGTCGCTAATGGTAATCTGGCTGTTCTTGCCGCGTACTCAGAAGGGCTCAGTAAGTGTTACTGTTACGCTATGGATTATCTTTTAGTATTAAATTGATACTCGCTCTGTTTCGTTAGTCTTCCTGTCACTGATATTTTTCTTACGTGTTTTTGTCACTCTAAAAGTCCACACGTTTTTTGCTACCACATGGTAATCAAAAACATATATATGGGTTTCATATCTGATTTACCTGTATGTTGTCTCAGTTCGTTCGACTGCACATCCTATTGAAAAAAAAAAATCTTCGGCAGTGCATAGCTTTTTTCGACGATTGTTCTTATCAATATAACTTTAAAAAACTGTTTTTGAACTACTTTTAAAGACCAACACGCCATGTCTTGTCACCAAACAAAGAAAGCGTAAGAGTTTATTTAAATTCTAAAACCAAGCATTTTTATTTCGTACTAGGAAAATCTACGAGCATGGGCAGCCTGCTCCAAACTGTACCATGTATTTAATGTTATTTTTCTCATGGATGCTGAGACTCGTTGGCTACATTACTGCTTAGTGTGTTCCCGCAAATGAAAACACTTATTTATTGGTAATTGTATTGTAAGGAAGTAAAAGAATTCTGCCTGAACCTTGTCACTCGTAGCTATATCAAATTGTTTAGCTTTGTTGAAGTTTGTTTCATTGTTAATTTGTTTTTTTTTTTGTGTTTTTTTTTTTGCGTTGTTTGTCTGTCTGCCACCAAGATAACTCAAAACGTTGTGGGCGGATTTTTATAAAATTTACAGAGATTGTTAGAAAGAGAAAATGATTAACTTTTGGTGACGATCCGTTTAACTGTTTGTTTGTTTCTCTAGCTGTTTTTGCTTGGTAGCATAACTCAAGATTTATCAACAGATTATCATCAAATGCGCAGGAAACGTTAGGAATGAGACGAGATGCGAATAACCAAATTTTTGTGATGATCTGTTCATCCGCTTGTCTGTCTTTGTGATTGTTTTTCTGTTTGTCAGCAAGATAGCTTAACAAGAAGTTATGAACGGATCTTGACAAAATTTGCAAGAACTGTTAGGAATGTTGAAGAAAACAAGCAGATAATGATGCTATATTCGTCTATTCGCGTGTTTGTCTCTCTGTTTGACTTTTTGTTTGTGAAAACATAACTCAAAAAGTTATGGACGAATCTTCATGAAATTTACACGAACTATAGGAATGCTACTGGCAACCCTTGACCCTTGATAAAAATCCTTGATAAAAAAGAAATCCTGGATTCAGGACCTTTTTTTTTTCTTGCGTCTGTATGTTTTTACATAACATTGCTAGGCGGAGATATGCGTTTTCGGCGTGCTCCTTTAGATCTTTCTTGAATCTTGCTTTTCGCCAAAGAATAAAACTATTAGACACGTTACATACATGATACGCCAGGATAGACACAACAAACCCTTTACCCGGTGGCTGAAAAATACCTTTGTAGTGGTAACATTATATGGAAGTGACCATACATGGTCAGTTGCCTGATAAAAGGGTAAGTTTCCTCATTCTTAGAGGCATAGCACTTTATAACTGCATATTGTTATGTACGTTGCGTGCACCCTGGATCTATTTTCGTTATTTTTCTCTATTAGATATAATATATTTTGATGCTACACCTCCTAACCCTGCAATGACAAAATACGCGGGTTTCCTGAAGGAAAAGCATTGTTTGAAATGCCATTGAGGAGATGCAATTCTCGTCGTAAGATTAACATGGCTTGGCTCATTAATGTCTACTGTCTGTCTTCTGGACGGCATTAATTTATTCGTACGAGGCATAATTGTTTACTTCATGCAGTAATGTGTTTACCATATAAAAGTGACACGACACTACTCTCGTTTTCCATATGAAAGTCATAAGTTGTAATCGCGGAACTTCGTCGGAAAGTCTTAAAAAAATAAGCCCTAATATATTTCATGTGAACGTCGTAAACTTGATACTCTAATTAGCACTATTTGCACGAAAATTATTTTCAGTATTGGCGATTTAGTCTGAAAGGGTTGACTGACGTTTTCTGCCTAACAGAGTTTTGGTCGTGGTAGAAACTAAAATCGTAGAACGCCTAGGGTTTGGACTTTGTGTAGACACTCGCAAATGTACCCTTTGACATCGATATCATCGGCGCCGCATGCCAATTGAATTCTGCCTTTCACGCCCGTCGAATACTTTGGATGTAGTTAGGCTTAAAGCGTCATTGTGTAGCACCGTGTTGCCCTCTATTTTGCCTATATTTTGACTTTAACGGGCCGTTTGACTTGACAAGTAACGGTCCCTGATGTTGCCAGGGTGAGGCCGTCGCAGGTCTCTCCATGCTAACGACTGCTCTCGTATTTTCAATTAGAGAATATGGCACGACAGACGCATGCTAATGCCTGTCGCCCCCTCTGATCGGGATCTTCTGGGGTAATGCCAACATGGCTTCGTTTACATCTCTTTCGAAGTCATTTCCATTTGTTCAGTGGAAGGAGTTTCGCCGAATTTCACCCGCTAAAATAAGGGTTCTTGATAGCGATGCATACGATAGTCAAAATGAAATATAGGTAAGGATAATATCAGTTCGTCATTCGTTACGTCTCTTTGGGTATTCGTTAACATGTTTCACGAGGCGTGGGTGTATAACTCTAGTAGAATTCCTCTGTAGTGGTCTAAACAATTATGACTGCTGAGATAGTGCCTAATTAATGAAGGAACAGCACTGTATTTATTGTGCGTTGTTAAAAAATAATAAAAAATTAAGAATATAATACCAGCGTGACATCATTTTTCATCTATATTACAAAACACAAATCATTTAACTTCATTGCAGCATCATTCACGTTTTTTTAACTACTGTGCATGTGGTAATTTGTAAAGCGAAGTGAAGGAGGCTTGTGCACATTGGTTTTGTTCAAACACTCTCTATATATTACATATAGGTCCAATTTGAGATGATCGTCTCGTGCAATGCCAGGGTGACCTATAAATTAATGCATTGAGTTGCAATAGCAATAGTGTGCATCTCATTCTCTTTTACCAAGCAGTTAAAAGACGCCTTCGTAGAAATTGCTTTGTGGAAGTAACCATATATGATCACTTGCCCGATAACGGGTGCTAAATCAAACAATGCAAAAAAAATGAACAAATTTAGAAAGATTGACAACACTTTTCTGCTCGATGCTGGTTATTGGCAAAAGATCTGCTGTCGAGGTCAACATTTTTTACGATGACGCCATATTTTTACACCCCATCTTGGAACCAGCAACAATATCCATGTGTTGGGTACACTATGAGCATAACATACTATTTCCAGGTTAGGAGACACTAATGAAATTCAGTTTACCCTTAGAGAAAATTATTTTGTTAGAAGTGAAATTTTGACGGCCATTATTAACAAAGAAGACTTCTTCAAGTGGAAGGCCAAATGAATTTAACTTTGGCAAATTATTCAGGAACTGGAATAGTATAAAGGTCCGTAAGCCTTAACGAAAGTTACGGTTAGTTTGCATGAATGTTCGTACTTTTGTAATCTACTTTTTGCTCTTTATCTTCAAGAGTTTCGTATATTATACTATTTCGTATATTGTACAACGCTCATCTCGGTTATTCCCAACGGTTCCCTAACCCAATAAAAAAAAGTAGAAGCTGAAATACCGCTGCTTTCTATTAAAATTCCCCTTGTTCGTTTCTGCCATCCCCTATTTGGAACATTTTTGCAGTGACGCTATCGATTTTTTTTAATTTACTCGATTTTCCCGTCTCTTTTAATCGCGTTAGAATTATTTATACGCAGTACACGCTGCTACTGGGACAACTCGTTTCTGATGTGGACCGAATTATCGAAAAGTCGTTTTTTTTTTCTTGTCCATAGAAAAATCCACGGTTTTATTTGATTTGAATAATAGTCCTACTGTGTGCTGCAAGGAACATTTATAAAGTATCCTATGCTGGAAAAATCAGTAACTATAACAGGTATTTTTTTTTGGGGGGGGGGGGGAGCGTTTGTGCAGCCATTTCTGTCACAGCGCATGGCTCCGTAAAATTTACCGTTACTTCAGAAATTTACGGAAAACTTTTGTTGAAAATTTCCAGAACATCGGTGAATTACACAANAATTACACAAAACTTTTTTTCGCATTTGTACTACCATCAACTGCACGTAAAATAATGGAATATTTTTCACGGTATACTGTCGTTGGTTTAGATACTCTATGTCTCACGAAAGCAATTATACTGATTTAAATATTTCCTGTACTCTGTACCTCACAAAAGTATTTCTCTTGTTTAATTTCATGTGCTCTGTGTCTCACAAACGTACTTCTTTTATTTAATATCATGTACTCTGTATCTCACAAAAGTACTTCTCTTGTTTAATTTCATGTGTTCTGTGTCTCACAAACGTACTTCTTTTATTTAATATCATGTACTCTGTATCTCACAAAAGTACTTCTCTTGTTTAATTTCATGTGCTCTGTGTCTCACAAACGTACTTCTTTTATTTAATATCATGTACTCTGTATCTCACAAAAGTACTTCTCTTGTTTAATTTCTTGTACTCTGTATCTCACAAAAGTACTTCTCTTGTTTAATTTCATGTGCTCTGTGTCTCACAAAAGTACTTCTTTTATTTAATATCATGTACTCTGTATCTCACAGAAGTACTTCTCTTATTTAATTTCATGTGCTCTATATCTCGTAAATGTACTTCTCTTATTTAATCTAATGCGCTGTATATCTCACATATGTACTTCTCTTATTTAGTTTCATGTGCTCTGTATCTCACAAATGTACTTCACTTATTTAATTTCATGTGTTCTGTATCTCACAAATGTACTTCTCTTATTTAATTTCATGTGCTCTATATCTCATAAATGTACTTCTCTTATTTAGCTTCATGTGCTCTGTATCTCACAAAAGTACTTGCATTGTTTAATTTCATTAATTAGTGCTCTCTGCCTCACATAAGTACTTTAATTAATTAATTAATTGCAGTGCTTATGTGCTGTCTGTGTCACAAGGTACTTGTATTGTTTGATTTTTCTACCATGGATATTGGATAAAGACTCCTGCATCAAGTTAGAGTCCACAGTAGCATTCTTGTTGTAGCTAAGACTTTGCGAGATTCGAATTAAAATAAATAATAAGGAATAAAGTAAATAAAAAATAGCTTCGTTTACGAACATCACTACTAGGAACTTCCGTTGTGCGGATTTACAAGTTTTGAAGCTATGCAAAGAAATTCCAAAGTTGCTTTCAAAAACGCCACTTAGACGTTTTCAGAACTAATAGTAAACATAATTTTTATTAAAGTAATTGCTTGGATATTTATACTGAGAAGTTCGTAGGCTGTCATAACCGTAAGAAGCGTTAATGACATTCAGTAGAATATCTTTTTCCAAATGTTTCCTAGGAATGTGGACCCTTATATCACGTGCTTCATATCCTCTTACATTGATCATTTATGCACACAGGTGCATATAAACTATTCATGTAGTCTTTCATTTCCATAAACATGCCTATTTACCCCTTCTTTGTTCGTCTCTATGTATCACAGCAACTCTTGTAAGTAATGGAGATTTTTCTGGGTAAAACCAGAGTCCTCGCGGAAACCCACACTCCGAAGCTTGGTACAGCCTGAGCGACAACACTCTGACCTGCACTGAGAGCCTTGAACAGACATTACCCCATTGGTTCGGGCACACGCGTACACACCATACTGTCACCTATACATCCTCACTTCCACTTCACCACTGTAACTGCAACCACAAAATGAAACTCATGTGAACTTAATTTCATGAGCCTCAACGTGTCAGTGTAATCTTGCAAGCTCACATTTTCACCTGCCGGTAGAGTCTCACAATTTCTACCCATCAATACGGACGCAAAATTTTAAAATACCTTTACGCTGATACGCTTTCATCCTGCAGGCACAGTCGTTCAATTGTAACTTAGCAGCAAAGTGACGCCAGTTCAACCTGCCGGCGCAGTCACACAGTTCTAACCTGCCGGCACAGTCACACAGTTCTAACCTGCCGGCACAGTCACACAGTTCTAACCTGCCGGCACAGTCGCACAGTTCCAACCTGCCGGCACAGTCACACAGTTCCAACCTGCCGGCGCTGTCGCACAGTTCCAACCTGCCGGCGCTGTCGCACAGTTTTTATAAATTTTCAGAGTCGTACAATTTTACTATACCGGTACGGTGACGCAGTTCCAACCTGCCGGCACAGTCGTACAAATCAGTTAAGTGCCTGTGTTGGCGAGACCTTTCCTGCGAATATTTGCCCATCAAATCCCTTCCGTTGTGCCGCTCTACCAGCACTCAATAGGCGCCTTGCGTTCGATTTCCTATGGCTCCAAAATTGAAAGATTTTCTTGTCTTGAATGCGGACCGCGATATCGAAGACTGTCCGGCGACAGAGAAACAAGAGGTGTTTTGATCCTGACGGGAATACGAAAATGGCAGCACTGATTGTTTTTGCTCTTTACTTTAGAGTAGATCCGCACTCACCTATTTTTGCTGCTGATGTTAGTTGTACTGATTGTTTTGCTCTCAACTCTAGGGTACAACTTCCCGAGCTTATTTTTTCTTATGATATGAGTTCCACTGATGGTTTTACTGTCTATACACTGTGGTGCAAATTAACTTTATGCCTCCCTTGTTTTATGTCGCGGTAATTAGCTCTAGTTTGTTCTTTGGTGCCAAAACTACTTGTACTACTGCACTGACTTTTTTCTGGTTGTCGTTTTAGTGCTGTAGTAGTTGCTTAGATTTTTGTGAAAGAACTTTGCTGTGTGGCCGACCTATTTTCTGTTGAGACATTAGCTGTACTGATTATTTTGGTCTCTGCCATCTCTGTTCAGTCTTTTTTTCTCTCTTCCCCTCGTCATTGTCAGAGCTTTACTTGAATAATAAATCCCTATTCTTTAACATAGGCAGAGACTTACTTGCATTATAGGTCAGATTGAACAGTCGGCAGTAGACGGACCAGCAGGCCCATTGCCAAAGAGTACCAGATGCTTACGATCCAGCCCTCTACGAGAGGCACTCGTAGGAAAGAAGAAAATAGAAACTGCTGATTTCTTCTCTATTTGTGATGGGTCTTTTCCGTGATTTTTTTTTTTTTTTTTTCTTTACCGAATGGCCACTGCCACTTTCGACAGAATGGGCGACCTCTTCAGTAAACAGCGTAAATTATTTCTGTTTTTCCAGGACAGCAAAAGTCGCTTTTGGTCTCGGAAGACACGCTTTTGGTTTCCTCTGGCAAGAGAAGTTCGTTTGAGATTCTTAAAACGAAGAAAGTGTCGTTCGGTTTCTCCAGGAAAAGGAAGTGGTTTTTCATTTGAGGAGCATAACGTTTCGTGGGTTTCTTTAAGTGAAAAACTGGTTTCGATGTGCGATGTACACGAAGAAAAGTTGTGCACAAAACTTCTGTGACACTTTCTGGAGGACTAGTTTGGGTATCGGAAACTTATTTTTTTAAAAGAAGGTCAACTGTTATATCCAAACTTTGAAAAGTGACTCTTTTCTTCGAAAAGATAGTGGGTTTTTGGCGTCCGAAACTTGAGGTGCTTTGGAGGAAGTAATTTTTTGGTGTGCGAAACCTAAGAATGTTTTGATTGGTATTTGTAGGTAAACAAAGTGACATTTGGTCGTCAATAATAAAACGGCAGTTGCTGAGTATGTAAGATCGAATCGCAACCAGTATATTGTTGTGTACTTTCACGATATACTATGGTGTTAGCTAAAAGAAAATATACTGCGGACGCTACAAATGTAGTAGATACTGATGTAGACTTTGTCTTCTTAAGCGGTAGACTCGTCTTGAAGTGTAGAATATATTTCTGTTTACTGCAAGGAGTTTCACTGTAATAGGTTTACGTCTATGTGTATGAAAGAAGTCATCTAAAAAGTTTGTTAGGGACGACACTGCGGTGGCCACGCATATTCATACTTTGATGAAATCTTGGTTCAACAGTATCCATGTTTTTTCTTTTAGTTCAAATAATAGAATTATGCCAATACTTGTATTTCCTGTGCATAGTCGAACAATGTTAGGTACTGTGTAGTAGGAGGTTGTGACTGGTTCATGCTACACTTAGAGAGGAAATATCTCCGTAACAATAATTGCTTGCGAATATCTTTCTCGGTTACATTTAGAGATCGTTGACTTTTCTAATTAAATGTTTCTAGTGGCTAAAATTTATTGTCATGTTACAGTAACTGTTGATTGTATTGAATTAGGAAAAAACTTTTTTCCTTGTAGATACTTAGAGGTAAAATTTTTTAAGCAAAAGTTTGCGTTCATTATTTTGCATTACTTTGCTCTGTATCTGGGCAATATCAATTTACACATTTATGTTACTGATGTGGTTCAGGTATTCTATATTACACGTGGGCAACAGCATAGGAAGTAACATTCTTGAGTTTCATTCACAGATGAATAAATTGAAGAGATCAATGAATTCAGATATTCACGTCTCCTTTGCATGTGAAGTCTTTCTTATCTTTACGAAGAAAATAAATGTTACTAATTCATTCTGTAAAAGAATTCTTTATACCCAAGGAAACATTTCTGACACGTTTCATTTGCAGGTGAATTCTTTATATATGAGGAAAGACGAAGAAAATCCCCGTATGTTTTCTTTTCAAAGGGAAGAAAATCACCGAAGCTGAGCGCCCCTGACCAAGCTCTAAATTTGGTTCTGAGCTGCAGGCGGTTCTGCTGACTCAGCAGAACTTGTGGAAACAAGAAGTGTTGGGCCCCGTGTAATCTGCATCTTATTGCCTTCCTCATTTTTAGCATTAAAATAATAAAATCTGACAGAAAAGGGAAACACAAAGTATTCTGTCCTGCGCAGATTGTACCTCATTATCTTCCTCAATTTTCGTATTAAAATTATAAAAAGTATTGAAAAAGTATTGATTTTCATTCTGTGTAATGCATGTTGGTATTATTTCATTTTCATGCCAGCTTCAAGTTTGGGTTTCATCTACCTTTTTACCAGTGGGTTTTTATCCTTTGTGCGCGACTGTCGTTGTTACAACTGCTTCAAAGTATTGTTCTTTGCGATTTTGACGTATTCGGTTTAAGTATAAAAAATACTAGCACAACACAGCATAGTAAGAATTGGAGGCAATTGTGATTTTTTTCTTGCAGATTTATTTATCATTTTATAGGAATTTCTTAGTTACCGTGATCGAAAACAATTTCTTTGTTGTTCTTGTTTTGTTCGAGCAGCTATAACTACTGTATGTAGAGTGGTATATAAAGCCATAGAGGTGTAATGTTCATTTAGAACACACGGCCAATGTTCATTCCGAACATTGACTATGTTCATTCCGAACACAGCAGATGTTCATTTCAAATACGGCCAAAGTACATTCTGAATGCGGCCGATGTTCATATTAAATACGGTCGATGTTCATTCCGAATACGATGGATGATCATACTAAGCACAGCAGATGTTCATTCAAAACGTGGCCGATGTTCATTTCACGGCCGATGATCATTTCAATGACGGCCGATGTTCATGCTAAACACGGCAGATGCTTATTCCAAGCACGCCGATGTTCATTCCCAACACGGCCAATGTTCATTCCAACACGGCTAATGTTCTTTCAAAACAGGGCCAATGTTCATTCCAAACACTACTGAAGCTTATTTCTAAAATCTACCGATGTTCATGTTCCACGCCATCAATTTCCCCTTTGGCGATTTTACGATTATTTTCCCCTCGTAATGCGTGTTGCTTTTGTTTCTTCTTAAAGTTTTTAAGCTTCTTTCCAGTCATGAAAGTGGCTGCTGACGACAGCATTTCCATAATTAGTCCATAAATCAGCATCTCATTTGGCTGTAAATGCTTCGTCCCTGGCCGCCTCTGTCAACTTCCCTTAACTCTATTGAAACGCTTCAATTTCCTCTAATTTTGCCTTGAATTTATTCAATCGAAAATATTGCCCTAGAGCGAACTAAGGTATATATTACCTGCTCACTACTCAGCTCTGTTGAAGCGTATCAGTGGCTTCTAATTTTGTCTTTTTAACGTAGTCAAACACTTTACTCATAGGAATTTTGCATTGAATTTCTGAGAAAATTTTGCTCTTAGAAGTCCCGAAGTGTATACGTAATTATATTGAAACGCTTCAATTACCTCTAATTTTGCCTTGAATGTATTCCTTCTAAAATAATTCTCTTGAAGAACGGACGTGCACTTAAATATTGAAACTGATCTATCTTGTCTTATTTTACTGTTTATTCCTTCTGAAATATTACTCATGGAGAACTGAGGAATATTTCCGCTTTAACTTTATTGAGGCACTTCAGTTTACTTTATTTTTTGCCTCAAATTTTTTTCCTACAAAATGGTGCTCATTAAGCTAGGAAGTACATTTGTACATTATCAGCAACCGCTTCAAGACCTCTGAGCAGTAAATGGAACGGAATAATTACTGAGGCGTTATTAGAATTGATGATTTTTCAGCGTAGGCTTTGCAATATCACAGTTTGCCAATATTTTAAAATTAGTTTATCCTGGCGCGATTAGGCTGCCATGAAGTTTAAAGAACTCTCATGATGGAAACGCGCCTCTGGAAGTAATATTCATCAACAATTATAAACAATATTTAGTCTCAAGTAACTAATATCATTGATGGAAAAATATTGTACAAGGAAATAACGTCCATGGGAATTCCCAACGGGAATGCCAGCATTCCCCGAGCTCATGATCAGTGTAAAAGGTGAAGTCGCTTCAACCTTACTTTTCAACTAGTAAACGCACCCACACTGGTTCGTGCTGCAGATAAATACCCTCAAAAGTCCAGAGAACTTTACAGCTGCAGTCAACTTCAGAACTTCAGACCGTGCTCGCTATTGCAACTGAGACGGAAGGCTCATATGACAACTGTATCCCCCTATGGAGATTGTAAATGACAGACATGCTGACGCTGCATCGCTGAACACCCAGAATTTCCTCCCTGTGATGGGAATAGAACGACCAACTGCGTGACAACGGGCGAGGCAGCACCACTAACCACTGAGACACTGCGGATATTAACTTCTGTGATGTGCGATAAAACTCAGATATTTCAAATCCTTATCTGAAATAATGCCTGAAAAACTCAGAAAAAAGTTATTGAGAGCAAAGACTAAATGACCTAATACTAATAGTGAGGTATAGTTTCTTTATAAAAGTGCTGTACATATTTTTTTTTACTATTCAGTTCTTACGAGTTATTATTAGCGCTGTACCTGATTGCCTAGTTTGAAATGCTGCTCATTTTTTCATTCAACAATTCTTGTAGAAAAATTACTTCAATTTCCTTTTATTTTTTTGGTAAAATTATGCCTTCGGGAAATTGTTCCTAGTGAACTGATCTACATAATAATTATATTCACCTGCTTAACTCTTGAAGAGCTACAGTTATTCTTTGGGAACGTTACTTCGAAGGGGAGTATGTATGGGTAGTTTTAACAACAATGAAGTGCTACAATTAGCTTGATTCTTTAATTGCAGTTTATCTGATTTTGCTTGCCATTTTTCCTCCGGAAATGTTAACCCGCTCTGGCATAAGCAAGCATGCCTTACTTGATGCTGCAGTTACCTCTAATTGCCTCCGCCAAGGAAGTTATGTTTTTTGTCGGGTTTATCTGTCTGTGCATTTGTCTGTTACTGTTTTTCTGTCACCAAGATAACTCAAAAAGTTATGGACGTATCTTTACGAAATTTACAGGGATTTTTAGGCATATTAGCAATGTAATATGAAAATAAAACAAACATAAAGCAAAACGTTAGTCCTTACCGACTTTTTCAGCAGGAGACTTGCATAGACAGACACGCTGCCCCTACAACACAGTGTGGTTTGTCACCGCAAGTATCAGAGAGTCTAATAGAAAGACATTGGCTACATAGCCCACCGCCCTCACACACGGTGAAGGCCGACGTTGTTTTCTGAGCAGCCCAGCTATCGCTTTCGCTACAACGACTGTAATTAAAGATTTTATTTAACTCTGCATAATTTTGCCAATTGAATAAGCCTCGTCAAATACATGTTAAGAGATGTCCCGATGAGGCATACGACTCTAAAATGTCTTCACGCAACTGTGAACAATAATGGACTTGGGAGTCATGATGTGGGTGCCAACAGGGCCGCTGGTGATATCTGCTGATAGCCTACTGAATACAACCAAGCTTTGTGATGTATTTAAGAACATTATACAAAAGATCTTTGTTCCAACAGGTGTAGTACATGTTAATCGTCTCTCACAAGAGTAAGAAGGGCCCTTGAAAATCAATAGGCAAGACTGTTTTTAAAAGCCTGTGGGAGCACTTGAAGTGAGAGCTCCAGTACCAGGAAACAGGTGTTAGAACAACTCTAGACTAGAGAACTGCGTAGGTATCTCTCTTCAATACAGTACCTTGATGCAAGTAATGCACTTGCAATATACACATTACACAGTGTCTACGAAGCAGGAAGGAGTCCAGCTATATATTACTTACCTATTTCTTATCCTTCTCAACTGTTGTGGGCAAAAGCCGATAAAAATTTTACATCAATCTTTTTACAACGGGGCTGAAAGAGCTATCGCTTCTCATTGTATGTACATTTAATACGTGAAAAGCCTTATATTACGGGTAACTTGTAATATAGATAACGAATATTTACCTTTATAAATCCTTATAAACTACTAGCATATTGCACCACAGTTCCTTTCGCATTTTATGCTTAAATCAACAGCAACGTCGCATGTCGTAATGTTTCATTTGATTTCTGACCGCAGAATTGTATTTTCCTTCACGCCAATCACTGCCTTGTTCCCCTCATTGATGGAATTAATTGAGTTTTTTTTCCGAGGGAGTCAATTACCGCGTCGCTATTTTGCGGAAAACCTCCAAGATTCCCTGGAAAACCCGTCGTTCCCCGCACCTTGCCGTCTTAACGAACTCATTGAACAACTTCCCGTGCGCTGGAAATTTCCTGTTATTTTCCTCCTGTTTTTTATGGTCTTCGTCGAAAAAAGAATTGTCTTGGCGCCCTTGAGAATTATTCCCTCCGCCGAGAATTCTGATCGAGAATGAGGAGCCTGAGTTACTCCATTGCTGGGTACTTGTTCCAGTTATTGTGCCACATGGAATTGCCGGGTATTTGTTCCAGTGATTGTGCCACATGGAATTGCCGGGTATTTGTTCCAGGTATTGTGCCACATGGAATTGCCGGGTATTTGTTCCGGTTATTGTGCCACATGGAATTGCCGGGTACTTGTTCCGGTTATTGTGCCACATGGAATTGCCGGGTATTTGTTCCAGGTATTGTGCCACATGGAATTGCCGGGTATTTGTTCCGGTTATTGTGCCACATGGAATTGCCGGGTATTTGTTCCGGTTATTGTGCCAC
>LQNS02276770.1:1964613-1980333 GCA_001587735.2 Parhyale hawaiensis
TCCGCCTATCTATTTCGTTAAGAGCGTGACACCAAACATATAAATATATAAACACACGAAGGTTATTCTTAGTATTAGATTAGATACTCGCTTAGTGAGATGATCAGAACAGACAGCAGAGCTGAAGGGTGAGATTATTAGAACTCATATTATTAACACTTACGTAAATCGGCCTCCAGGCCCAATTGCGAGAGGCCCGATTTCAGTGTCCAGTCAATGTGTGGTGCGGTCTATGGCCAAACATATAATTACTCTTGTCACAGTCACCCCTGACATCCAAGCTCAGCCAACAATTTACATACAGTAAGTTTTCACCTCTACTCTCTTGAAAGTATTTCAACTTTCCCAAAATCACTATTTGCGTTGAATGATGGTTAGCATTTGCTGTTTTCACCATTTTGAAAGAAAAAAAAATTCAAGATTTTGTGATCGAGCAAAAGCATGTAGGGGTAACTATACCATAGTTAAAATTTTTCAATTTCAATAAATTGACGTAAAAAATTATTAAAAGCTATTTAAACTTATATTTTCCCTTTTATAATCTTAAAATATTTTGCAATTTTTATCATCTATGGGATAAAAACGATTTAATATTGCCACAGAAGCTTCAAACATCATGGACCAGTAGGGGATACGCGGGTGAACGAACAAGGGGTCCGTAGGTTCATATATATGCACCCCCAATGAGAACCACTGCACTAGGTACATAGTAGTTTCACATCCGTAAAATATATATACTTCGATGTTTTGTACCCTAACGCCAAAGCTTTCAAATTTTCAATTTCAACCTATTCGAGTTCAACAAACAGCAGTTGTCTCATTATATAGTCACAGTTCTTACTACTAGAAAGACATCCTCCACAACTAAGAACACGTCCTCCACCAGGAGTAACAAACTCTTGAGCTCCGCAGATCAGCGGATATGAGTTGCACTTGCGTGCATTTATGATTGACTCGTGGCTGAGATCTTCCTTTTTCTTTTTCCTTCTTCTTTGCTCTGTCATCTGTATCAAGCTAACATAATGGCAATAGCTCATAGAGGGCCGGGGCGTACGTTCCGGTGTCTCTGTGGGAATGGGCCTGTATGTCCGTCTACTGCCGCCTATCTAATCTAATATAATCTAGTATCACCCCAATTTAGCTACAATACAATTAAAACTTGTCATCGCCACCTTACTCTTACCTAGCCACTATAGTAACAATATCGCCGCACCTGCTAGCTCAATTTGAATTTCAGTGAATTGAATGAATACTTCATTCATTCTCTTTGTAACTGAAGTGTCGGTAAGCTATTCAACTTAGGAATTTTAAAACTACTTTTCTATGATTTAGAATTAAATTTGCACTGTTCTCATTCAGGTAATCTTTCAAGAACTGCGCAGCTTATTTATTACTTTAAATTCACGCTGTGCTAATGTACGCCGTTTAACAATTTCGCTGAACAAAAGGTGCTCATACTCGAATTTCAACCCGAAGGCATTAAGGGTCATGCCTGTGATTTTCATAGGAATTTTGATTTATTATTGAAATATTTCATTTTACTTGTATCGTATTTTCAGGTGCTAACTTTGCACTCAAATTCAAACACTGAAATTATCTTTCCCTGTAATGGTATACTTGTGAACCAAATGAGGAGTCATTCGGTACTTAGACCTATGAAGGATATCATTTGGTTACTAGAGTGCCCTATCGTCTAAAATTACAGCAAAGAATTACCCCTGCCAAGCAGGTTGTGTTTTCGTCGAGTTTGTCTCTATCTGTCACCGAGATAAATCATAAAGTAATTGACGGATTTTCACGAAATGTACAGGGAATGTTAAGTATGTTAGGAGGAACAGATGATAAACTTTTGGTGAATATCCGTTAATCCGCTTGTTTGTTTGCCTGTCTCGCTCATTTTCCTAATACTATAACTCAGAAAGTCATGAACAGATTTTAATGAAATTTACGTGAGTTGTTAAGTATGATACGAAAAGTAAATGACCAAATTTTTATGATGATCTGTTTGTTTGTTTGCTTGTTTGTTCCTACGTGTGTTACTATTGTTAATTTTAAGCTTGTTAGCACAATAATTCAAAAAGTTATTAGCAATCTTGATGAAAGTTACAAGAGTTATTTGTAATGTTAAAAGACATGTATAATTAAAGTTTGGTGATGATCGGTTGGTCTGTTTGTGAGTTTGACTAATGTTTGTCATAATGTTTGTTGGCAGCATAACTCAAAAAGTTATGAACGGAGCTTCGAGAAAGTTACTGAAGCTGTTAATACCGTTGAAAGGAACAAATTATTAGATTTTTGTGTTGATACAAAGAAAATTAAGGTTTAAGAAGCAATTTGAATTTTTTGTTACCGTTGCCTTGCTTGGTGGAAGTATGCGCTAGCAGAGTGCTCTAGTTCATATTGAAATGTCTGTATCGTTCACGCTTGCCTATGGTTGTTATTCTGCTCTGCTGGGCTTGTTTCTTAATGGTTTCGTAAATTTCTGAGTATCATAACTGCTGGCACGGAGTTACTACCATAATTGCTAAAGTTTTATATCTTTCATATTCCATATGGCAATTTAGAACTTCCTTAACACGCAATTAACTAGAGAGATGTTAAATGATATTGAGCCTGTGTCGCTTCTTGGAAGGCTTAAAGCTGATGCATAATCCAGTCACTGTTGTCCAACAGATATTGTTTATAAATCCGTTCCTAATCTCTCGTCTGTGTCGTGAACACGATATGCAGTGCACTACTGAATGTGATTTGTATGCAATTTAATCTTCGTCCTATATAGTGAATAAAAAACTCATTGTAGCTGAGCTGTGCGTAGACAGTTGTTTATCTTACTGACCACGTTTAAAAGTTCACAATTTTGAATTGCATTCACCTGAATAGTTGATACTTAAGTTATTAACTAATGTGGACGGTTTTGTTATAAAAAATTTATTATACTAAAATATGCTTGAGCGGTGACTGTATGATACGTGGTCTATTTGATAATCCGACATTACAATAAGAATAACAATAATAGGTATATGCGTGTGTCACTTCGGTTAAACACCTAATCTAACTGATCCGAACCTAGCCCAACCTGAATTTACCAACCTGACCAAAGTAAAACTAGCCTAAACATGTATGTACATACTTCCAGGTAGACAAGCGGGGATGCTCTGATGTGTGTATGTGGGGAAGGGGGAAGCGCAGGGGAACGGCTTGGGCTGGCGGACGTGCCCGCAGGCAGATTTAACTAAATTCAAACATTCCGATTAATTACCTCGATAACATGACACGGACCAGATGGTGCTATTCCTATGGAAATTGACCGATTAAGTCACTTATTGATGATTATTTATTCATTCGGGCTACTGTTTGTGATGTGAGTAAGCCACCGGTGTTTAGTGAGTTTTAGGGAAATTGGTGGGTGGAAAACAGGTTAGCGAAATATAGAAAATTTGTGTATGGTGTTACCAGAGGTATACTAATAAAATTAATGTGAGGACTATTAATAACATTGTTGTTTCCAGTTTATTTCAACATCTGACATAACCTAAGCCGAATAAAAAGAAACCGAAGCAAACCAAAGAAACCTAACTTGACCTTACATAAGTTCTGACCTGGCTTGACCTGAACTGGCCTTACCTAATTTGCCTTGACCTAACCTGACCAGACTTCATCTGACTTCACCTGACTTAATATTACTTTCATCAATATTTACCCTAATTGGTTTGCTGGCTATCTACAGAACACGTCACTTGCTATTATGTAAAATTCACCTTAGTCACCTTATACAGTGAACAGCTTTGGTGTCCCACAAGGATCAGTCCTAGGCCCAATGCTGTTCTCAATATTAGCCGGGGACATCTCCTTGGAAAGGCATAATAACTGCACCCTCTCCGTGTATGCCGATGATGTCCAAATCGCAATAAGCAGAATAACGTGCCCGATGAAACGAAAATGTTTTACAAAAGCTATAAACATGGTGCCATAATAACGGGTTTAAGTTTAACGTGGAGAAGGCCTAATGCATTGTATTTGGCACTCCGCATCTCTACTAGTAATTGCATTCTTTTTTTATCACCTCAATTAACTCAGTTATGAAACCCATCGATGTTGTTGAATTCCTTGGGGTGTAAGTGAATAAACATTTAACGTTTGGCGTCCACATTCAAAAACTATGGAGAACCGTGAACAGTAAGCCGATATTTCTCCACAGAACTAAATATTTGGTAGATGAAAAATCACATTTACTTCTCATCCAATCGCTTGTTTGCCCAGAACATTGCGACGAAAATGGTTTTTTAATGGAAAATGCACCAGGAGCGATCATGCCAGTCCACTGTTAAAAACACTGCAGTGGCCACGAGTTAGCACGAACTTGAAACTAGATAAAGTCCAATATGCTCTTCTTTAACTACATGGTGCTCCTGGAAATGCCGAGGTTGTGCAGTTTGCTCCCAATAGTGAAATCAACGGCCGATCTCTTTGGCGAATTCTTCTCCAAGTGTACAACATCAGCACCAAGACTAGTAGACTAGCACTTTCTGTTTCTGCAACTCAGCTTTGAAATGATCTCTAACTCCCAATCCATGATACGACTGAATATAATCATTTCACTAGAATGGCGTTGTCGCACTTTGTAAGGTCCCAATAATTGTGTTAACGTTTACTTGGCAAGGCGATAGAAACTCTGTCACCCATGGCAGAAATCATAGTGTCCAAATATTCCATTCTGCTCTTTCAGCTTTCTTCTTTGGTGGTGCCAAAAGGTCATCCACGATTCACAGGAAAATTCTTATCCATCGCATAGAGCAGAATCGCAGTCAAAGAGTTGAGCTAAATTCATCATGCGCACCGTATTCTAACTGTAAGATGTATGTTTTATATCTAAAGCTCTCTATTTTTATCTTACATAGGATAAAAACTGGTAAACCAGCATGTCTGAGCTATTAAGAATGTTATCTTAGAGAAATTACCTCCGAGTGCTGCGCCCCTAGCATGTTGGGTGCTGCATCCAGATGAGGATAATGTTTTTTTTTTTTTTTCATTCTTTCTTGGTACCTCTTGAGCTCATCCCATAAATTCTCAATGGAACTCAAATCTGCAAATTGTGGAGGCCTCCTCACGAGCATAGTTGTTCCCTCATGTTCTGGAAACCATCCAAGACTAGCTTTTCGTCCCTGTGAATGAAACCATTATCGTCCCGAAACACGCCGTTTCTATTAGGAAAACTAAAATTCATGGATTTTTGATTGCGGCCACTAAGAACTTGTAAGTAGTCCGATTGTTTAATTTTATCACTGCAAAGAATCACCGGTCCACCCCCATCCCAACGAAAGTATCCCCAAAGTCTTACACTGCCTCCCGATGCCTGGAGGATGGGGGTAATTCATGTTGAAGCCATGAATGACTTCGTGGGGTTCTTGCCATACCCTGATTCTTCCATCTCTCTGAAAGGGGGTGAAGCTTCACTCATCCGACCACACTATAGATTCTTCCAATCATTGACGGTCTAGTTACCCTGATTCTTCCATCTCTCTGAAAGGGGGTGAAGCTTCACTCATCCGACCATACTATAGATTCTTCCAATCATTGACGGTCTAGTTACCCTGATTCTTCCATCTCTCTGAAAGGGGGTGAAGCTTCACTCATCCGACCACACTATAGATTCTTCCAATCATTGACGGTCCAGTTTGGATACCCCTTTGCAAACAACATGCATGTTTTACAATTTAACGCTGATACTAACGTCTGCTTAATTGGTGGCTCTGCAGCAGTGTACATTTATATTTTTTAGTTCACGGTGCTCAGTTATCGTAGAATTTGTGTTTGAGCTAGGATGACATTCACTCGGTATCTGTTGAAACTTATTTATTCCACCAATCTTTTTACACACCGCCGGGATTGTTTTCTCATTTGCTCAGAGCTGACATGGCTTCGGCATCTTGTGTCCAACAACGAACAGTTTCTTATGAATTGTTCTCATGCCTATAAGTACTAGTTTCTGTGGATAGATTTACCACTTTAGTGAAACCCGATAATGCGTCCTTTATTGAATGATGAAATATCAGGTCAATGTACATACATATTTTAGCCTTCAGACATAAGTTAAGAAAGCAATGTATTTTACTAGAAGTTGCTGGCACTGTATAATCACTCTGAATGTTTCCCTTTATTTTACGAATCAGACAGTAAAGATTACAAGGAAATTGACGGGAATTCGTAAAATACCGATGTTCTGCGTATTTTTGGTGCGTATTTTTGGAACATCCCAAGGAAACCATCAGAAGCAATACGGTTTCCGGAGATAAGAGATCTACTACGAGTACTAGATTTATTGCGCAAAACTTTCTTCAACGCTCCTTGCAATCAATTGTATTTGGTTGGAGAACTTGGTTGTGTTAATAAAAGCTTTCTCTGCGTCCGCAGTAGACCTGTGGGAGGTATCCGGGTGCACATCTGCACCTCGCCCGACATGTTCGGGAGTCCCCCCCCCCCTCCCTCGGAGGTGTCGCATCCCACCACCGAATATTTTCACAGTGTTTGTGTCATCACCATTTCTCTCTCACTATGTTTTGACTTTACCACTTTCACTGTAAGCTGTTCAAAACTGTTGCCTGATTTATTTCGATTTAGTAACCAAAATGCGGTCCTGTGCATCGTCCTGTGCTAATTTTGCGCCACTCTTGACGCCACTGCCCAGGTGAATATTCTCGCTTTACTTCCTTCACTATACAATCCTATTAAATATCGGCCCTACTTTCGAGTCATACCAGTGCCGCACTAGGTGCAAAACCAATTTAAGGTTGTGAAATACGTATTTTAGAGTTCCTATGTTCGCTGAACTATTCGGCTGCCATAGCGAAACAAAGCACCAAAACTACTGAAACTAACTACTCGTTACTGTCATGTTGTCTACTCAAACTACTCGTTACTGTCATGTTGTCTACTCAAACTACTCGTTACTGTCATGTTGTCTACTCAAACTACTCGTTACTGTCATGTTGTCTACTCAAACTACTCGTTACTGTTATGTTGTCTACTTGATGCTGCCTGTTGCTATGGCAAATGGACTTTGTGCGCCATGTACTGCTGCTTTTACTGCCATTTGCGGACTTGAA
This sequence comes from Parhyale hawaiensis, assembly GCA_001587735.2. Classification (NCBI taxonomy): domain Eukaryota; kingdom Metazoa; phylum Arthropoda; class Malacostraca; order Amphipoda; family Hyalidae; genus Parhyale; species Parhyale hawaiensis. The sequence continues at coordinate 1,971,717 of LQNS02276770.1, forward strand.
AACAGCCCCGAATTTTAACTAGGTGAAATCCCTATAATTGCTTATTACAAGTTAACGCCATTCCGGGCAAGTGGACCATACATGGCTTCTTCCAAAATACTACTCCTGCACAGTCGTTATTCAGCCGCCTAGCAAAAAGTTAAGTAGCAATAATTAATGCACAATAATTGTCTGTATATACAATACAAGTATGCCACAAATAATACTTCCTTCCACTCACACAGATGTCGCCGCTCGCCGCTACTCCAGAAGCGACAAGAAAGGTATATACACTTGATCCTGGACAGAGCAAGAAACTTGGAATTGCACTGATCGATACGTATCGTCAATACTCAGCAGTAGTGTTGTTATCTGCCATTGGCTGCACTCGTTGATATTAGTTATCAACGATATTCACAAGCCTACATGCCCATCGGCTACGTAAGGATACAGGTACCCGATGAAATGCTGTATACATTGATTAGGTATGATCAGTATTTTGTGCCGATGTAGTTTCATCAGCACTGGTTGGCTTTGATCTTCGCTGATCAGATTCAGTCAACCTTTTGAATTAATCTGTATCGATCTTTGCAGTTCTATTTGTTCTTCTTTTGTTCCGGCATACAGTACACAGTTGTGCACTGCAAGTGAGAGGAAAAGTAACACTTTCGTTTTGTTTTCTAGTATCACCTTGACCTTCGTTACCGTTCCGAACATCACGTTTACCTTTAATATGTCACTTTCACCTTTTTAAATAACACTTTTACATTAACATTTCTGTCTTCTAGCATCATTTTTACCTTTACTCTCGTTATACGATCATCGTTGCCCTTAAAATATCACACTTACATTTATTAAATATCACTTTTACGTTTGCGCTTTTATTTTCTAGCCTCATTCTAACCACCATTCTCGTTTCGAGTGTTACCACTATCGGTCAGTAGTCATTTTACATTTTTAAAGTATCACTTTTGCAGTTTGTTTCCTAGAATTTAAACTTTCACTTTTACTTCACCAATACCTTTATAATATCACTTTTACATTGACAATTTCATTTTATAATATCATTTAACGTAACGGTGATCTTCACTTCTGTTTGAAATATCACCATTAGTTTTTTTTATTTTACCGATCGTCTCATTTTAACACTGTTATTTATTTCACTCCGTTAAAAGTCATGCTACGATTTTATATGATAATATCATATCAAGTTACATGTTTGTTTCGAACACTACCATTGGTTTTGCATTGTCACCTGGTATAAATATTAGCACGGTTACGTACTGTAGTCCACTAGAAGTAAAACTACACTTTTATTTTCTAGAATCACTTCAACGAGTTTCGTTTCGAATATCACTACTAGCGTTGAAGTTTTACTTGTATAAACTTGAACACTAATTTAAGAGCCTTATTACATTTTCTGCTTGCTCGTTTGTATGCTAACAACATTTTGACCGCCGGACTCTTGCTAAAACATCACCGTTAAACATAAAATTTCACTTCTTTGGTAATTTGTGAACACCACCAATGCCAGAATTTATTTTCCAGCATTGATTCTAACCTTCTATTTTGTTTGGAATATCACCGTTAGCGCTTTAGTTCCACCATGTGTGTTTTGTTGGAGACTGTTCCCCAAGAAAATTCTCAGGCCGCCCCAAAAGCGAACACCATAATCAGCTTTTGCGGTGGTCAAAAGTTTTTGTTGAAGTTGTGTACTTTATTCCACTATAAGTGATGTTGCAACTTTGTTAATTTGCATTACAGAACAACCTTCACGTTGTTTGCGAATATCACCATTTGTTCTAAAATCTCACTTTATGACAAAATTTGAAATACAATCTGCGTACTCACTGAACTATTTCCCTTGAATTCTGATCTGAAATTTAGTTTTTTTTTAGTTTCGTGCCTTTCCCGTACCGAAAATGATGCTTCCCTTGAATTAGATTCCAACCTGAAAGCAACAAATGTCAATAGATTCCCACCTGAGAGCAGCAAATGTTAATCGATTCCAACCTGAAAGCAGCAAATGTCAATAGATTCCAACCTGAAAGCAGCAAATGTCAATAGATTCCAACCTGAAAGCAGCAAATGTCAATAAATTCCAACTTGAAAGCAGCAAATGTCAATAGATTCCAACCTGAAAGCAGCAAATGTCAATAGATTACAACCTGAAAGCAGCAAATGTCAATAGATTCCAACCTGAAAGCAGCAAATGTCAATAAATTCCAACTTGAAAGCAGCAAATGTCAATAGATTCCAACCTGAAAGCAGCAAATGTCAATAGATTCCTACCTGAAAGCAGCAAATGTCAATAGATTCCTACCTGAAAGCAGCAAACGTCAATAGATTCCTACCTGAAAGCAGCAAATGTCAATAGATTCCTACCTGAAAGCAGCAAATGTCAACGCTATCTAGCATTTCAAACGACGTTCTTCTTCCGAAGAAACCGATCACTGTCCTTCGTAAATAAAAATAACGCTACTGTACTATAAATGTTTAATAAATGAAGATAACCGTTTCTGATAATAATAGACAATTATCGGAAATAATCCAACGCGGACCTTATTGACATCGAATAATTCTGTAAATGTTCTATCTATACCGAATATGCGATAATGGATTTGATAATTGCATTATTTTTTACCTCATTTACATTTTAAAACCATCATAGTTGTTTTTAAATGTCATTCTATCACTTTTTGGCCGTTTTTATCCGCGTTTTTGTACAGAGATGGAAAAAAAGCAAGCAACCATTCAGTGTTTCCGCGGTTTAAGTTATACCTTGTTTTCTCACAGACAATACACCATTAATTGAGGTTTAATTTTCTATTACTCAGCAATTATGTAGAGCGCTCATTTCACTCCGTTGCAAACTTAGTTTTCCAGCGTTTTTGAGTTCCCAATTATGTTTAGTTTACTACTAATTATAGTTCACAGTCCCTGTTGAACGCTTCTCTGAAAAACACGTCTTCCATCGTTTGAGGAGTGACTATTATTTTCCCGAGAAATTATTTTGACTTAGAAATTTAGAATGGTTACACCTGTATTTTACGTGTTGCTTCACCAAGCCAGAGATTACTTACAATTCTTCCTACCTCTCTTTTATTGGATGATAGCTTCAGTACACTATTGAAAATTCTATTTGAAAAGTTGTTCAGCACGAGTTGACATTTTACGATTAGTTATAATTGCTTAGTCTGCTAACCATTTAGCAGATATATTACTGTACGTAAATTGAACTCAGAAAGTTTTCATTATTGTAATGTTTATCTGTGTGTAATAAACCTATCAAACGATGTTTTATGGCATTCTTACTGCAAAAAATTATGATTCGGCGTTCTTAAGGTGTATTTAACCCCTTAACAATATGCCATGTATTTTTAACGTTGAGGCTTCCCTAAAGGGTTAACCCTTCATAAATCTGAATTAAGCTGTTATTTTCATAGGAAGAGCACTATATAAAACTGAAGTTTTAGATCCGCCCTGCTGGTAAAATGTCAACTGTTTCGAAACCCTTGTTTCGACACCGTACACGTTATGCATCTTAATCAAACAAACAATGATGAAAGGTTCTTAATGTTATTATTATTAAAACTTCTTATACCAGACGTACGATAATACGATATATTCACAGGAAGCCATACCTTGTCAAAAACACCGTAAAACTCGGTGAGAGCAGCCAGGGGTTACCGCACCCGCCCTTTGCATTTACCCTGCTATTCTCTAGGGGGCTATGTTGGGAAGACGGGAAGTCAAATATATAAATATATATATATATATTCAATGTGCACCATCTGATGCATCCAAATTAGTTCAAAATATTACAATCATTTTTTGTATTTATTTCCCCCGAATTCTCCACATGGTGGCAGCAAATCAATTTTCTCATGTCCCTGCTACCTTCCTGAAATCCACAAGACAAGATTTTTTTTACTACTTTGTTTCTGCATCTCGCAAATTTAAGATTGCACTTTCTCACAGAAGCATCTTTTCACCACATATCAAGGAACGACACCTGTACAGTTTTTTTTTTTTTTCACTGTTACTTTTACCCTTGTGCATATTCATTTAAGATGCACGTTCTCACAACAAATTCTCATCACCTGATGGTGGAATGACACATGTACAGCCTTCTTATATCACCATGCTGAATTGTAAATAATTAATACATGCATAATATTTACACATGATTCTGTCGCACGTGTTGCTCATGTTCATGCAATGTACCTCATGCTAGTTATGTAAATGAGTCAATATTGTTTTACAATATTAAATTCGGTAACTCTGTTCTGTTGGTTGGTTGGTTGATGTCGCCATTTACTCCTGAAGTGGCGAAAATGAAGTTGTAAGTTCATGTTGGTGTGAGGCCATGGCTTCTACTTTGGGTTTCTACTGCCATGCATAGATACGGATTAGTTCCTCGTTTTCCTTTGGCATAGTACGTGTCCCTTACTCCTTCCTTTGAAACAGAGTGAAATTTGCGGGTAAAAGTATGATTACTCAAGATATACTGTATATCAATACTAATTGGTCTAGTCGCTTCCTAAGTGTTGAAATCGCATTGGTGTTGGTTGACGAGAACAGGGCCACGGCAATTCCCCATGTTCCCAGCTAACTGTAGGAAAAGCTCCTGCGGAAAGAATGTTGACTTAAATCAAAACTACTTCGACATTTTCCGCGCAAACTTGCTATCCAACCGCCACTTCCGATCACTATTGCCGTCTGTGTTTGTTTTATGACTTTACTGAGAAGTTGCCAACGATAACTCAATTGTTTAATTGAAGTGTCCTTTTTCTGCAGCAATTCATTCTGGGGTAACTTTCTCCTGAGTTATTTTTGGTTTGGATTGCATTACAGTGATGAATATGATGGTGATACCAAGCGCGTTATAGGCAAGTGTGTTACAGAATGAGGTGATATTTACCCCGGACTGTTGTGAGGAAATTGTTTTTTCACGTCGTTTTAGTATGAGGAAATTATTTTTGTCACATTGTTATATAGTAAGGATTCTTGCCCATGACGATGAACGGTGAACGAGAATTGATACTTTGAATAACCAACATTATTAACAGAAAATTTTGAATTGTTGGAAACTAGAAAAATACCTGTTCTATTTTTGAAGAGTGCAATAATAGTGTGTAATTGATAAGTAAATTTTTTGTAATCGAAATTTCTCCGATTTCTTCATTCTTTTCGTACGCCCTTGGCCCGATTAACTAAATGTACGTTTTCTGTGTCTTCTGTCTCCCTTATGACTTTCTTGTAAGCAGCTCTCAACTGCCATATGTGAAATTATATTGCATATATTTTCCAATGAACCTTTGTGCAATGTAATGGCTATTTTACTATTGTTTTTAATTTGCCGTAAAGTTCAGCGTTAGATACCTCAATTCTCTAAGCATTTTGACCTATTTTGTGAACTCGGAGGGAATTTCTTTTTCCCTTGGGAAAAATACCCGAGGCCGACTCTTAAATATAGCGTGGTAGAAGCAGTGCGTGTTAAAATTCAGTGAGGGAATACCGCAGGCCCAGTTGATCTATGGCACAAAGTTTGCGGAGTCTCTCTGCTAACGCGGGAAATTTGTTAGACAAATCCCATGAAGGATGGACTCGGTAGAGAAGTGTGGCAACTGGAAAATTTTCTGACGATTCACAAGAATGTTGGTGTCGGCTTCCGAAAAACGCCTCACTAAGAAGTCTTATTACTTAATTTTGAAACTTGCGAGCTATTACAGTTATTTTCGTCAGTAATAATTATCATCGCGTGTTTGGAGAGCCTTTGAAAGTTTTCCTTTGTCGGTTATTCTAGATTTGTTGGTGTTGAGTATGAACGTGAACAGCTTTGCATCCATGGGAATTACCCAATTGCCGAAGTAACTTTATTTCCGAACAAACAGTTATATTCGATAGGTGAAAATAATAATCCCATCAAATAATAAGAGCTTGGAAGTAGAGTTAGTTCGGCAATTGGGTAATTCCCATAACTTTGTTTTCCATGGTATGGGCCCTTTTGCTTTTACATTCGTCAGTTTGTATTTGTACAAAGTTGCTGTTTTTAGAAGGTTGCATTTTAGATAATGAGCAAAGCCAGTACAATTTTACGTTACTAATTTTATTGACTAATAGTAATGTAAAAAACACGTATTATTTTTATTTTGTGCGGCACTACGTTACCGGTAGTTGTGACATAAGCCTCTCATGGCCTTGCATTTTTACAACTTGAGATTCTTGATTAGGTATATTAACCATTTACTTTCCAAAAAGTTCAGCTTCAACTTCGGTTAATTGAGATGAAATAATTATATAGTATAACGAACGATGCTTATGAAATAAAAATATGCACAGATTTTTCATAGAGCACATGGAAAGCTCAAACTTTGAACATAATTATCTTCTGACTTCATGTAAATGAAATAAGGAAGCTCATTGATCTAATCATGCTTTACTAATAAATTATGACATGATTGATAGATAACTTAGATAAATTGGGCGATCAGACAGTTCAACGAATCCTTTGATTTAATAGTTATTCAGCAGTATTAAGTAACGTTTAGGGTAAGAACTGGAAATAGGGTTCACTGCTAAAATTCTATTTGTTCCTTACTTGCCCTAAAAACATTGCTAGAAATTCAGTGACATATTGTAAGAGAGAGAACTGCTAGTGAAGTATCGTAATGAAGATAAACGTTTAACTCGTGACATTGCTAAGATTCTGAGGAAGTCTAGGAGTGTTATTGACAGTATTTTCAAACAATTAGAGAAAGAAAACTAGTGTCATGTGAAGAAGAAACCACCTGGCAGGCCTAGGAAAACTACGGCAAGAGAAGACAGATTGGTAAGGAATCCAAGAAAAACAGATCTGATACCTCAACTCTATTTCTAAAAAGGCTAATGATAAATTCGGCATCAGTGTTTCAAGACACACAGTTTCCTGAAGTACCTTCCATGAAACCCTACATTCCTCATAAGAACCAAGAGGTTCGAAAAAATTTGCTATTGAACACGTCACATAAATTGAGGAACGATGAAATTATGTTCATTTCAGTGATGTGTCCAAGTTCAACTTGTTTGGTTGTGATGGGACAAGGCTCGTCCGACGCACTCCTAATGAATGATATTCTCCTCATTGCGCTTCAAGTAGTATTTAAATTGGGAGGAGGAAGTGTGATGGTGCTTGACATGATTTCAAGCTACACGGTAAAATTAACGCGTCATTGAACAAGGACTTATAAAAGAACCATGTTTTACCTCATTTGAAAACAGCAGTTAATCAACCAGCTGCATTTATGCAAGATAACGCACAGGAAAATTTGTCAAAATTTTTTGTTTCAGAGGAGAATATTACAGTGATGGAGTTGCCTGCTCAGAGCCCCGACATGAATCAAATGGAGAACGTATAGAAGTTACTGAATAAAAGAGCTAAGACAAAGAATCCAAGTAATGTAGATGAATCATGGAATCATTTGAAAGAAGAATTGAAGAAAATACGTCGGGGAGTGCATCACAGTTCAGCGTGCGAATCCGTTTAAACAACAGAAAGTAGAATAACATTCTCAGATCGAATACTCTCCAAGTTTGGATCGATATCCAAAAACTTACTGTAGTCACAACTTCTTTTGAAATTGGCTAAGATGTTGATGGGTAACATTTTAGTAACTTATTTGTGCTAGACAGGCAGTTATGTTTACGGGAGCACCACAATACGTTTGGCCGATTAGCTGAACATGTGTGTTCAGTTGACTGTCGTGTGAACCTCCTTGAAATTAACCCTGGGCAGAAATTATTCAAAACTAGGCCACCATGGCAACCCCTTTGTTGAATTAGTTATGAAAATATATTTTGTAACACATCTTACCATCCCATGAAAAAGTTCGCAATGCTACAAAATCCACCAAATCCACTAAGTCCACCAAGTCCCCAAAATTCACCAAGTCCACAGTCCTCAAAGTACACCAATTCCACAAAGTCCGGAGCCCAGGTCAATAGCAATTAATAAGAATTTCCTATTGGTTCATATACTGGCTAGGATTTGTGGACGGTTCTTACAAACTGTTGGACTGACAGCTCTCTTATTATGGTATGGAGTAGTGTCCCGAGCCGTCATTATGTATAAATCACGGCAGTAAGTTAGCCTTTCAAGGAAGACCCCCGCTGTGTCCTGACACGTTCATGAAGGCAGGCTCAGTTCCCTCAGCTGGAGCGCCCAAGTGCGACCTCCGTATAAAAGATACCGTCTTCGGCACCTGAATTTTCTCCTATTTTATTCCCATAGAGCGTGACAGGAAAGATATAAATATAGTTAGCAATGAAAAAAAAACAACGCGAATTATCATATAGTACTGATTGCGCCCAATGCTAAATTTACCCCATGCATATTTGACTTCTGGTGCATTTATCCTGGGTTTTAACCTCTGGAAAGTTTACTCTGGGGTTCAACTCTGGAGATTTTACCCTAAGCTTCCACGCACGCAAAATTTACGTTAAATTCGACCCTGAGTTCACCCGTTGCACAAATTACCCTGGATTTCCGCCGAGTGGCTTACCCCAAAATTTTATACTTAGCGTAAGCGACCTGGACTTTTTCCCGCTAAAAGCTCCCTGAAATCTCCCAAAGTTTGCTGATGTTCATGCGTTTAGT
>LQNS02276770.1:1996507-2017695 GCA_001587735.2 Parhyale hawaiensis
CCTGAGTTCACCCGTTGCACAAATTACCCTGGATTTCCGCCGAGTGGCTTACCCCAAAATTTTATACTTAGCGTAAGCGACCTGGACTTTTTCCCGCTAAAAGCTCCCTGAAATCTCCCAAAGTTTGCTGATGTTCATGCGTTTAGTGAGGTCGTTGCTCGCACCAGGCGTCGCAATGGACGAACTTTGGGTCGTCATATGGGCGACATTTCCAGCCAATATACCGCGTTTTTCGGTCGCACGGAGACGTCATGAGGCCGTAAATTCCTTAACCACGATGTCCCTTCGGGTCACTGCCACACACAACCCTTCTCTTGCTCCGAGTTTCATTTCGAAAGTTGCTGCAGTGCGCGAAATAATCTGCGATAAGAGTTTCTTCGTCGACAGTACAATTAGTGACCTTTAGAAAATAATGGGAGGGCCATGATTTACGCTTAGACGTTAATGGGTGAGCGATAATTTGCACGTTGGAAATAATTATCCCGCGACAATTAGCAATTAAAATATAATTAGAGGACGATAAGTTGTGTTTAAAAATAGTTGGAGGGCGATAATTTGTACCTGGAAAATAATAATTGTAGGACGACAAATTGTACCTAGGTACTTACAAAATAATTAACGGCCGATAAAAGTTGCGGTTAAGAAATTATTGGAGGGTGATCATTTTAACTTAAAAAATAAGTGAAGAGCAATAATTTGTGACTAGCTTTTCTGCCGTTGCAATATGCGACAATAGAAAACGATTAGAGTACGATCATTTGCAATGAGAGCTTGCTTGGCCGCCAATATTATTAGTGACATTACGCAACTAATTTGAGGGCAATAATTGATTATGATGAGTCACTTTTCTTCATAGGGATATAGGGATAGGCCAAAAGCCACAGGGTTAGGTATGTTAAGCTCATCCATTGATATTTGTAGTCCTGCCTCTATGTAGAGGACCCCACAGGTAGGTTTTCTTAGCTTGGCCTACGGAACGTTTTTCTTTCCTGTTCACTTTGTTTCATTTCGTTTGTTGGTTTTACTAACAGTCTTCATTGTGTTTTCTGACTTGCTATTATCTTGCTCGGTATTCCATTCATGGGGCCCTCTTGTGCTTCACAAACATACTACATGTTTCTTCCCCTTTTGGCTCTCAAAACGCCATGTCGTAGCGCAAAAGAGTCAATATAAAAGCTACGGTAATTTTATCTAAGTTTTCTTTTCCTGAAGTTCAATTAGTAACCTTAGAAAATAAGCATTGGACGATAATTGTGGTAATGCAGTAGTTTACCTGCCCACGAGTGAAATTTTTATAGTTGCTTTTAGAATATAATTTCTGGGCGATAATAAAAAATCGCGCAACACCATCCGTCGGAGAGTGACTTTCCCCATTGCAGCAAATTATTGCGGCTAGAATTTTTTTACGGAGAAATGTAGTTAGCGTCTTTGGAAAACAATTCGAAAGCAAGCAACCACAGTCAACGAACTACCTTCGCTTTCAACGGTTCGCGCTGACTCTTATCCAGAAAGTAATTAAAGGTGCAAAAGTAAAGTATCTTGACATTGAAAGGGTGCTAGCTGGCTGTTCATTTCTTTACGTCTGATTTTATCGAGCTCCAAATGTCGCGTATATCAGTTCCTCTTGCCTTTCCTATGGCTTATTAAATGCTTTATATTTTTCTCATTGACTTATTTTTATCCGTGTCGTCGCGCTACCAATGACATAAGCTTTGTCCATTCTCTGTCCATACTGTTCCCTACGCTACTCTATTTTGCATATTTTTCCTACCTTGCTCTCTTGCGCTCAAGTGTTGCCTCTCTAACTTTTCCCATCTATCCCCATCATTTTACAGTTTGTGCTCTTATATGCCGCTTGTTTTATTCTCCTCATTTTTTCCTGCCTTACTCTCAATAACGTAGATTTTCTTTGCATTTTTCATCTGCCTCTAAGGTTACTTTCCTCGTTTTCTTCGTTTTACTTGGAAACTCTCCTTTTTTTTTTGTCAGGCATTTTGAAAATTTTGCATTTTATCCAAGCAGTCACCGCTGGAGCTCGTGACCGTTGGAGAACCTTCTTCCGCCTAGGTTTCACGATGCAGAAAACCAAGACAAACTGTGGCGACTCTGCCGCTGCAGACACAATGTTCTGTGAACTCTACAGGCCTTGTGTTATTTATAGACCGGTACAGTTTATTTTATTCAGGAGAGGAGCGCAGCTTATTCCAAGAAAATCTGTTCTTAAGATCCGCCCAAGGACGAGAATTGTCATTAAATTCTCTGTACTAGAAAAAAAGTTCAAATTTGCTACATGGAGTCGCGTGTATGTAGAAATTATGCATGAAAATTCAGGATGAACAATAAATATATAGTAAAACTTGAAAATTCTATATCTTTCTTACAATGTTGTAAAATGTTTTGTACCTGACATTCAGATAAGATGATCGTTTATTAGCAAAAACATCAAATTCTCGGTTCAGGAGTTAAACTCCTTAAATCGTATGTGAGTACAAGCAAATTTAGGGTGCTAGCACTAAATTTCTAGATTCATTTACGAGTATATTTAAGTGTTATCTTCACAGTTGAAGTAGTAAATTTCTAGAATCTCTGACAGGTTTGATCACTACATACATCAACAATACAAGTAGTACAGTGCTATACTGTTTTACAGATATGAACCTAATATGGCACTAGTAGCCAATTGCTAGTATCTCTCACGAGTAACATATAGTTACTTAGTTGGCGCCGCACTTCTGTACTAGGATTATGTATGATACTTAAGTAGACTGAAACGAACTACTTAGATTATTCATAAATGAGTGCCGAGTAGAAACTATTATCCAGACTATACAAAGCTGCTGTCAACTTCAAAGTGCGTAGGAGGGCAGTTTTTATTGGAGCTGGAAGCCAGTACAGTTGCCATTATTTAAGTGACAACTATCCACGAAATATTTTATTTAGTCTTGTCTTTTTGTACTACAGCTGTGTTTCATCCGGTGTTTTCTCTCTGTACACTACTGCTGTTCCTTCTATTAGATAAGGTGTCCCACCGTGGAGGGCACGGGTTAAATTTGTTCCTTTCTGTTGAAACCATTTTCATTCTACTGTCTTCAATCTTTTTTCAGTAAGAATAATGTCTCCGACAATGTTCTCGAAGGGTTCAGTTTTGGTGCTGAACCTTCGTTACCGTCCTTTGTTGGCCCCGGTGGTGGTGTCATTGCTGGTTCCCATGGCTAAGGCGGAGCTCCTATCAGCACAGATGTGTTGTTATTGCCTCGTGGATGTCGCTCTGAGCATTGCTTAACTACTTTGGCATTCAGGTCTCTTACCATCAGAGTGCTTCTTGAGGACCTTCATCCCTACGGAGATATGGACGCGGTAGGCATGTTTCCTTTATTTTATAAGCAGCTTAGATTAGATTAACTAGGCAGCAGTAGTTGGACCAACAGGCCCATTCCCAGAAAGACACCGGGACATACGCCCCGGCCCTCTATGAACTATTGCCATTATGTTAGCATAATATAATGACTGATGAAAAAGAAGGAAAAAAATGATGATCTCAGCCATGAGTCGATCATGCATGCAAGTACTGCTCACCGCTCTTGGCTTCGGCTGCTAACAGTAACTTGCGTCTCCTGGACCGACTTGTTACATCAGCCAGCAGGCTGTGCACTGCAAGCAATCTGGTAAATGCTTCCCATGGGAGAAAGAAGGTGCACAACAATCAGAAATATTGGTTGCGTTCTTCTGTCTCTGCCCTTAAGGTCTTTAGGAGAATTACACGTGCTGTGGTTGATGCACATTCCTTCACTTTTGGAACTGTTAAGTGCCAAACTCGTCAATTCAGTCGATGTTTCCGGGTCTGGTCCGTTTCGGTTTGGAATTCATTGCCGGCATCTGCTTTCGATCGTGTAGACCTGCAGGTGTTCAAGTCAGCTGATGATGGTATTTTTTTACTCTCCTTGGCAATTTCATAAAGATCCATTCATAACTTTTTGAGTTATTGTGCTAACAAGCATAAAATCAAACAGCGAGAAACAAACGAACGAACAAACAGATCATCACTAGAAATTGGTCGTTTGTTCGTTGTAATACAGCTATCTAGAGAACTCTGAGAGCGCATACCTCCGCCAAGCAAGGCCACGGTAACGAAAAATTCAAATTGGTGATGAGCTCATGATTTTTTGTAACAACACCAAAGTATAATCATTTGTTGTTTTTGATCGTTTGAACACTTTCTATTATCTTCTTGAAGATCCATTCAAAACTTTTCGAGTTATGCTGCTAACAAACATAAGTCAAACATACAAACGAACCAACCGATTTGCTCCATAATTCAATCATATATGTTTTTTTTAACATTACTAAACTAAAATTCGTAAAGATCCATTCAAACGTTTTAAGTTATTGCTCTAACAAGCACAAAATCAAACACAGCAACAAACACACGAACGAACGCACAAATCGTCGCAAAAACATGGTCATTCACTCTTCATAATAAACCTAACAACTCATGTAAATTTCATGAAAATTCGTCCATAACTTCTTGAGTTATGTCATTGACAAAAAATGAGGTAGACAAACAAACAAACGGATGAACGGATTTTCATCAAAAATTAATCATCTGTTCTCCTTAACATACTTAACAATCCCTGTGAATTTCATCCAAATCCGTCCATAACTTATTGATTTATCTTGATGACAGGCACACAGATAGACAGAATAAAAGAAAAACAGACAAAAAGCCAGAAAAACCCGACCAAAACATTACTACCTTGGTGGAGGTATTAACTCATCTAAATTTCATGAAAATCCGTCCATATGGCACTAAGAAGAAATAGGCAAACGCACAAACAGATGAACGGATTTTCACCAAAAGGTAATTATCTGGTACTGTTAACTGGCCTAACAATCCCTGTAAATTTCGTAAAGATCCGTTCTTATCTTTTTTAGTAATCTTGGAGACAGACAAACACACAAGCATACAAACAGATAGACAAACACGACAAAAACATGACCTCCATGGTGGAGGTAATAATACCCTTCTCTGATAGATCATAGCTACTCATAAGGCATGAGCTAAATAATGATCAAAGTTTCTTTGCACTCTAATTTTTGGCATATTGGTCACAAGAAAATATTGATTTACGCTTCATGGTAGTGGTGATTGATTTGAAAAATGTACCATGTATGAATGTATGTGTTCTCCGAAATTGAATCTTTATTGTTTTTTGATGGGTTATAGCTAAAATAGTTGCAGTGTATCTTGCTTATTATAGAATTATAACTAGAAGCACGAACACTGGCAATGTTCCCTTGTGAATTCTTTGCCTTCATTTTATAACGACTGGAACCACAAGTCAGTAGTACATTCTCAGAGCAGGTGGTCGATTTCCAGATCCTTTTCAAGTTTAAATATTAATTAGGTCCGTAAAACTGTGATATGACATTAATTTAGAATTGTTTCCAGTAGTTCACAAAAATTACGTATTTAGCTATTCCTAGACTGTTTCTGTAACGCCCCAGATTTTAGCATTCTCATTCCCAGTACATTTGCTCGTCTATCCCTAGGTTCACTAAGTCTAATCCAATATTCCTGTTGTATATTCTGACATTCTCAACGCCCATTCTGGATTTCACGATGCCTATTTCAACTTTCACGATAGCAATTCAAGAATTCCCGTTGCTATTTCCAACATTCCCGATGCTGTGTTCCAACATTACCATGTTATGACTGCCTCCCGATGCTTCCATAAGCAATATGACCTCCAGTGCTTTGCTGACACTGCAATGTGGTTTTATAAATCAGCAGGTGCATCAAAAATTACCTGGATGTTATCCTTTCGTGCCAACTTCATTCGTTGAAAAAGTATATCTGCTAAATTTCCAGTGGAAAAAAAAACAGTATACTTGCATTTTGACAGTGAAACTGCTTGCTTGGAAGTTTTGTTTATTGTAAATGTTGCATAAATGTCGGTTTCGTTGACAGTGAAACAAGTGTTAGTTTATGTACGGATAACTGGGAATTTCAATGCACAGATTTACTAAGTAAATTCCATGCTCGAAGCTGACACCGAAATACTATCAATGGACCCTACTCGAAAGTTTTAAAAATATACTTATCCTACCTTCGGTGAGTGAAATTAAAAGCTACATGCACGCATACACTCGCATACTATGGAATGAGCATTTGTACTTCAGGGTGCCAGAAGAATTATGTACCCTGCCTTCGATGAGTAAAATCTAGTATAGCAAGTCACACTCAAATTCCATAAATTTAACGTACTGCAGGGGCCAGAATACTGCCTACCCTATCTTTTATGAAAAGAATTAAAACTAGCCTCTCATACTAATATCGCCCAGCAAACCTGTTACTATTTCAAGTTTAGACCAATAACGACCATTGTCTTGGGTGCTTCCTTTGTATGTGGCTTATACCAGATATTTAGGTTATAATATGAGAGCCCATAAGTTAGGTTCATATTTCAGCTGAACCGAACCTGGTCTTTCCTAACCTGTTTTTAGCTAACCTAACCTAATCTAACACATGCATCAAGGTAGGCTGCGTTCTGTACATGGCCGCGAAAATTAACGCTGCCTTCGGCGGGTCATCTAAGGCCCTGAAAGGCACGCTGAAATGCCAGAAAATGAACGTAGGTAGTTTTTAGATTGGATGAGATAGGCGGCAGTAGACGAACCAATAGGCCCATTCCCAAAGAGACACCGGAACTTACGCCTCGGCACTCTATGAGCTACTGCCATTATGTTGGTAGGATATAGAGGACTGGAGAAAAGAGAGGAAAAAAGGAGAAGAGTCCCTGCCAAAGAGACAATCATGAATGTACGCAAGCACGATCAAGAGCCGCTGACATGCGGAGCTTAGAGACGTCAAACTGTGTAGTTGGAGCGGGAGAGAGAAAATACTGATTAAGGTGGCCTCGGAAGCTTTGGCCGTTAAAAGTTTGCGACTCCTGGAGGAGGAGTTCTTACTGTGGTGGATATCTCTCCCAATGCATGTCAAGACGATTTCTAAACGCGTTGACTGACTCCACACTAACAATATCGGAAGGGAGTCTATGAAATACGGAAAGAACTGCTGACTTAGGTCGTTCTTCTCGGTCCCACAAAATTATTACAGTGTTGCCGGAAAGTAACTCCGCATTGTCAGTAGTTCGAAATTCTAAATTACGCTAAAGTATAGGTAATTGATCATAACAAACTGTAGAGCAATATATTTATCGTAAAGTTAATTTCCTGTTTTTGTACCTAATTTACAAATCTCGATGATACTTGCATAGTTTTTTTTAACGTTTCTCGCTTAATCTGCACAATTAAGGCAACGAGAAACTCCGCATTTTAAAATTAAACATTAATGCAGTAAATTTTTACGCATTTCAGATAAGAGGGCATCATTAATCGTGCCTACAGTTGCTATTTTATATCTAACTTTATCCTTGATATAATTTCGATCTTATTTTCTCCAATGCCTCTGAGTGATGGTCAGAAACTTATACACCCGGTTAGCCAACCGGGAAATAGGCAGAAGACTGAAATTTGATTAGAAAACTGTGCAATATCACAAAAGTGGCAGTGTTTGTCCAAAATCAGGCCGTCCTATAAGGCAGCCTCTCACAGAGAAGATCTCGTCTTGAAAATCCAAAGTATTAGAAACAGATTTTAAACTGCTTCTTAGATTCAAAAGTGTTGTGACCCTGTGGGAAAGTGTTCTATTTCTGCAATCAAGACAAGGTTGGAAGAATTTGCGCTAACAAACTGCATCACTAGACGCAAACCGATGATGTCGAAGATGAATCGAACGCCACGATTGGAGTTCGTCAGAAGCAATGAGGATCGCGACGCGTCTTAGTGGAGTTGTATTTATGTAAGGAAAACAAGTTCAATAGGCTAAGTAGCGATGGCAGGTAGATTGTTCGACGAAGGAAAGGTGAAAATTTTCATCCCAGGTGTACTGTTTCTACGCGACAAGGTGGGACGGTTCTGTCAAGGTATGAGGAACAATTAACGCTCATCGTTCAGGGCCTCAGGTTTGTTTAAACGGCCGATTTAATTCGTCCAATTGGATACGTGTTAGCTGAATATTTTGTGCCCCATCTTTATTATAATTATATGTATGCTTGTCTCTCCTTTAGTAAGTTACTTAGTACGACCGTTGCGTTTTCCTCAGTATTAGATAAGGGAAAAATTAGGGTATCCTTGAGGTATCCTTGATGTATAATACGACCTGGAAAGTGATCAATAGGAGATGGCGTCAAGTTCAAATTTAGGCTGCAACTGCTCGCAGGTCTAAGGCAGAAGATGCCCTGCCTGACCTGAGACATTTTTTAACCTTCGTATGCATGATACGGGGCCGATGGCATCATAACTGACGAACAATTCCTTTTTTTGTCTAATTTCCACTGGTTCCTCGAGTATTAGATAGGAAAAAATTAGGATGTTAGGGATCTAACACATCACTGAAGAACACTGCTTTTGTTCTGTGGATTTTCCACATGTTCCAGCCAGTTATGATAATTTGCCAGTGAATTCCATCGTAGTGCAGGACGACACTCCAATACATAAAGCGACCACTGCCAAGAGATCTCTCCAGAACTATACCGTAGCATGTTAGGATTTGGCCCACTTAGTCACCAGACTTGACCGCTAGAGAATGTATGACATTATGTCAAGTACCGCTTGCGCAACGAAAAACATATAAATCTGCTTGTTCCTTCCAACGCTCGTTCGTTCATTCCCTATATATAGTGCGTGCGTCACTAGATCGTTACGCTCTCAATATTACATGAGGGGAAAATTAGGGCAGTTTTGCTATCATTTCAGCAGGGAAGAACGGGAGCCCAAGTTCTCATTTTCAGCTGCTACTAGACTGCCCGTCTCTAAAAACATATTCTAAAATAAAGTTTATTCTTGTTGCTGTGAGAATGACAATAGCTGGACATGTTTATGCACATCGCTTCACTTCAGCATATGTTTCGTTGCAAGTTGTAACTCAATTCTATGGAAAATAAGGGAGTCATCAGAAACTAAGCAAGAGGCACTCGCTGTAAGGGAATGGTTCAGATTTTAAACAATTTTTGTGCATCATAATAGACAAGTTGCAGCAGCTCCCGCGGCCACGTATTCGGAAGAATAGGGAGAAACGTTCCCGTGTTTCGACTCTCGCGTTCGGCGGGCTTTAGGTTAGACGGAGTTTTGTTACGGTTAAGTGACGAATTTTACCTTAGACGGAGTTGGTTGGCTTAGAAGAATTGCTTTAGGTCATACTTAAGTACGTAGCGTAGGTTTACTAAATCTTAGAAAGTGAAAACATTAATTATCATGGGAATTTCCACTGGCCCAGCTAGTTTTCGTAATCATGAAGCATTATGGACATAGTAAGAAAAAACGATCCGCCTTTTCACCGGAATGCTGTAGGACGCTAATCAAAGAGCGGCCATTGAAATTGCATGCTGTCAAATAACAGAAGAATTATGCCAGTACATTGTCCATTAACAATTTTGCATTGTTTATATTTCGTACTCATTAAACACTCAATAAAATAACATTTTTCCGTTGCACGAACGTTTTGCCTTCTGATTTGATTATATCTTTTTTTAATAAGGTATAGTAATTTAAAGAACAATTGTTAATTAATCGATTGCTATCTAGTTTATTAAATTTAGTAACCTTAGATTTAGCGTAACTTAGAATCTTATGAAAATAATGCCAATGTGGGGTTTCTTTTTGGCGCCACTGTATTACAGTCCCTACCTCGGGCAAGTAAAATTGCGCCGATCTACTCCCAGTGCGAGGCCGTGGCGGCATTCCGAAGACACGCGGGTTTTACGTGTTCGCCAATTCCCGAAAGCAATCACTGGGAATAAAGCAATTCATTACGGAATTTATTGTGCTATTTGTTTGGAAGCTACGCATCGACTCGCAAATTAATGGCAATACATCGTGCCGTAGATCTGCTCAAATTAAGAAATTGCCAAGAAATGGCATTACCTGCGTTATCTTCTAAGAAATTACCGCAGGAATGGCCCAGAAATTCCTGCGGTGTGCTTAGTGACGCACGGCCTCCACAGGAATGGGGCAAACTGACTGTTACTATTGCAGAGATCTGGTGGTAGAATTGCTTCAGGATCAGCCAAGAATTGCGCGAAAGAAATTAGGAAAGAGACATCAAAACTCAATACGACCTAGAATTTTGCTTTAAAAATTATGTGGCGTCCAAAGACTATACTGCGTGCGTTCAAAATTTATCGTTAAATTTTTTTTATCACTTTTATTAAATAAAATTACGTATACAAATCAGGCCAAAATAAACATGTTGTTTAATGATCATTAATTTCGAATTTTAAAATTTATTCAATACGCCTTCCGTAGGCATCGATAACCTGTGTAAGCGCTCACTTGAAGAACGCTTTGCCAGTCACGAATGACGGCTTGGAGAATTTTTGCCCATTCCTTCAAGAGTGCTGCTTTCAAAGCCTCCACTTTTTGTGACTGGAAGCTGAGACCTTGCCCTCCAATAGGGACCTGGTCCAAATGCTAAAATCAAGGGGATTAAGGTCTGGAGATGGAGTAATATTAAGTAAAATATTGCTTAAATAAAAGGTTTTAACAATAATTATCGAACGCCCTGTATACCATCGAAATATTTGCTGAAGAATTAGGTGATGTGACTAGTGGGTAATGACGCGAAATACTGGTTTTTGAGGGTAGGTTCTGGCTCCACCTACTTCCGGTTTCCCAGTCCCCACCCACTTCCGGTTTGCGCCCCCACAGTCCCCCGCTAAACCGGTAGTGCATTGGCTGTTATAAGCCGGAAGGTCACGCGCGAGGGGAGCCGCGAGGGTAGCTTACCCTCAAAAACCGGTATTTCGCGTCATTACCCACTACTGATGTGCAACACTATATTAAAAGTACAGTGCTCTTGAATTCTAATAAGCACTTCATATGTACATAATTACTTGTAGTACCAGTGAAAAATCACCCAATACGCTTACGAAAATATACATATTTCGTATCTAAAGCGGCAACATACTTATGCGAAAATTTTCTCTTGGGTATTCATTTCGCAACTTCGTATGGACCCGGAGGAATTACGCCTCGCAGGAAAAATTTTTGTCTGCGACGTTGACGGTTGAACTACAAATTAAGCAGAAGTTTGATTTAGACTACGAGATGTGCCGTAATTAGCATTGCAGTAAATTCTATTTTTCCTTCCTTTAGACTGCCATAACTTGTGTGGAAATAGTTAGAACTTTAGCGAAAATGGACCCTCCGCTTCAGCTGAGTAATTGAGATACGAAGCAGTATAAATTTCCCCCTGGGACAAAGAATTATTTGGCTTCACACCTTCACTTCCAGCTCCTTCACGCCAAACTCTCTCAAGAGTTTCAACGGATTCCGACCTAACACCCCGGGTTATCGCTCTCGGAAAGTCAGCAATATGCCCCGGTATAAGGTAATAAATACAGTGAAGCAAAATAAATTACGCACCGGCCATTACAATAATTTGTGTTTTTGCTTATTGTGTACCGATCACTACTTCCATTACGGACAAATAGGGTATGTCTCTTATTCGCACCCTCACTTCTGGTGGTGGTGCTGATGAACCCTGCAATTGGAACAAAACTGCGTACTTCATAGTTGGTCATCTGTAAAGTTCATTCCGTTTGTTCCAGCAACTGGGTACACTAGATCATGAAAGAAAACGATGCAGAAATGAAAGAAAACGATGCACAAATGAAAGAAAACGATGCACAAATGAAAAAAAACGATGCAGAAATGAAAGAAAACGATGCAAAAATGAAAGAAAACGATGCAGAAATGAAAAAAACGATGCAGAAATGAAAGAAAACGATGCAGAAATGAAAGAAACGATGCAGAAGCTTCCTAAGGTATTTCAACTACTAGGAAAGAGCCAACATATGTTGTATGAGAGCAAGGATCATTGAGAATATTTCTTGTATTGTATTCTTGTATTCTTGTTATACAATGCAGCGGTGGACTTATATTATAGCTCGAACTGTCCATTACTCGAGAAAATCGTTACTTTAAATGAAGCATCTAGAAAATATTATCAGATGGAGGCTCAAAACTCCCCGCTGCCTCTCTCGCAGCGTCTCGCTTCATCCAATTTATGTAATGCTTCTAGACTCGCAAAGAATTGACTTTCAGAGATTCTTCGATTCCCCCTTTCAGAGTGAGCCAGTCTCGTCCGCTTAAATTCAGCATTTACTGTATTTCAGTCTTGAGCGTTCACCCTTTAAAATGAAATTTTACGCATTAGTAACAAAGCGATTACGTTTTCAGATTCAGCTGGGTTATAAAATGAGAAAAGACTGAAGCTGGTCAGCATTGCTGCATTTCTGTTGCTCAAAACGGGAACAGTTTGTGCTCGCGTTTTGGGAACAAAAGGCTCTCGTCAGCATCCGATTCAAGAGGCACCTACCGAACAGACATTGCTCACGTAGTTTGGACACACAAGTAGAACCCCTCGCTCTCACCACTACATCCTCGCATTCTCTTCGCTACACCTGGCTGCAAATTCCACTCCACTTCCACGTTTACGGCGCGAGTGTAGCACAGGATTATGTTGTGCCACCTCCTTCCCAGTCGGAAATTCTAGGCGATTATCCGATACCGATGCTACCAACATCGCATAAATTCCTGTGATTTTTCGATAAGGGCCTCACGCTGGGCATTGGTTAACCACAATAAAGACCAAAAGTTTACTAAACCGTCGGGTTCCCGCAAGAATAACCTTGCTCGAAATTAAATATTTTGCTGCCGGCGTTCGTACCGAGAATGAAATATTTTGTGGTGCCCTAAAGTGTCAACAGTTACGTCAATTTTATTCTATTTATTGCATCCTGTGTACATTTCTGGGCTGTGAATGTAGCAATTGCTTTGCAGGAACATCAATATATTTCTTTTTCTTGCAGCTGACCAGTATCTATAGGGCTGAAAATGGTTTTTTTTTCTTTTATCGGAAGTACAAGGTAACAATATCTGATACGAATACGGAAATAATGTTGTTTAGTAATTAGCTTCGTTTTTTTCGGTAAAGTGTTCGTATGCATTCTCTTATATAAAAAGTATAAAGTAACGAAAAATATTTCTATCAATTTTATGAAATTATTTCCCTTAAACGTTGTTCAGATGATCACATTTTGAATACATCGATGCAGGAAATACATCGGGACCCCCCACCCCGCGACCCAGCAAGGCCCACCTTAGAAGATGACATAAACTGCCATCACTACCATCGCGGTAACACTGAGGGGCAGCAGGCTATTAGCAAGAAATGGGATCAAAAGAATTTTTGAGAAATGTCAATGTTGTGGAGAAAACCGAAGCTATATCATCTCAGTTATGGAAGGACGGATTCACCCACAGACGTGTTGAGATTAGGACATCCTCGGGGGTGTTCCGCGTGCTGTAGCGATGTTATTTACGTAGGGTCACGTATCTGTATTCAGGCAATTGCGTCAACCGCTACGCGCATCCTTCAATTCTGTACATAAAAGATGGCGATAAACATCAACAACATAAGCTATTCAAATTCTAGAAAGTGGTGGTGAATATAAATTGTGGTCGTTAAAAGAGGCTTTATTTATTTATTTTTTACTGTGCGGGCATGTTTTCTAGCCACCTGATCAAAATATATTTTTCTGTCACATTGGAAGTACTAAATATGAGGCACGCAAATTATTACTAGGCAATAATAATAATAAGTATTAACTTCGTTGTTAGCAGAGGCTTCAATTTTAGGTGCAACGCGTGTATTTTCTTCTCAGAAAAAATAATCAGAAAACATTATCTTTCCTTATTGCATGGCAAACAACCTATATAGTATTCAAAATTTTTTGCTGGTATTTGGCAGATTTCACGACTTTGGTACCTGTGGCTCGAATTTTGATAGAAGGGTTACTTTTTATTTAGCTAAATACTGATTTATTGCATTTCCCGTTATGAAAGAAATTAAGAATACAAGTCACGGAATTAGTTTCATTAAGATGAAAAAAAAAAAAAAACATGTAGTAGATCCTAACAGAAGTAGTGCTTTTGGTATATGACGTTTTCATATTCCTTTCGTAAGAACAATAACTACAATTTATTCACCATACTTCGGAATAAAGACAATGTGCTAAACGAGTTCTCTCCGAGAGATTGTTATTAAAACACGGTAGCCTTCTACCTCCCATTTAGCCATATAATTTTTTTCTGAATCTTTCCTATCTAGGAGGAATAACCTCCAAACACTAGACACTGCCCTGCGGATTTACTCGGGTTAGTTCGTTTGGGAGTTAATTTATGAGACATAGTGCAAATGAAGTTCCTCCAGTTTCTCACGAAAAAGGGAATTTGCCTAATAAAGTTTACCTAGCGAGCATTTTAAACCCTGGAAACATTTATATAATGTTACAATTTATTAATGATTTATATACAAAACATTGAAAGGTCATCGAGTTTCAACAAGGCAATAATAATTTTCGAGATACTATAAAGGACCAAAATTTTACATTGCCCCTGACGTTATTCTGACTTTCTAGGATTAAACCAAAATATAGAAAACATCCCTACGCTGCATCGGAAAAAGCTCCTGCCTCTTGGCTATGGCACAAAGCCTCTAATAAGAGCGCCAGCGCTATCAGCAATGAGGATATTTCCGAAAATAAAAGCAACGTTAAGTGGAAATTAGCACGTACTCGCTGCAAAACATTGTTCCGGAAATGATTCTTGCTCGTAGCTCGGCTCCGGAACTTATCATCGATTTTGTGATAAGCGAAGCGTTTGCGATGGGAGTTGTAGCTAAATTAGATCCCTAATGAACTGCTTTCGTGAATGCTCTTGTTCGGGAGTGAAATTGGCCCCCTAGTGCAGTGTAATTCTCGACTGCTTGCGTAGGAACGTGTCCCCTCAGAGGCACAGGTTTTTGTTGTTGCTTTCGGGCTGCATTCGTGAGTGTTCTCGTTCGGAGATTGAAATTAGCCTCTAGTGGTGTGTAATTCTCGAGTGCTTGCGTGAGAGCGTTCTTCTTCAAGGGCATAGGTTTCTCTTGTTATTTTCAAGCTGCATTCGTGAATGCTCTTGACCCTTGAGAGGTGTGTAATTCTCTATTGCTTGCGTAGGAATATGTCCTCATAACAAAGCATAGGTTAAGGTTTGCTCCTTGTGACTGATAATGATAGTGAGCAACTACCTCCACAGATCTTTTGTCGTGCTTACACGATAGTCAGAATGATCGAGTCCTCGTCAGCATTTCTGCTAAGAGTCCCAATGTCCTTCTGAACACAACTGTGTCTTTGCCTACTATAGTACAAAAATATTAACCATTAAGCTTGTATGTTGAGTCAGTGTCTCTAATATGGCTTCGGATATGTCGTCAAATTTGGAGTGAATTACAACTCCGAGAGCTTTGGTGCTTCTTGCGGTGAAACCTTCAACTTATTCGGACACAGAGCTGAGGAAGCTCATTCGTTTGACTGTCGTGGGAACGCGCCTGAAAACTCTGGCAGTATTTTGTCGTGTGTGTGGAGAAGGGGAGGGAATTGTTGAATGCGGAGGAACACGTAGGCTGGACGAAAGGAATATATGTTAATTCTTAGTTTCACGAGTCCTGTGCAATGAAAAATATGTAGAGATTAAGGAGACCCCTATATACTGTAAAGGTTACCTTAACTCGTCAACGCCCCAAAAGACCATACGATCACATTTTAACCCAGTAATACCAGAACACAAACCTTTATCACTATCGATAGGAATAGAGTGTTATCATTAACATTTCGACGGATTACTATACCGCTGCCGTAATTATGGCAGTAAACGTTTTATCAAGTAGCTATCTCAGTGAAAAATTATGGAAGCGGAGAATATTATTAAATAAGCATATAGCTCAAAGACACTCCAGAAATGATCAACAGCGTTTCTTCAATATGTCTTCTCTTTTCCTTATGAGAGACCGTGCAGGCGAAATGTGTTTTGTACCGTCTTGTACTAGTTGTACCAAATGTGATGCAAATCGTGTGTTGTGCCACTGTTGCACCGCTTGTACCTCTGTGATGTACCATGTGCCAAGTACCTCCGCAAATCTCGCCGGATGTCGTGGACTGCCCTATTGTCAGTACCTCAGTGGATATGGAGACTCAGGGTACTGCCATCCATATATTTGTGGGTTCAGAGATACATATAAAGTCCGATGGATATCAATAAGACCTGTGGTCTAGGTGTGTATACTCAAAGACACTCTAAGAACCGTGGCCAGTATAGGTCCGTAACCGTACGGCTATCTAAGTACTGCAGAACTGCGTACAGTAGATGGGTCTGCTACTGTATAGCACTACAGAGACCTGTGGGCGCTAGGTCTTCACACTGAATGGCTATCGTCACCACTGCGCTGCAGTGTTGTATACCCTCAGCAGTCAGGTGTGCCAATGCGATGGCACAAGACTTCCATCTACTGTAATTCGACATGCAGCACTTTTTGCGGAATCCACGCCCATTCCTTGTGCAGCTTAGCATTCAAGGTGTCAAGCGAATCATATGAAGTTCTGCGGACCTTACTGCCCAAGCTGGACCACCCAGAAAAGTCTAGAGGGTTAAAATTCAGGCTCATCGATGGCCATTCTTCTTTGCTCAAAAACGCTGGGATTTGCACCTGACCCAGCGCTGAGTCGTTTTGGGGAGCCATGTGATGGAGTGGAGTCTTGTTGAAGGGTCCAAGGTGCACCACAGAAGTAATCACGGGCCCAGGGAAGTAACTTTTCTTCCATATGTCAAATATGTAACGTTGGCTACCAAGTTTTGATTCTGGCGTCGTACCACTCGTCTGCCATGCCCACTATAGCAGCGGACCCTACGGGCTGTACAGTTGTGCTGAAGGTTCCATAACCAATCCCCAAGCCTGATGAGCGATATTTGCGCATGGCTTTCGGCGCACTGAATCAGCAAATTTCCTCGGTGTGCATAGTTACCGAGGGGGTATTTACCTTAGGGGAGGGTCCATGGGGGAGTGAGTCGTTGTACCTCCCGCTAAATGCGCCATAGTTCTTAGCGACTCGAGGTCGGCTGCAGCTGTAGTGATTCCTCTGGATCCATTTGGCCTATATCCGCTGCACGAACCAGTGCGTGTGGGTTACCTAGTGAAGGATACAGTAAAATTTGACTTTACCTGTAGCTTTACTTGACGGATCTATCCCTAACCCTAACTCCATCATTCAAATGATTTAGAGTTTACCCAACATCGAGTTTCTTTTCACAAGTGAATATTAACTTGGCCAGCATTCCACCTTCCATGAGGTTGTGGATGTGTGGACTTTTGCCCAATTCATACGTTCATCAGTTGTCGCAAATACGCGTGTTTTCTGTATCTTGCATGTGAGGTTATTAATCGAAATCTTCTATTAGGAGTCAACGCACTGAAGTCTTACTAAGACCTGCTTCTGCTTTATGGCAGAATGACACTGATTACTTCTTAAATATTCTCTCATATTGCGTTGATGGGACGGTGAGTTCGAACGGACCGTTTTCTGCCACGGTGTGAACGACTGTATTTTTTTACCAGTTTCCCTAAACGTTTTCACGGCTTTCCAAACTGTTGAACGACGAGTGTGCAGGTTTTTTTTACAATGTTTGGGTTACCCTCTTCTTTTTATAACGGGATACTATTTTGTTTCTATCAGCAATCATTGTTTACTTTAACTTGCGATACATTCTTATTTCTTAAATGTAAAATAAACTTGATGAAGTTGAAATTGAGACCTAAACTGATGACTCGCCTTGGATATAAACACTTTTAACATTATCTCAAATCTATGTTGCCATAATTGTGGCTAACATGGTATACTATATTCAGGGCAGAAGTAGGGTGATACCCTCACCCTCAACTATAGGAGAAACTCACGTATAAATATGACTGAAGCAGCTTATCTGTCTTTCTGACTGTATCATTAGAACGTGAATAGCTTTAAAGAATAGCCTTGCAACCACTGCAATTTTCGCTTTTCTTTGGGCTTTCTGGGTTCAATATACATACATATGCACTGTAGAAATACAGTAACTGTAACAGAAACAGAGAGATAAATAGAAACACACTGCTTTTCATAGCTTACAGGTGTTGACCATTTATGACAGGAAAGGCTAGTTGTCAAGTGATTTAAATGGCAGAAAGAACAGAACAGAAAAACGAAACAGAAAATTATAGGAATAGGTAGAATAACCGGGCAGTGTTCGTTTCATTTAAGTAGGTGGTATTATTTCTGTCCTCTGATGGGAGAATAGGATGGGTTGTCATATCGTTGTGATTTTGGGCTAGTATAAATTTTGTTTTTAGTTGTAGTGTTGTTTTTATCAGTCGAATGGTTCAATGTTGTGTTGTGCTGATTGCTTGCTGGATGGCCAGTTACGTACATACGTGAGTACGTTTCTTCACATGGTGTTAATTTGTCGAGAATGTCGTGGGGTGTAATTTCTTCCATGTTTTACCACACTTTTGGACATGTGCTTGCAGTGTAGTGTTACTGGGTTGGAGCTTACAGAGTTCGTAGAGTTCTGATGATCATTTTTGATTTCTGAGCGATTCACCAGTTATGTAACTGGTAGCCTGGTTTTGTATTCTTAGCAGTTTCAACATCTGCGAGGTAGAACAGATCAGTGATATTGGCAAACACGTGAGAACTGTTCGGACCAGAGCTATGTACAATTTTCTTTTATTTTCTTTAGAGCGATTTCTGAAACGGTACAGCATTGATAGTGTTGATTTTACATGCGCAACCCTATTCTGAACATGACCAACAAACCCCCTGAAGTTAATGAATCAGACTCAGAACCTTGTCATAGCTGGAGTGTCTGCGCACTAGTGTCTCGTAAACTGTTTTTTTTTTAGCTTCCGATGAGTATGACTTGGAATTTTTTCCTCTTTGTTTTTTATTTCCATTTGTGTTCGAAACTGCTTATTTTACCCAAAGATAATAAAACTTCACAAGGTTAACCCATGGGGGCCAAGCTGCGGTGCACCATGGGTAATGAAGCTCATGGCGTCACAAAATTCAAATACGGCAATACGCAGCTTCCTTCAATTATCATAGTTGCCCAAAAATGTGTATCAAAGCATTTACAAACTTTTTTAACTCTTTGAGGGACAAAATTTTATCATTGTGATTTCGGATAGTGTCTGTAAAATGTTGCCCTAAGCTGTGCCCTCGCGTACGGGTCGTTAACAGATCCTCCGCTCCTAAGAGTGAACACTACAGCGTCATTGGAAAAAATTATGGATTTAACATTCGCCAGTTTCAACAACAACATTCCGTAAGACAGTTTAAGAGTGGGAAATACGGTTAGGTAAGTTTTTTTTTTAAGTTAGTTAACGCGAGTCGTACGCGACACTTACTTGCACTGCCGTAACGCACGCAGCGTATAAGTAGCTGATGTTTTTTTTTTTTCTAATTTTACCGAGCAATTGTATGGCTTCTGCGTATTATATGTAGACTTTTCTTTTCATATTAATTCCCTCGAAGGAAAGTAATTTGTTTCTCTGATGCTTTAATGTTTTCCAAACAAGTCTTTGTACAACGATATTCTATCCCGGCGTTTAATCATATGAACTATTTTTTCTTGCAGCAGCTTGAAATTATTGAAGATTGTAGATCATTGGTAGAAGACGAATATAAATCGAAAACATGACGGCTTTCAATCATATGATTCCATCTTCAGAATGCCTTATTACTCTCGACAAAACTCACTTGATTTATTGCATTTTAAAGACGATAAACTTGACTCCAAAAGCGCTTCTGACACACGCGGGCATTTGCCGGGTTGAATTCATGCGCTCTTTTAACCGCCATTTAACCTGCGTTATTTCAAAATCTTTTCCTTCAGAAAGCTAAGAAAGTAAGAAAGCACGTATTTTTGTGCAACAATAAAGATTGTAGGACATGTAGGACACTATGGAGGCCCAAATGAAATGATGGAGAAAGAATGTAAGATAGCTGAGTATTACCGTACTTGAATTTTGTCACGTCACAAGCAGCTTGGCCCCGCCCCATTGGTTAACCTTTTAAAGTCCCATCATTCTTGATATTACCTATTGCTCTGGCTGTTGCTCTGGATATCATTGCTGAAGAACCTTCCAATGCTTCTAGCTGTGTGATGTCATCTGCGTAGCAAATGTGTTTGGAGTACGTTGGGGATCTTGTAGATCATGAGTGTAATAAGTAAGACTTGAAGGAGAAAGACAGCTACCCAAATGTACACTGGAACCTCTGGCCCTGTATATGTTAATCCTGGCGCACGCAGTTCTATTGTTTAAAAAGTTGCGTTGTGTACGTGCTAGACAGTCTGGAAAGTTGGCGGTAACTATCTTGTATTGTACTCCGTCGTGTCAAACTTTGTCGAAGGCTTGACTAATGTCTGCTAAGACAATGTCGACGTTTCTGCTGTTGGCTTCGGCTTTAGGGATCATTTTGTAAAGTAGTGCTAATGCTCAGTGAGTGCCGTAGCGTCATCAGCGGGAGCTAGCAGCTTCAGCGTAGTCAAGCGAGGCCGTTGTGGCTAAAGCCACGGCCGTTCTGTTTGGTTGACAAGCATTCGTTGGATTTTGACCGGCGGCTCTGATTGGTTGATGAACATACGCTTGATTCCAACGTTGTCTGTCACTGATGGAGCGTCTTCCGGGAGAATATGTGTTATACTTCAAGTTGGTGGTTGGTATAATATTGAGTGGGAAAAAACGTCACGCAGCTAGTTTGTAAGATACTAGTGGACTCAAAGGTGGTAAGAGGATCACCACAAATTCCTATTTCAAGAGTTTCACTGTATTGTAATCCATAAATTTTTACAGGTAACGTTTTATGTAAAGTCAAGAACTAGCCCTCTACCAGTGCTAGTTCTCCGTACCGTTAAGCAGAGATAGGGTTTTCGTGAAATACAACATCTATAATAACATTTTGCATATATTATATGCTGTTTCATTTCTCATTGTGTCTGTAGCTGTGATATTTTAGTTAATTTCATGATGCTTCATGGGCATGTAAAAGCTGACGTAAAATGTGCTGACGCATATTTGAAACACTTATTCTAAGATTGAGCTGTGTTATTACCTCCGCGAAGGAGGTCATGTTTTTTGCCGGGTTCATAACTCAAAAAGTTATAAGCGGATCTTTACGAAATTTTCAGGAACTGTTAGGTATGTTATCAGTACT
>LQNS02276770.1:2017804-2031518 GCA_001587735.2 Parhyale hawaiensis
ATCCTTCAGTTTGTTTTTTGTCTGCATATTTTTTTCTTAGTGCCATAAATAAAAAGTTATAAAAGGATTTTCATGAAATTTACATGAATTGTTGGATTGTTGCGAAGAGCAAATTGCCGAATTTTTGTGTTGATCTGTTAGTTCGTTCGTTTGTTTGTTGCAGGGTTTAATTTTGTGCTTGTCAGAACAATAACTCGAAAAGTGCTGAATGAATCTTTATAAAATTTTCAGGAGTTGTTAGTAATGTTGTAAGGCATAGATGATTAAATTTTGTTGCAGATCGGTTGGTTCGTTTGTGTGTTTGACTTATGCGTATCATAATATTTGTTAGCAGCATCACTCAAAAAAGTTAGGAACGGATCTTTCAGAAAATCGCAGAAGCTGTTAATACTATCAAAAGGCACAAAAGATAAGCTTTTAAAAAAAATTGTTGTTAATGCAAAGAAAATAATGGTTTGAGAGCCAATTGAATTTTTCGTTACCGTTGTCTTACTTGGCGGAGGTATGAGCTCTCAGAGTGCTCTCTAGTTATTTATGGTTTGAGAGATAATATTCAAGGGAAAGATATTCTAATGGCATGTTTTGTCTGCTGCATTCACTGGCTGAAATTTTATCTATCTTCACAGTGCAGTGCAAAAGCTCCAATGTAACAATATCAGGAGCAACCAAACCGTTGCCTTCTCGTAAAAATTGCATTGTATGAATTTTTTTATACAGTATGTTGGTCCTTACTGTGATATTTACTTTCATGCCAGGCAGAATTTAGCTACACATTAATGTCATTTACGTGCCGCTAACGTTCGTTTAGATGAACAAAATCACAACTTTTATCTAAGGCATCGTAAACAACATCAAGTCGGCTACTTCTAAAACTCATTAACGTAAAAGAGACTGTTAATTAGGTGAAACAATAATTTCACCAGCACCTTTCGCTTTCTTCTCTCCTTTCATCGGATTATGTCTGAAATAAGAGGCTTGCTGTTCAAAGCACGCTCGGAATGTTGCTATTCCTACAGACGAGACAAAATCCGTAGTTGTGCCATTCGTACAGGGAAGACAATATCGGTGAGTGTGTTACTCGAACGGGAATTACAACCTCAGGAATATTTAGTGTTTTTCTTACGGGGAAGACAGCATAAGGAGAACGGGTGATACACCACTGGAAATAGCTAGTGCGTGCCCTTCGGGAAGGAAGGACGAGATTGAACCGTGGAGCAGAATGTTATTGTAATAACTTGTCCTTCAGTTTGGAGTATAGGACGTCCCGTTTACTGATATTTGTAATGTAGGTCCTTAACTCAACTCTTTGTATACCGGATCCTCATAATTATAGCTACACAAAAAATTTTGGAGATCTGGTTAAAAGTGTTTACTTCCAAGCTAAGAAGCCAGTTTTGGTTTCAGTTTGAACCCAGTCATGTCTATTTTACATTTCAGAAGCAAAAACGTATCAAAACTGACGTAAACACTGGTTGTTTATATAAACACAATCGTATCCCTTTATAAAAAACTAAAAGTAATTTGCACATTGCAAAAAAGTTGCACATTCGTCTTGAAACAGTTTGGAAAGTCGCAAAAAGGCTTAAGACAACAGGCAGTCGTTCACGTTAGGGAAGAAAACGGTCCGTTCGAACTTAACATCTCTTCAAGAGAAATAATGAAGAAATCCGCGCCGTTCTGGAACAGACTCAGCCACAGAAACAGGAGTCAGTCGGACTTCAAATCGTCTACTCCTATAAGGAGAGCTCAAGGTATATCCTTGCAAGATGAAAAAACACAGACTTTCAACAAATCAATAACGTCTGAGATGTGGCAAAAATTGAAGACACCTTCAATCTCTTGGAAGATGGCATCCTGCTCAATTTGGTTTTCACTGATGAGGAAAAATTAAACGTTCAGCAAACTGAAGATTATCAGAATGATACAACTTGGAATAAAGATATGTCAGTGCAATGCAAAAGCGTGCACGACGCCAGAGTCCCGTCTGCAATGGTCTGGGGCTGTAATCACTGACACTGGTAGGTCTCTTTCGCTTTGTTCCTTCAGGAGTCAAACTTAGCAGCCGGCATTACATTTCTGACTTACTGGAAGCAGAGCTGCTTCCCTGGGCACGTGTTCACTTCGGTGATGAATCCTGGGACCCTTCACCAAGACTCGGCTCCATTATATGGCTCCAAGATGACTCAACGCTGGATTCAGGCGCACATTTCAGAGTTCCCGAGCAATGAAGAGTGGCCCTCGAGGAGTCCGGATTTAAACCTGCTAGATTTTTCTGTGTGGTCCATCTTGGATAGTAAGGGCTCTAGAAGTCCACATGATTCGCTGATACCTTGAAGTCTAACCTGCGTGAAGAATAACCTTTGATACCACAAAAAGTGCTTCGTGCCTTCTGTGAAGCTTTCCAAAGTAGATTGAAGTCTATCATTAAAAAAAGCGGACGCCGTTTTGAATAAACACTGTCAATTTTATTTAAGGTGTTTTTGTGCTATATGTATGTCCATTTAATATGTTTTCAGTTTCGCTACTTTTTCATGGAGACACTTAATAAAACGTTTGTTGCTATAATTACGGTAGATCCAGTACACACAGAAAAATGGTTGTTTGCCATCAAGCAAAATTAGTTAACTGTAAACTACGTGTTGTTTGAATTTGCGTTAATGCACATTATCGTTTGTGGTTAACAACAGATGGACAACAGTGTTGTGATTAAGAACAGTGTCTTTTACGATTAATTACAATTGCATTGCAGCTAAAATATTACGTCGTTAGTGATCATAAAAACCAGGTGATTTTTATCGTAAGGAACATACTTTTCTGCCTGTATATACAGTATATGCTCCAGACCTGACCCATTGCCTAATCATATGTCAGTACCTTCTTTCAACCTTTACCTTGTAGGTGAGAAACGCCTTCGTACGAATAACAATCTGGAAGTTGCTATACATTGATCCCTTGCCCGGTAAGGGGTTAAGAGATGGACATTTCCAACTCTTCGGCACAGGTGTAAAAACCTAAAGATTGTACCAGAAAATCCGAATTGGAAGCCCGTTTGTTTACCCTTACAGCAGGGCTGCCGGGTACGCCTAAATTTCTACCTTATCCGCCGTCGTCCGGAAGTAACGTTCGCCACCACGCTTGTACTCTCGTCTTTCCTCTGTATCAATGTCTACATCCTCTCTTCAGACATGCAAGGTGCATTCCATAAGTAATGGAACTATTTGTTTTTTCTCATGACGGGACGATACACCGCAGAGCGTTCTAACCTGCTAAGCTAGGCGGAGGGGAGAGCTTCTAAGCTCCTTCAGTGATTTTCAGTCTCAGTTGTTTCCGAGCTGCCGGTGTGTTTGGATGACGTCACATAACACGGCGTTATGGAGTTTTCGGGATCTACGTTACACTATCAAATTCTGCATTGAACTTGGGAATTCTACTACCGAAATGTTTCCATTAATTCGCCAGGCCTCTAGGAGTGATTACTTGTCGAAATCACAAGTTCTCAATATGGCCCAAGTCGTTCAAGAAGGGCTACGAGGAGGAGAAGGAGGAGGAAGAAGTCGCCGACGAACCCCGCAGTGGACATCCGCATCGCCTTCGTTGTCAGCGATTTCCCCTATCGCTTCCCCAGCCTCCCTACAGTCCTAACCTGGCTCTTCCAGACTTTTTTGCTTCCTCGCATAAGAGGATGCCAGCAAGAGAAGCATAGGTACTCGATCAAAAACATTCATGCTCACGTTATCTCGGCTCTAAAGGACTTTCCGAAAAAGGCCTTCCATGGTGCCTTTCAAGCCTGAAAACTCCGCCTCCAGAAGTGTATGCAAGCAAGAGAGTACTTTTTCGAAAATTTTCAACTAATCTGTTCAGTGAATGATTTTTCTTTTTCGTTAATTTGGTTGAATTTCTTATGGAATATACCTTGAACTCTGTTGGAGTCCTAGGCCTCGTAATCCTGAGCCACACTGTATACAAATAGCCTTCATAATTTGATGCTAGAATGTGCATCGTGCTACCGTATCTATGCTAACCGACTTTAGATATAGAATAATGGGGCATCGTGCAAGCTGCACATCCTCGCAGCAAGTTGTGCGTGTGACTGCATCGTATGACCCCTTAATCATTTAATCAACCTGCTGTGGTCTTCGTTCCAGTGTAATTTTTATTGTCTTTCGGTTTGCAGCTTTGAAACACAGTTCCTCAAGACAGTACAACTAAGGTTGTTGACGTCTGTTGCTTGCGTATCCGTATTCTGACTCTCTCTGCCTGTTACATATGGCAATACAAAAGCAATCTGAGAGTGCATACCTCCGCCAAGCAGGACAGCGATAACGAAAAATTCAAATTGGCTCTGAAACCATGATTTTCTTTATATCAACACCAAAATCTGATCACTTGTGCCTTTTCTTCATATTAACAGTGTCCATAATTTTCTTGGAGATCCGTTCATAACTTTTTGAGTTATGCTGTTATAAAACATTGTAACAAACATAAGTCAAACACACCAAAGGACAAACCGAGCATCACCAAAATTTATTCAATTATGCTTCCTAACATGACTAAAAAACCTCAAAATTTCATAAAGATCCATCAATTTTTTTTAGACATTGCGCTAACAAACATTTGTCAAGCACACAAATGGACCTACCGATCATCACCAAAATTTACTCAGTTATGTCGTTTCAAATTACTAACAATTCCTGAAAAATTCATGAAGATCCATAAGTAATTTTTTGAGTTATTGTACTAACAAACATAAAATCAAACGAAGCGATAAACGAACGAACAACAGATCATCACCAAAATTTTATCATTTACTCTCTGTAATAAACCCAGCAACTCGTGTAAATTACATGATAATCCATCCATTACTTCATAAATTATGGCACTAACAAAAAATAGGCAGACAGATAAACAAACGGATGGATAGATCTTTACCAAAAGTTAATCATCTGCTCCTCCTAACATACTTAACAATCCCTGCAAATTTCGTCAAAATCAGTCCATAACTGTTTGAGTTATCATGATGACAGCCAGACAGAAAAACAGACAGACGGAAAAACAGACGAAAACATATCCTCCTTGTGGAGGTAAATAAAAAAATAGAAAACATATCGATTTTCTCAGTCAGCGGATCTTTGCTGACGTTCGTCAGAAGTTACTTCTATGTAATAAGCTTTGGAAAATTTTTACAAAAGGACAATATGGCGTTCGATATTTCGGCCGTTAGAAATCAATAGTACACTGCATCGATATCCATATACATGAGTCGAAAATTGTATAAGTTTTTTACATTCAAGTTAGTTCACTTAGCGTAGCCTAAATTACTTTCACGTAAGCTATTCTAACCTAACCTTGCCTGTCCTAAGTTAATCTCACCTACTTTACTTTCACTATCAGAAATCAATTTCCAGTGTCAAAAGTCTAGGAAACTTCTGGGCCAAACTTTACTCCCCTGATCTATCAACTTGATTAATAGGAAAAAATTCATGTCTTTGTCGACATTAAAAATCCTAATTTCCGACTTATGTACATATGTTGGTATTGTTACACTTGTCGAATAGTGTACTCTTCATGTCTTCTTGTAGTCAAGTTACAAAATTCCATATAAAAACTGGTCCATTAGGAGTTCAAGGAGTTATATGTATGTAATGACCGAGCTAAGAAACTGCTACAGGTAGTAGTTTCCCATGCAATGAAGACAGCTTCATTTTCTTTGTGACGCTCTTGTAGAAAATAGTTGTGCATCTGCAATAATACATGGGTGACTGCAATAAAGTGAGACGGGTTTTATTTTCGGTATCCCCAATTCGATAGTAGGCTATAGATAATTAGCACCTGGCCTTGCTTATAGTTTTATCTATTTTATTTACAAATACATAACCTGTTGTAGCTCTTTACCGTCGTGAGTTAATAGTAGGATAAAAAATTGTAGCCGAGTATTGACTGTTGGAGCTTAACACTGGCCGCTAACCTGCAGCGTGACGGCCGTAAGCCTAGGTAAGGATATGTTAAGCTGGTAACCTAATACCGGAGCAACACTATATATTGACAGTAAAAACTTAATCCAAAGATGTGCAACTCAAATGTCGTCTAGATAATTATCAAGCTTAAGTACACTAAAAAATCGTTTTTTTTTTTTCTTATATAGTGTATTTTTTTATAATGAATCCTAATCTGAATTCCGTTTTTGGCGGTCGATCCTAGTTTTTTAGTTATAAGGAATAAACCTATCCTATGGGAGAAAATACCCAAGGATAGCACAGTGTACTGGACAGCCTTTTAAATAGGATTTTAACCTAACCTACCTTAGTCTAACCTAGGTTAGGTCTAGATTAGGTTAGATTAGGTTAGGTCTAGGTTAGGCTAGGTTAGATTAAAATCATATTTAGAAGGTTGTCCAGTACACTGTGCTATCCTTGGGTATTTTCTCCCTTAGGAAAACAATGGGATAGTTTTTTCCCTATAACTAAAAACTAGGTTCGATCCCCAAAAACGGACTTCATATTCGGATTCTACATAAAACAATACACTAAATAAGAGGAAAAGACCTATTTTTAATGTACTTATTAAACTTGATAATTACCGTCGTTTATGCTACCGTATCTATGCTACCGAGTTTAAATGCATATTTCAGGACGACGGAAGAGCTGCCCATCCTCTCTTCCAGTTCTTCCCGAATACATACAGTATATGACCTCAGACTAGAAAAAGCTTGGGCTTATCAGAACCATCAACTTGGTGAATTGTGGGTTTGGTGTAATTTACCTAGCTTAGATACCTTGGAAGTTCTTCTCTCGGATTGCAAATTTCCGTTGCATAATAGAGCATGAATGCTCACTCGCAAGATTTCAGCAAAATTGCTGTATTTACCGTCTTAGCTGGACATTTTAAGCTATATATAGCATATTGTGACATTTAATCTATGTCGTTTATTTTCGCGTAACAAATTTCTTCTAAACCTGCATAAAGTATGAACTCAGTGTGGTCCTTCTAGTTTATCTAAAGTAGTAGTGTTTCTATGTAGGTAGTAGTTGTAGGGCGACGCAGTGGCGTTGAGAGAAGCTCTGAACTTGCAGTAGGTTAGATACTGAATATCAATGGTCGTTACGGAGATATGGCCCAAATATAGATAGCCTTATAAATTTTACAAAAAAAAATTCTTAGCGGTGACTGTGTTTAGAATTTTATTAGAAAAAGAAAAAAATCACAATACTGATACATAATAATATAGCGAAGGTAATATTGACCCACAATTTTGAAACAACAAGAGTCAAAGTGCTAGATCTGCTCAGTAAATTACTGCGCAAGTCGAGATGAGATTACAAAAATAAACATGCGAAATTTTGGGGATGGGCAAGCCAAGAATAACACGACTTCAGAGCTTCCTATAGTAACGTTCTGTGTTTCCGCATGTGCCCCTAGAGTTACGAAGTGCGCATAAAAAACAAATATTAGCCAGCTTGGAAAAATATGGGAACCAGTGATGTTTATAAGTTTGCACTACGAGGCCTATAACAGTGACCGATGATTTAGATATAACATGCACATGTTATAAGTATGAATATCGACATAGAGATTAAGCATTGTATCAGCTATGTTTAACCGATATTTGTTTCATCTTTTCTCGTCGTTATGGTTTACTAATTCATTGTTGCATTTTCTACTATTTCCGGCGATTGTTTAGTCAAGTGTATCCCCATCAGGGCTGCGCAAATGCTGTGCAGTATTATGCTTCTTATGTATAGATATTCTTCGGTTTAATTTGAATAATTTATGGCAGTAGTGTGAAAACGCGCGCCGACCGTCTTTATACTAAATTCAGTGAAGCTGAAGTCCTTCATTAGCGTACATACAGCAGGATAGGCAGCACCGGCCAGTATGTCAGAGTTCAAATGGATGTATTATATTAAAGCTATAGTATGTGGACGTCTTAGAAACTTATGTATGGTGCTAATGAAAAAGAGTTTTGGGAGCCATTAACATTAATTTGTTCATCAATAGGCGGGATTTTACAAGCCGGTAATTACGAAACATATCCATTAGAAGAAGAAGGGAAATCCGGGTTCTGCTGACGAGGAAGATGCCCTAGAAATGTCTACTCTCAAGACGGCTGATACCCAGTCGAGTTCACTCATAAGCCGCCAAATGTCAGTTTTCTTCACGTTTCCAAATAATGCTATTTGTACGAGAGACTTGAATAAGTCCGTTGGTTTAGGGTTAATTTCATACGACAGTAGCACATCTAAAGCGAAAGTATATAGGCGACAGTATGGTGTTTGTTCGGAGCTTAGTGTCTGCCAGCGTATTGTCGCGTGAGAGTGTGATAGGCTGTTGTCTTTTGCACCGTCTTTTGGTTTCTACGTCTAGGTTATCTATTGGTCGTGCTTCTGAGCTAAGCACGTTTCTAAAACATCAAAGTACAATAGTCACTGAAGTGCTAGTGGAAACCCCCAGCCCGTAGCTTAGCACAACCTCACGCGGCAGCAGTGTGAAGGGCACTGATCCCGAAAAGACATTGACCACGGGACTTTGACCAAGACACCTCTACCCAGCCTCTTGCTGACACACAGATCGACTGTGCCACTGTCGTCTCTACATCCTCGCTTTCGCTTCCCTACAATGGGGTGTAAATGATCGATGAGCATTTCTGTGCTTATGCATTTCTATAAAATTATTTGTTATGTGCGTTCATTTTTAATCGAGCTGAATGCAAGGCCCCTGCGTCCAGAACTCGATTACAGCGGCTTAGAACCCACAACGCTGATCTTTTCAAGGGTTGAAGGGCCTTCGAGTTGCACGCATGATGAGAAAACTAAATCCCATGAGCTTTAGCTTGTCAAGAAGTTCTGTCGTCGGTTAGTATTCTGTTGCTCTCTGTATATAGTTCGAGTTTAAGATTTTAATTGCAAGCAGATTGCACTTGAGACTACCGAGCGAAAAATTCGATGATACGCTCCATTTTAATTACTGCTCCGCAGTCCGCACTAGCGCGGATAGTTTAAATAATATGTAAGCCGTAAGCGGTAAATTATAGTATAATTTTTCCTTTATTTTTGGTATTTTCCTACTAGAAGTGTTGTCTTCACCAGTGCTTATTTATGGCTCTTGTTCGGTTATTTCTTAGTTTCATGGGTTCGTATAGAGGTTTCAAAGCCTAGACACTTCTGAAATTACTAGAGTTAAGGTGTCATGGATTGGTAATGCTAGTCGAATTACCATCAGCCAAGGAGGCTTGACCTGTCTTCGAAATTTCAGAGAAGCTTTGGTTTTGAATCGAATTTCAGAAAATCCGTATCGAGTATACCGTGCAGGCGGATGAAGACTCTTACACCAAATTCGTAATATGAAGTTTTTGGCCATGTCAAACATAAAGTGGCGAAGACAACGTTTCTGTCTGAAGTTACGGCCCAGTCAAGTGTATCAGGCTTAGCTTTATTCGACGTCGCCATACCCATCGATAATATCTAAGAACTATGCATAAAAATAAATCAATCGATTAATTTTTGCACAGGGTTCCTTTCTTATTTAAATATGCTATCTACATTGCAATAGAGTGTTTACGTTTATCCAAGCTTTCAAGAAATTTGATCCCGCAAGCGCTGTAAAATCTCATGAATATTATCATGTACAAGTACAAGTCCTGGGGAAAATATTCCCATCTTCTAGAACTTGGTGCTGTCCCTAGCCACCTCGCAGCGACCTCCGCACATTTTTTCCCTGAAATACACGACCATTGCCCATCGTATCGCTTCAGTAGACTGTAAAATTACCCTAAACCAAGCGAAGGGCTGGTAACAAAGCGAATTAGGAGCTGTTTATCGTGCGATGACAGCTTCGTACGAATAGCATTAGACTTTGCCATCATCTAATTTACCGCTGCATAACACAGCTCCGCCCCCCACCGCCACCGGCCCCTCGCTGACGCCACTCACTTCGTAAACTTTCGCGCGCCTCTCCAAATCCGGCGAGCAACTTTGCTTTTTGATCGAAAATGATTAGGTGGTCATGGGAAAATTTGGCCTGCCCGATGCTGCAGGATTATATCCGGACGAAGAGATTAGGTCATTTGTAAAATCATCTCGAGGATGATGGAGTACGACTAAATCCAGACGAAGTAAGTGAGTGAGTCATTTATATAAAAAAAAAGGATTCTGTAGGCATTAGGGTAACGTTACATTGGCGCGAAGAGATTAGGCCTTTTTTGAAAAGGTTAGGAGGAGGAGGAGGAGGATGGCGAAGTATAACTGGACGAGTAGATTGTCTCATTTGTATGAAAAAAATTGGGTGGGCGATAGGGGACGGTGTCAGGTCTTATCCACACGATGAAGTGTTATTTGTATAATAATGATTTGGCAGGTGGCTGTTCACAATAATTAATTAGTTCGAACGAAGAGCTAAGTCATTTCTCGTCAGATGATAAGGTGGATGTGTGGTGTAGCATCTTATCGAAACGAAGATATCGAGACATTCATGAAAAAAGTGGCCGAGCGTGCTACATTTTATCGAGTTGAAAAGATTGAGGCGTTTAGAAGAAACGAGCTGGGTGTTGTGCAAGGCTATATCTAAAAGAGCAGATTTTTTTAAACCTGAAGGCTAGTTGATATAATTATTTTATATCAGAGTGGAAAATCAATTGTGTGACGTTCCCTTTAGCGAGAAAGCATATAGAAACTCGATCAATATTACCAATGTCTAGATATTTACAAATGTATTGTTTTAAGTTGTCAACGTGCGCTGAAGCAACTGTCCATGCGTGCCCTATGTGCTTCCCTTCAGGAGGTGTGGGATCAACCAGAGAGGTCTAGGGTAGTTGCGAGTTGCCTATTCTATATTATGTTGCAAAGAGTCGTGCACCTAAGGGAACCCACACTATACATTACCCTAACTCTTGCTAGGTGTACGTAGTATTTTTTCCGTACGAACTATGCCTGCATCCATGTCATATTTTGTTCAGCCTTTTTCGTGTTTTTCCTTTCCTGTCCTGACGTGTGGTCCTCCTGGCGGATCGTTTTTGCTTGGTTTCCTAGATTTGCTTGACGTGGTGTTTGTCGGTATCCTTTTTCCTCCAAAAACTCTGTTGTTGAGCCTATAGGGAGGCTTACTACGGTGTTAAATACACAAGTAACTGCTAAGGTGCACGTACTGTTGCTGAATGCGCTTCATTACTTTACCAATTTTCCCACTACCTATTTACTTCGGTGTCTAAAATCTATGTGCCATGGTGCAGTTTGGTAATTGTACCGAACTGAATCTAATTCTTTCAAGTATCAACTGTGCTTTCCTAAATTTTAAATAATCAATGTTCCCTTTACTAAGTTACGAAAAGAAATAGCTGTCAATATTCTAAGTCT
Source organism: Parhyale hawaiensis (assembly GCA_001587735.2). Classification (NCBI taxonomy): domain Eukaryota; kingdom Metazoa; phylum Arthropoda; class Malacostraca; order Amphipoda; family Hyalidae; genus Parhyale; species Parhyale hawaiensis. The sequence continues at coordinate 2,029,150 of LQNS02276770.1, forward strand.
GTCTCACTTGATCTCTTCATTTCTTCGCAGTACAAGTGTAGAATTTGCTTCTGAAGGAATACTGTATGCTACTCGCGGTAGTGGGATGCCAGAGTGCTGTGCTTGCATGCTGTTGTTACCGATTTTGGCTCCCAGCGAGGCCGAAGTATTCTTACGATGCTCGGCTTGCGACGTCAGCGGTTTCGTTACTCACACTGGATTGCGGGGGCACTGACCCTAAACAATAATAAGGGATTGTCTAGAGGGGTTCGCAGTTACCGCGTGAGCCGTCCGTCTCTGTCGCTTTGGCTGTCACAAACTCTGATTGAATGCAGCCGTGCCTTGCTCTGAGGCCTAATGGATATCTATTTACAGCGCGGATTAGGGCACTCGGATTCCTAAGCTGTGCGTGCAGTCACGTTCACCATACACAAATATGATGCAGTGAAAGTAATTCCACTGCATATCTATCCTTTATTTTCTTGCACATTCTCGTTAAATGCATTTCCCCCTCGCCACTGAAACAGAAACAACAACCAACAATCAGTAAACCAAACCTGCAGCTGAATGCACGCAAATATAAACATATAAACTCACAGAAAGCTCAGCTCAATGGTCGTTCGTCGGACTATAATCAATTATTTTAATCAAGTAAACAGACGGCGGGCAGCTTGATTAACTTCATTGTTGGAACGGCAAAAGTTCGCCTATTAATACAGCGCCACAGAAGGCTTCCAACGAACTGCTTACGGCTGGAAAATTAGCGTTAGATCGTGAAATTTAATCTGATTGACAATGGTTGCAGTTCTTATACTTGCATAACCCCTAACCGCATATCCAGCACAATTATATAAACTCCTCCTGATCAAAAGTTTAAGACCGCTTGAAAATGTAAAAAAAAAATAACAACGTTTTAGTGATAAATAAATGAACTTCTTCGACTAGGGATCAGTAATTGCATTTCCTCATAAATTGTTACATCAGGTATTTTTCAGCTTTATCGCCTTTTACCGTTAGGAATTACTGATCCCTAGTCGAAGGAGCTTATTTATTCATCACTAAAACGTTAATTTTTTACATTTTTAAGTGGTCTTGATCTTTTGATTTGGAGTTTATAATGATTAGCATTAAAAATCATCTTTACTCGGTGTTAAGGTATCGGAGTGTAAACTGAAGCTCTCCGGTTCGAGTACTGGCTTGCTCTCGAGTATATATATATATATATATATATATATATATATATATATATATATATATATATATTTATAAATATAGAATCAAATCAAGGACTCCACATAGGGACCCTACAGATTACCCTGTGTGACTCACCTAAGAGCCCAAATTTGACGTACCCGAAATTCAAAAACTAGGTGGTTAGGAAAGCCAGACCTACCCTCACCCAACCTACCCGAACTTATGCAGGGTTCTTTTCCAACTCACCCGAAATGAGTTCGGGTTTTCCGACAATAGGGCCTAAAGTGCGGGGTCATTGGGTACGTGTGATTTTTAGGTGAGTGGTGAGGTAACCGCGCTGCCGCATATCCAACAGAGAGTAATCATTAGCGATGCGCTGTAAGCTAGATGATATATTTCTGATTGGAACTATAATGTGCTTGAACCTGGCGCCTAGGATAGACATAAATTCTGTAACAAAATATTTAATAAATTTTTGTACCATTTAAAAACTTTGAAAATAAAAAATGTGTGGTTAAAGTTAATATTTAGGGTCTACTCCACATTTATCCATATAACAATTTCAATGTTAGTTAGGTTTAGCAATGGAATGGAGAGCCCAAGTAAACCAAATAACTGATGAACAGGTACGCAGGAGGAACTCAGAGAAACGTCTTTTTCGCGTATAAGAATATTTTCACTGTAGAAGAGAGCATCAACTATCAAAATGATATGGTGTATGCTCACATATAGTGCCAAAGTATATTCTGAAGTCATTCACTGGGTTCAAATAGGCCACCATCCCGCCAAAGTCATGGTTCGGTGGGGTGTGTCTTATCATGGGGTCACGGAACTTCATTTTTGCGAAAGCGGGATTGAAACCACAACCCCTGTGAAGATTGATGACGTTCTTGACCACATCAGATACAGTTACGCTAGCAAGTAAAGTGGTGGCAATAATGATAGCACATTTTGAAATTTTGTAATAAGTTTAAAAATACTGCATCAATATAGTTGAAATTTTAACTGAATAATGTTACTTTAACGTCACCCAAAACGTTACTTAGGAATCACTATTACAAACAAACTACAACACAGTGAGCAAGTCGACAAGAGTGTGAAAATGGCGAGCAGAGTACTCGGATTCATCACCAGAAACTTCGAATACAAGTCCAAGGACATCATCGTCCCACTGTACAAGGCATTAGTGAGGCCAC
>LQNS02276770.1:2039916-2076378 GCA_001587735.2 Parhyale hawaiensis
AAGAAGAACCGCTATGTTTTATTACACGACGACCAAACATTCTTCATCTCACAATTATCAGAGATGCCGCTATTTCGGCCGACAGACGGCAATCAATCTGCCATACGGCACCTGTCGTGCCCTCGAGGTTTGGACTTTAAATTTGACGTCTCCTCTCCTGCCTCCGCTGCTTCCCCTGCCGCCCCGGGGGCACCGACCGCATTTCCTCCCTAAAATGCGCCAGAATTACCCGGAATTACCTATTACCTCGGCAGTCGGCCACGAAAACGTCAAAAATGAGCTGACTGTAAGGGTTCCAAGAGGGAAAAAGCATAGAGTGGGAAGCGTAATTGTGATACAGTACTCACCAAACTGGGTAACATACCTCAGCAGTCGGACACGAACCCCAAGGTTTAAATAGTTCCAGAGGTGTAGCATAACTTTACACCAGAAGTCATCCAAATGAGGACCGTTGCCAGAGTAGTTGAGTAAGAAAATAAAGCTAAAAAGCCAAAAAACAGAAAATCAGTTCACGTTCAGTTTTCTGATGGTCCAGCGGTGAGTGGGAAAGCATTATGTTACTACAGTACTCACCCAGACGGGTACTTGTCTCTAAATGTCAGGTACGACAGTTGCGGTGTTCCGCAAATGCGCCGTTTAATGCATGAGTTTATGAGCACTGCTCAGTGGCGCCGCCTCGTTCATTGTCACAAAAATGAGCGTTCTAATTGCAAGTCTTAATGCTTGATAGTGCGGCGTCAGCATTTCTATCATTGATGGGCTACTGATTAGGAGGGGTACTAATCTTACGAATGGGGCCGTAGTCGTCTTCTATCTATCACGCCATATTTCTGACAGTTTGTGGTAGACCGCAGCCTTGCACTCTTCTGGGCCCGATAGGGGACTTATTTGCAGCACGAACCACTGCATGTGGGTGATGTGTTTCGGATGTACGATCAAGACGGCGGTACCTTACCCCTTACTTTCAACAGTATTAAATATTTAGAGTACTACATGAACAAGTAGCTATAATATAGATACTTATTTATAGCGACCCTCCCAGGACAGCGCACTTTTGATTATAAAAGTACTCACGTTGGCTGATATTTTATCCTGAATGATAAGGCATATTTTCATCTACAATGAGAACGTTCATCCATCTTTAAGATCTCTGAAAAAATATGTTTGTGCCATAATAAAGTAGGGTATTGTGCATATAATGGAAGTACACGTTCACCACTGGCACTTATGCAACACAACCACTCAACACTAATGCATGTTTCCACTGCAGTATCCGTTGAGTGTTGGTTCCCTATATTCGCGTTAATTGCTCTGTGGATTTGTGTTTATAGCATTTAGCGTTGCTATTTTTGTTGCAATAAAATCTATATCACTGCTCTTGCAAGGGTTAATTTGCATGTGAATGAACTGATATATTTATGCTGAAATGGAATAGTTACAACATAGGGAATCGACATACTTAATCTCTTCTTTCTTCCTTTGTGAAATCGCCTTTGCACTCGTAACGGAGGATTAAACTACTCAATTCACCGTAACTCGTTGATGTATGAAGCAATTTTTGCGAAAAAGAAAAGAGTCCGTGAAGAGCCTTAATTTTCTATGGAAATAAGAGAAGTGAAATCTCAACAACGTCTACTGTGACTTGGACTGCAGATTACAAGACAGTTCGGCCTGACCCGCTTGTCGGTATGCAATAAGTTCCCTCTTTCCCGCCCCTCCCCCCCTCTCAAAAGCGTAAGTTCGGTGTGAACACAACCTGTCAAAAACAAAGCTTAATATGCAGCTTCTAGTCTCGTTTGAGACATTTATGGGTATAGTTCTTTAACTGTTTTTTTTTAATTTATCCGGATTCTAATATCGTATAAATATTTATATCTTCTTTATTTTTAAATATATATATATATGTATCAGGTCGTATGAGTATCACGTCATGCAGGTGCCTATTCTGGATAAATTTCTCGTAAGCTTTTGCAACGTGTATTTCGTCGTATCTTGATTGCTTTTCTTGCTGCTTATTATGCTATTACTATACGGTTTTGGTGGCATTTTCTTAATTCGAATGCTAATCAAGTGCAATATTTTTGCCCGAATATTTTAGTCTGCAGGTCCTGTACATAACGTGCTTGTGTCATGGATAGGAAGTAGGGATAAACCTAACACGAGATTTGTTTTCTACTTATCTGCTTTATTGACATTAATACTGCTCAAATATATAAGAACAAGAGCTATATCCAGATCCCCAGGAAATACAATTCACCTATATTTGTTTACATGAATGTGATTCCAATCTTCAATAAATTTTTCGAACCATTGGCTGAGTCTTTTCACCTACTGTGTTGTCTATAAAGTTTTCCACAAATTTCTGCTGTAACCGAGTTTCCTCCATCGCTTATATCTTTTACACCGCTGCTCCAGAAAGACCTGATCGCCCTAAAGGAAGCTGCTGATAGCGGATAATCGTTGGTGTTTTTTTTTATAATTTTCAATATTTCTGAAACCCTCGACTCAGTTCTCCAAATTCAGAAATCTTTCAGTGGCAAGTTGATATTGAATGGAACTTGTCTTCAGATTTCTGTTGCCACTAAAATAAGGTGAGTTTTTTATCTCCTTAGATCCGTCTTGTGATTACTTGAAAGGAAATTATCTCCTCAGGCTCATCGTTTGATCAACTCCTAGCAATTATACGGTAATGGTGAAGTATACCTGCCTCTATTTTAAACCTATGAGGCCAAATATTCTACATAAAAGACTTTTCAAATAATACTAGCAGTACGTGGTCATGAAAAATTATTGTTTTCGTTACAGCATATAGGGCTATATAGTATATTGGTGTCCAATAAATTATATTATTTTAGTGATAGAAATATGGTGTTGACCTATAATTCGAACATCCTAGCTGGCGAAGAATTCGTTGCTAAATTATATATATATATATTTAAATTTGTAGATGTTTTCCGTATTCTATCGAATTTTCGCTAGAAAACTATCAGAGATATGATGTCCGTATATTTCTATTCTATGAACGTCTGCTGCCCTACAGTACCTTATATACGCATTATTCGTCACTCGAATTTTTCTCATGTCGAGCCGCCTTCTTAAACAAATTCTTCGATACTGCGTGACTACTGTTTCGGGTACACGAACTAGCGTGCTTGTTTTCGTATGCCACTTGTGAGTGAAACCCGGCTTTCGAATAGGTTGTAGACATGTATGTAGATGTGGCCCGGCTGCGATTTACTGAGAGATCGACGCTGCTGATACACGTACTTATTAACTAATTGCGAAACCTCTATGCCCTATGGTACTACACGCTTACCAGACCTTTGTAGCTGCCGAAGGTACTTCGGTTTTACTTGACAAATGGGTAAGTTAAAAGAGTTATTTCAGAACTTGCGCCATAATATTATTTTCCTACAATTGTCAGCAAAGTGCGCATTGTAGCAGTAAAATTATTAAAATAATCTTAACCAGTACCTGTTGTGGATTGGAAACGTTACTGTCGAGTGGAAGAAATTTAATGCAATTGTAAATAGGCTAAGAAATGAGAGGCACAGAAAAATTTATAAAATGTCGTCAGCGTGAATCGCTTGACAAGTGAAAAATCCTTTCCTTAAACGACAGGAAATTCAGACGGAACGTGAAGAAACTTTAATTGCAGCAGACATGTTGCAAGGGAACAAAGTATAGCGCTGAATTGCACCGGCTTTTAGTTAGTTTACCTTGTAATTTATGAAAGATATGAAAAGAAACGTGGAAAATTTTGATAAAAAAAGTAATATGGTCAGTTGTCTTGGAAGTGTTACGAGGATTTTAAGAAAAAACATGCGTTTTACGGCTATGTAAATACTATTCAAGCCGTAAACTTCATAGGTTGTAGAATTATGTGGTGCACATGGGTGTGTTTTTTCATAAAACGGCACTGGTAAAGTAGAAATTGTCAAAGAGACGCTGAATGACAGCATATATCGCAATATATTTCAGAGAAAGCTTATTACACTGTTCTAGATGGTTGGATCTCGGAGGAGGTTTCTGTGCTAGGATAATGATCGGTTGGAAGCATACGACCAAGGCCCCTGAGCAATGTTCAAAGATAATGATATTTCAGAGATAACGACATTGTCGTAATTGCATTGGCCATGCGAGTTAGTATTCCAACCTTAGTGCAAATAAAAATTTATGGAAATATATAAAGTTGGAGATGCACTTTAAAAAGTCACAAAATAGCAATATCTCAAAGAATTCCACGTGGACTGGCAAACTGCAATATATATATATATATATATATATAAATCTTATACTTTGTATGATGGCTCTTCTTCTGCGAGAGGAGAAATTTCAATTATAATCAAGATTTAAACGTAAAAGTGTATGGTACTGCAGAATCATGTTCAAAATATCCGTAGATTAACAGTACATCATTTCTAGTCAGGCAACAGTATTGATGGGTCTCCTTTGATCCTTGCATATAAATGTGCCCTGAGGCCTGAGGGAATCTGCTGACTATGCCTCACTATATAAAATTTTGCCCGTAAACTATGCACTTTTTTGGGTTTGAAACTAATGCGGTGTTGATGTATCTGTTTGCAATAAGCACAAAGTTTGATGTTTAGAACTGTTGACGAACTGCATAGCATTAAGCTGACCAATGAACGATGCACTCTAACGTTTGGAAAATGTGCATTAAATATAAATAGGAAATACGTATATATTTAGTCAATAAGCTGTGAAGTGTAATGGATATTAAGTTATGCTTTCATAAGATCACTATCTGTTTGTACATTTTCCCTATAACCGATAAATTTCGGCGTGTAGATCGTGTGATGATGAGCTGCACAGAAGTCTTCACAATTCAAGGTGAAGGTTGGTAACAACTTATTCCCTTATACTGTATGCTTACAGTGCACACTCTTATTTTGACTGATGATATATAAGTAAAAATATATATGTACTTTCATTGCTTACAGCTCCGTTGATTTAGGGATTAGTGCGAAATGGTGCGATAAAAATAAGAGTTTAGTATTGATGATGGCGACGTTTATTTTGGCGATTCAGTGTACAATGCTGAGCTCGCTACGATGCCTACCATTAGTCGTCGCTATATTAAGATCTTCTCCGGATCCAGCTAAATCGGCGCAAAGCCCCAAAGATCTCCTGCAATCAGTGCTGATCTCCCAATAAAAAACAGCGAGAATGAGGTTCGATCTCCGGACAAGGCGGACGATTAGGCGCGACATGGTCTGGGACGATCGTCTGAGATCAGACCACGTTGATCGTCAGTGATGAAGTTTACTCCGAAATGTGGGCAGGAGACCAGCAATGATTAGAAAATGCATGTAACGACAACAAAAAAATGCGCTACTGTAGCCGCTTGGATAGGCGCGTTGTGGCTTCAAAACGCGTGACACGATGAGGAAAGACGCTATCGATTGCGTAGGCTTAACAAAGCATTCGTACGATTAGCAGAGACAACGCGTTGATGATACTCAGCCTATTTAAAAAATGCCCATGTATGCTTGGCCTGGGATGGCAGTCATTGACTCTTGGTTAGAAGGGGACGTGAACCTGAGCTTCGTCTCCTCTATGGAAATGAACCTCTTTGTCTGCCCGTCCGTCCACCCATCCGTCCGTACGGCCGCCCGTCCGTTGTCCAGCATCTATATATATATATATCTATTCAATTAGTGCCTGGCAAGATGTGGCAACTATGAGCTCTTCAGTACGCATGTAACTGGTCAAGGTCAAAAGAAGTTAACCTTTAAACGATTTTTTTCGAACTCGCATAAATTTGGAAGCAATATCTTGCAAGTACAAGCCCACCGCGGGATATATTTACTCGGGTTAGTTCGTTAAGGAGTCACCAAGAGTCACAAGGCAAGTCACATACGCTTTTCAATATCGATTAGCCTCATAAAAATGAACCATAATGTTGTTTCTGGTGAAAGAAGATACTCTGTTTGGCCGCTCTTCGTAATTCCACTGCCCAACGCCTTCTGCTTACACAATCGTTCTTTTATAATGACTCAAAATCCCTTTTACCAGTAGCTGAAAATTCTTACATCTGCCACAGTAACCAGTATACATATAAGTGCGTTATTTTCATCAGTAACAAGTACATTTATTTCAACTCGATCAGAATGGACAAAAAAAAAACTTCTACATGAGTAGAGCTTCCACAAGCAAAGCGTTAAATTAGCGATCAAGGCTATAGTCAAATGTACTCAGGAACGCCGGCCGGCAGAATTAGCCGATGAAGGTCGGTCAGGACGGTTCGATTAAGGTCGATCCGAGAGCCTGTTGTCTGTACCAATAGACCGAGGATTGAAAGGCTTTAAAGTTTATTTCTCAAGGCAGCCTTTGCTGCAATTTCGTCACTGATGCAGAAGCCTCTATTTAAATTTACAGTGTTCGTTTACCTAGCGCAAGTTCTGCTCATATATGGAAACGCTGGTGCTGTGAAATTGCTGGTACTCTTACGAAAACAGCCTTAATGATGACTGAGGTTATGAGACCAACAGAATTTTAGTGCTTAAACTTGCAGGAACACAGAAGTTGCAAATTTAATGTTGCGGAAAAACAGAGTTTTGTGCGCATAAGCTTATGGAAAAAAAACATAATTTTCATGCGTAACTCCGGAAAAAAATTAATTTTAAAGCTTTAAAATACAATGACGTGCAAATGTAACCGGGGTATAATCTTGTGCATCCTTCAACCTAATCTGACTTTCTTGGAAAAAATAAATTTAATAATTTTTATAAATTTTTTTATAATCTTTTTTATAATTTTTATAATGCAAAATAACTGAAGAAACAATATTTGTTTAAAGTTTTAGCCTTGACTTTATCACTTTTGTATTAATTAAGGGGAAAAATATGCGAGGACACGAACATGCTGGCATTAAACGTTAATGCGCCCATTATTAATAAGAGTGTACAATGTTTAAATATACGTAAATACGCGCAATCGAAATATTTGGTAACGCAAAATGTCCATTAGGTCGGTTTTAGTATCACTTCGTCTTCGTGTTGACGCGTCCAATGCATGTAAAAAAGAATAAATTTGGCTATTTATTTGTACCTACATTGTTGTTTTATATCGGGAAAAGAGGAAACTTTTGGGCTCCTCACTACTATTAGTGCCAATTGAGTGTCATCTGAGTTCAATTATTATCTATATTCAATTCAGTATCCTCGGTCTTCAAATGAGCGTCATTTGTGTTCAATTGAGTTACAACTGTGTTCAAATGCGTGTCATCTGTGTTCAATTGAGTATCATTTGTGCTCAGTTGAGGGACAACTGTGTTCAATTCAGTGTCTTCTGTTTTCTATTAAGAGACATCTGTTTGCAATTGCGTGTTATATCCGTCCCATAAAGGAACATTTGTATTCAATTGCGTGTCATATGTGTTTTGTCGAACATATATGTTCAACCGCGAGCCATCTCTGTTCTATTAAGAGATGTCTGTGCAGAATAATTAGGCTAATAGCTTGAATATACGGTAACATTGCACGGCCAAATCATATAGAGCTTTTTGCGCAGCTAGGGTACGTGAAGCACAACCGCAGTGCAGACAATATCCATTACAAACTAGAGCACTCTGAGAACGCATACTTCCGCCAAGTAAGGCAACGGTAACGAAAAATTCAAAGTGGTTCTGAAACCATGATTTCTTTAGCATCAATTCTAAAATATAATAATTTATTCCTTCTAATTATATTAACACGTTCTGCATTTTTTTAAGGTCCTTTCATAACTGTTTGAGTTATGCTGATAGCAAACATAACGACAAACCTAAGTCAAACATACTAATAAACCAACCGATCTGCACCAAACTTTAATCATTCATATCTTTTAACATTACTAACAACTCATGTAAATTTCACATAGATAGATTCAAAAGTTTTTGAATTATTCGTAACAAACATCATGACGAACACTACTCAAACATAGAAACAAATCAGCCGATCTGCTCCAAAATTTAATCATTCATGTCTTTCAACATTACTAACAATTCCTACAAGTTTCATAAAGATTCACTCAACACTTTTTGAGTTAGTGCGCTAACAAACATAAAATCAAACACAGCAACAAACATACGAACGAACATACAAATCATCACAAAAATTTCGTCATTTACTCTTTATGGTATACTCAACAACTCGTGTAAATTTCATAAAAATCCGTCCATAATTTTTTGAGTTATGACATTGAGAAAAATGAGGCAGACAAACAAAAAAACAAACGGATGGACGGATCTTCACCAAGAGTTAATCATCTGTTCCTCCTAACATACCTAATAATCCCTGTAAATTTCTTCAAAATCCGTCCATAACTTTTCAAGTTATCTTGGTGACAGACACAAAGACAAACATACAAACCCGACGAAAACAAAACCTCCTTGGCAGAGGTATGTATGACAACCCTTGCAGGTCCTGAAATCAAACTGAAAAAATAGCAACTGTTGAAATTTGTAGGTTCGCAACTTAAAATGCTGCTAGCTTCAAGAGAAAAAAAACAACGTGTAGGATTTCATGTTTAGACACTGACAGCTGACTGTGGCCCAACGTCTGCAAATTCCATTTTACGCTCTTCCACCCGATTTTTGGACGCTTTGCTGCCAGTCATTGCGTTTCAAGGATTTATAATTACAAAAAAAGTGATGTAAACAGCGACTCTGGCGAAAGGCCTAATTAACGTAGGCCTTATTGTTATTAGTAGCAATATGGCTATAAGGTCGTTGCTCCTAGACTAGACTGCAACTGATGAGACTTGCGTGCGTAGGGCGCGAAATTAAAAAAAAAAAAAAAAGAATTGGAGCCGTGGCGCCCCTCCCCCGTACCCGCTTTACAATTATTGTTGCCGGTTACTAGACATGCTGCCGAAAACACATAGAAACTTATTAAAACAGATGAAACTACAGGTTCCGTTTTGAATCCCTAAAGTTTCTGTAGAGAAAAAATAAAAAATACGTAATAGCAGGTTGAGCAGAAAAATAGAAAGATCAGAAACACGAAAAAATGGAAACATATAAATAAACTGACGGTTTTGGTTCTTACAATTTGGTCCCGAGTCATATTGATCACAATTGCTCGTCAGAACTTGTTAGAGTCCATCTCGTTTCTGCTTCTTACCTGCATTATATTGTCTCTCATTTTTTTCCTTACTTTTCAATACAGATTACAGAATATCTAAGAGCTCCAAATGAAAATTAAGTACAACATTTAGTGTTAGAAATAATACATACATATACTGCAATTGATATAACACTTCAGTACTTATCTGTATTATAAACTAACGCTTCTGATAGACTTTGGTTGTTGGTTTTTCGGTTTTGAAGGATAGAAGAGCTAAAATTTAGTGAGCAAATATAACTTGACAATGATCGTGTTAACTAATGAAACTGTAGCCATTGATTGAATTCGGGGACAGCGAACTTGCTACGACCGTCGTAGTATTTAATACAATAAGCCTAATGTACTGATTAATATTATTATTATGGTTACCGTAATGGCGCTGTGACAAGCAGCTTTTGATTCCAGTTGATGAGCAATCCATAATAATGTAATTAGGATAACCGTACTATGGCTCCAGATCTAGCGAAGTGCAAGGCCCGGCGTGTGGTGAGGTTAATTTTCCGATATTTTTATGCTCAAAATGAAAGCCACGAGAACTGGAGAAGAAATTATTCACATTTACGGCGCAGACATTGAAAATTTTGGTTATTGCTTTAGTTCATTAGGTCATCATTATGTAAATGAAGCCCTGTAAAATGAAGTCTATTTTGTTTTGTCTCGCTGACATCTATTGATTGTACAAAAAAAGAAAAAGAATTGACGTTAGCTGTTTTTGTACTAGCAATATAATGTCGAGAGATACCACGCGAAGCCAGCAAACTGTGTTTTGAATATAATACTGTTACAACTGTTTGTATGTACATTAAACCTAGGAGAAACAACCTGCCCTCCGATAAAGTCTCGACTTAATGGTGTCGATCTCACTTACGTAGACAGCTTCTCTTACCTGGGTCATAAAATCGCCAATGATTTTCGTGATAACCAGGATATAGAGAAATAAACGCGAAAGCTCCGCGCAGTGGGCAACATGCTAATCAGAAAGTTTCGTCACCGCTCGGATGAGGTTAAATGCCGGCTGTTTCGGAGCAACTGCTATCCCCTGCACTGTAACTCGCTTTGGTCGAACTTTAAGCAGAAATCGATTGGACGCCTACGTGTAACCTATTATGACATATTTCGCCGTCTGATGAATGTGCCGAGGTCTACTAGTGAAAGTATGATATTTGCTCAAAAGTATACAGATTGTCTCAAAGTCATATCAAGAAAATGCGCGCCGAGTCTCCAGCTCAGGATAGAAAAATCTGATAACGCCTTACTCAAGGTTATCCGTAATGGGCCTGGTTACAAACTATCTTACATGTATAGCCGATGGCAGACGTAGTTTGTAATGATGGTATTACCTGATCTTAGTAGGTAATGTAGCTTTAGTATTAAGCTGTTTCCTGGGTACCATGTCTCTATCTGTACCTAATAAAGCATATTATTATTAAATTTGTGGTCAACTCAAATTTATGCATATTTTTATTTCCAGTAATTCATAGAACATTCTCGTCCCATGCTATAACTGTTTATTGGCACATCCCGATTTTATATCGTATAGAATTATTAATAGAGAGTTTTGTGATTCTTACATATAATAATCCTTTGTTTTATTGTGCTATCAGCACCCGATTCCTAACAATTGACTCTGCGTAGCAAAAGATGATCGTGGTTATCAAGATGCTTAAGCAGTAATTATTGACTTATTATAACCTGAATCGAAGAGGTTAGGTTTTTGTTTGGGTTTGCATGTCTGTTATCATTTTCATTGTTTGTCTATCTGTCTATCACCTAAATAACTCAAAAAGTTCTGGATGGTTCTTCGTGAAATGCACAGGGACTGTTATAGTAACGGATGATAAACTTTTAGTGAAGATCCGTCAACCATTTGCTTATTACTTGTTTTATCTCGGCAACATAACCCAAAAAGTTGCGAACGGATCGTCATGAATTTTTTTTAGTAAATTTTAAGATTGTTATGAGAAGCAAATGACCAAATTTTTGTGATATCTGTTTGTGCGCTTGTCTCTTTGTCTCTCTGCATGTTTTCAATGTTTGTCAGTTACATAACTGGGAAAGCCAAGAACGGTTCTTTCATAATTTAAAGAAACTACCAGGAATATAACGAGGAACAGTTTATCAAATTTTCTGATGATTTAAAAGGAATCCTGGATTTAGGACGAATTTGAATTTTTTGTTAACGTTGCGTTGCTAGGCGGAGGTACTGTGTGCGCACTGTAAGTGCTTCTCTAGTTGTTATTACTAAACTGTACGTCTGGGCTTCCACGGACAGGTGATGAAATACAGTCAAAGCATTAAGCAACACCTGGCCGCCCGAAACGCAGTTTTGGAAAATCCACGGTAATGTCATTCACAGCTGATTAAGCGGCTACAAATATAAATTCTGACAACAAACTCAAAACCCAAACCTAGATGGGTACGAAACACCTCCTGAATGGACGAGTTTGGCACCTAGCAGTCTCCAGTGTAGAGAGGTGGGCATCAGCTGCAGCACGTGTGTTCCTCCCAAAGACCTTTGAAGCAGGAACTTTCATTACTGTCTCATAAAACATGCAATGACAGACAACACTCGTCGTATGGGACAGATGTACTAAGTCATTCTGGTCGTACAGCCTACTGGCTGAGCTAACAAGTCAGTCCAACAGACCCAGCTAACTGGCAGTAGCCGAAGCCCCCACAGGAGAGCAGTACTCCTGCAAAGGCTAAAATCGAGTTGAACGATGCTCACTAGGCTTGGCTTATCGAAAGCTTTAAAGAGGTGCGCTGGCTTCACTCTGCTGAACTGATTTTCAGGTGTACACCCAAATTTATAAACCTACGAGCAAATGACCAACTTTCTTTGATATATTCGTCCGCTTGTCTCTTTGTTTCGGTTTATCAGTAACATAACTCAAAAAGTTATGAATGGATATTCATTGAATTTGCAAGAACTGTTAGGAATGATAAGAGAAACATATGACCGAATTTTGGTGATGATCTCGGGGTTCGTCTGTGTGTTTGTCACTTTGTTTTGCAAAATTGAAAGGAAACTCAAAGTGCTTCTCTAGTTTATAAGTGGAACACTTAAAGATGAGCATGGTCACTTTGGTCAGCCAGACCGTGACTCTGTGGAAGGAGTGATTCTCGTATCCGTTACACAGATACGCAACTCAGCTACTGGTACTATTTGTAGAGCAAGCCACGAAAATCGAGACACAATAAAGAATTCAAGATTCAAATGAGATCCAAGTCAGATGGACTTCGATCGCAAAAAAGGAACGCTGGAACCCTCCTAGGGCCGGGAAGAAATTGAGCATATTTGCGTTTTGCATGGGAATTGGGAAGATTGAATAGAGAGGCGCAGTTTTTATTCTGCTCTATGAATTGTCGTTGCGCTTAGTCAACAGGAACGGGAACGCTGATGCACACAAAGGGAACGTCCCATTGTCTGCTGTCATCAATTAGTGCTTCTTAATAATTATAAGTCACTGTTGCGTAATTGCGGGAGCTTGTTGTCCAAATTTTTCCAACACCGCGGTGCTTGTCTTGTGCATCTTGTGTCTGTGTCTCCGTATGTGTCTGTCCGGTGTCACAAAGCGCTCAGTACGTGAGTGACTGTCGTGGTGGTAGGTTGTGCTGCACTGCATTAGGTTTTTTTTCGGGGTGATTGTGCAATGTGCATGCCCTAGCGGGTCGTACGTGTCCGCACGGGCTCATATTTTTAGCATATGCCAGTAATACCTACGTATCACTAAAGTGATCTTGGGTTTTGTCGGTATCAAGTGTTCGCGGCTGCCCACAATAGTAGTTGTGAATGTACTGTGGCACCTGGTCGCCTTTCGTGTTCGTCTTAGTGATTCTGCTCTAATGTAAATGTTGCACTTTCTTGCCTAATTTATGATCGAAACTGTAGCAAGAGGTCGAACGCGATGAATTCCTCTAAGGCAACGCAAAAATGTGTTTACATCTTTCCATATATCACCATAGGAAATTAAGCGTTCAGGCCTGAGCAACTTATTTTCAATAATATATGCACCACCCGAAGCGTAAATAATGAAGAGGTTATCGATTCAATGTGTGCCGCAATTTTTTGACGGCTCATGTTAAGTTTGTTTTTATAGACTATAAGGTGTCATCGATTGGCGCTCCAAAGTCAAGTTAAGCTAACCGTACCCGACTTGACTTGTCCGGAACTCAAGACGGGTGCGTTGGTTTCGCCAAGCTGTACCGAGCTTCAGGCATTAACCCTATATCGATGACCACTAGTCTACTCCTTAAACTAGTTTTCAGGCGTTGCAAGCATAATTGGGCTGCTGCTAATACCAGCAATTAACGTATTGGTTTAATTTATAGGCTTTTGATGATAAAAATGAAATAATGGGAATACTAAAGTGTAACGCTAGGATAGGCTTTAATAATTACTGAAAATATGTATGCATTTGTTATTGAAATTAATCCAGAAATAAATTCCATCATGAGCCAGATCGAGCCTAGTGACAGTATGAAATGCAGAAAATAGTCAAGCTTGGTGTATTTTCGAAAAGTTCCTTCGGTGAAATTTTTCTTAGTGGAATGACAGTAAGTATTAAAGAAAGTCTAAGATTCTAAAGAAAAAACCTTTGAGTGGAGATTTTTGAGTCATTAAAACAACAAAAACTGGGTGTCTTGAATAATATTCCATCAGCTTTTATGTTCATTCTCAAATTATCTCTTTAATATTTATATTTATAACTAAAATTTTTAGTCCCACCAGCATCTGGTATTATCTAAGATGATCGCTTACAGTTACCACTTTTTCAATTATTTTGAATACTCCAGAGGCTCCTAGGGACGTAAAGACTCAGCACTGAAAGGCTCAACACAAACCGGCACTTGTCTTACGGTTACACCTTGCTGTACTGCAGGGGTCCCTAGTTGCGAATCCCGTCGAGCCACTGAAGTATTTATAATCAATCAACATTAGCGAAAATTTCGATTAAAGATGATTCTGTAACAGGCAATTCAATTACGTCACTCTGTCCAAGAAACTTTCAAGAAGTTCCCAGAGTATGCAACGATGGTGTGCAAAATCCACTACTGTTGCAGGAAGAGATTATACGTATTCAGTCGGTACTCCTTTGACGTAAAAGAAAGGTACAAGATTTTCCGCATAATAAAAGACGAATATTTAGTTCCAGCAATCGACACAATGCGATGATAAATTCTTGTTATACGCGGCCAACTAAATCTAAGCAAATATGATTCTGGTAACCTGTTATTGTTGCCCATCAATGCATTCTTCGTTCAAGCAGAGCTGTATTCACTTATTCTTACTTTTACTTCTCGTAAAATGAAACGCAAAGCAAGAAGTAAGGATGATAACGCGAATATAGTGGTAGTTCAGATTAAACAACCGTTAAAATTGTTTTACTGTAGTATGCCCTGGAACTCCACCAATGTTTTCTTTTCCTTGACAGAAAATTTATAAGGGGAACATAATAAACTCTTCTTACGCGTAAAAAGTTCTTACGGAAACCTATGGATCGAGTATTATCAGTGTTGCCTGTACCCTCAAGAACGTTCTCTATTGTCTCCACGCTCATGAAAGATAAAGAGCTCTTCGCTCCTGATCTCATTTCGAGAGTACCAAAATCTTTTCAATCTACGTACAGTTTTTCTGTGGTAAGAACAAATTTTTTCTGCGAATAGTTCACTCCGTAATGGCTACTTTTGAAGGATAAAAAATGTATCAACTTTCACTCAGTACAGAATTCTTTTTCATACTTGAGTATTGAGTATAGGTAACTAATGTATGTATGCCTTAGTGCAGAGGTAAATCACAAAACTACATATTTCTGCCCTTATATGAATGATTACTTCATCGTCAAATTCATGAGGAAAGTGACACTAACTATTGGCACGTCGCCTTTTCATTGCCTTTTCTTGAGGAACGCGGCAACGTGGAGTACATATACTTATTTGCGTATAGAATATTACCGGAGAGAAACTACACAGGAGAAGCTTTCGGTCTCCTGGAAGTGGGGAGGTCAAGCGTGAAGAGCCGTACATATTCCCGTCACGTCTCGCTCATGAAAGGCCAAATGGTGGGGATTGCCGGCGAGGTTTTTTGGGAAGGGAGGCCGGGCACTGCTCTGCACAATGGCCGGGAACTGATTTTCCTTTTTCTACTTCCCAGTGTAATTGTTGGGCGCCTTTTGGATATCATGAGATTATTTGACCGAGACCTTGAANAAATGCGCGCTGAGTCTCCAGCTCAGGATAGAAAAATCTGATAACGCCTTACTCAAGGTGATCCGTAACGGGCCTGGTTACAAACTATCTAACATGTATAGCCGATGGCAGCGCATACTATTTTCCAAGCAGGGGCCAAACAATGGGCCGCAATGTAGTGTAGTTTGTAATAATGGTATTACCTGATCTTAGTATGTAATGTAGCTTTAGTATTAAGCTGTTTCCTGGGTATCATGTCTCTATCTGTACCTAATAAAGCATATTATTATTAAATTTGTGGTCAACTCAAATTTATGCATATTTTTATTTCCAGTAATTCATAGAACATTCTCGTCCCATGTTATAACTTTTTATTGGCACATCCCGATTTTATATCGTATAGAATTAATAATAGAGAGTTTTGTGATTCTTACATATTATAATCCTTTGTTTTATTGTGCTATCAGCACCCGATTCCTAACAATTGACTCTTCGTAGCAAAAGATGATCATGGTTATCAAGATGCTTAAGCTGTAATTATTGATTTATTAAAACCTCAACTGAAGAGGTTATTTTTTGTTGTAGTTTGCATGTCTTTTGTCATTTTCAGGTGCTCTGGCTTCGCTCTGCTGAACTGACTTTCAGGTGTACACCCAAATTTATAAACCTACGAGCAAATGACCAACTTTCTTAGATATGTTCGTCCGATTGTCTCTTTGTCTTTGTTTATCCGTAACATAACTCAAAAAGTTATGAATGGATATTCATTGAATTTGCAACAACTGTTAGGAATGATAAGAGAAACATATGACCGAATTTTGGTGATGATCTCGGTGTTCTTCTGTGTGTTTGTCACTTTGTTTTGCAAAATTGAAAGGAAACTCAAAGTGCTTCTCTAGTTTATAAGTGGAACACTTGAAGATGAGCATGGTCACTTTGGTCAGCCCAACCGTCTGTGGAAGAAGTGGCTCCCGCATCCGTATCACAGATACACAACTCAGCTACTGCTACTATTTGTAGAGCGAGCCACGAAAGTTGAGACACAATAAAGAATTTAAGATTCAAATGAGATCCAAGTCAAGATGGACTTTGATCACAAAAAAGGAACGCTGGAACCCTCCTAGGGCCGGGAAGAAATTGAGCATATTTGCGTTTTGCATGGGAATTGGGAAGATTGAATAGAGAGGCGCAGTTTTTAGTCTGCTCAAGGAATTGTCGTTGCGCTTAGTCAACAGGAACGGGGAACAGGAACGGGAACGCTGATGCACACAAAGAGAACGTCCCATTGTCTGCTGTCATCAATTAGTGCTTCTTAATAATTATAAGTCACTGTTGCGTAATTGCGGAAGCTTGCTGTCCACATTTTTCCAACACCGCGGTGCCTGCCTCGTGCATATTGTGTCTGTGTCTCCGCATGTGTCTGTCCGGTGTCACAAGGCGCTCAGTACATCAGTGACTGTCGTGGTGGTAGGTTGTGCTGCACTGCATTAGTTTTTTTTTTTCGGGGTGACTGTGCAATGTGCATGCCCTAGCGGGTCGTACGTGTCCGCACGGGCTCATATTTTAAGCATATGCCAGTAATACCTACATATCACTAAAGTGATCTTGCGTTTTGTCGGTATCAAGCGTTCGCGGCTGCCGACAATAGCAGTTGTGAATGTGCTTTGGCACCTCGTCGCCTTTCGTGTTCGTCGTAGTGATTCTGCTCTAAAGTAAATGTTGCACTTCCTTGCCTCATTTATGATCGAAACCGCTGCAAGAGGTTGAACGCTATGAATTCCTCTAAGGCAACGCAAAAACGTGTATACATCTTTCCATATATTACCATAGGAAATTAAGTGTTCAGGCCTGAGCAACGTATTACTTATTTTCAATAATACATACGTGGACAAAACTACATATTTCTGCCCTTATATGAATGATTGCTTCATCGTCAAATTCTTGAGGAAAGTGACACTCACTATAGGCACGACGCCTTTTCATTGCCTTTTTTGAGGAACGCGGCAACGTGGAGTACGTATACTTATTTGCGTACAGAATATTACTGGAGAGAAACTGCACAGGAGAAGCTCTCGGTCTCCTGGCAGTGGGGAGGTCAAGCGTGAAGAGCCGTACATATTCCCGTCACGTCTCGCTCATGAAAGGCCAAATGGTGGGGATTGCCGGCAGGGTTTTTTGGGAGGGGAGGCCGGGCACTGCTCTGCACAATGGCCGGGAACTGATTTTCCTTTTTCTACTTCCCAGTGTAATTGTTGGGCGCCTTTTGGATATCATGAGATTATTTGACCGAGACCTTGAAAATGGGTACTCCAAGCACCGATAGTGAAAGGAAATGGGGTTAAAATGAGCTGTGCGGCAGTTGTAGAGGGCTTTTCTTTGTGGAGATATACCTTTGTGTGATGGCTTAGTGATGCTAAGGTAGAACACCGTTGTGTGAAGAGGAATATTTGGCTATCCGAAAACGGAACGTGGACAGTGATCCGTTGTCGGAAAAAGACAATTTGATAACGATACGTTATCTGAAATTGAAAATTGGAGTGAGACCTGATTTTTGATGATAGAGATTTGGGTCGTGACTTGTTATATGAAAACTAAAATTTGTCAACGGTCTGTGGTCTGAAACTAAAAATTAGCTGGTGGCCCGCTGTTTGAAATTGAAAATTGAGCAGCGACCCGGGGGCTGGAAGTGAAACTTAGTCAGTGACTTAATTCTTGTCTGGAATTGAATATTTAATTGTGTCTTGTCGAGGTCTACGTGTCTCATAGTAAAATGAAGCTGCAACCCCACATTGAAATTGAATGTTGAAATCATGTAATATTAAAATAGGAGTTTAATAATAATATTGTCCCGTTGCTTCAAATTGACGGCAGTGCATTGAGCTGGTTAGCTAAGTTAACTTCTGCAGTGAGTGAACGAAAATTAAAATATTGTATAATTTACCCACGCTTGACTCACGGAGAGTTAAGCTTGAAATTCTTCCGTGGATTTACTAAGTAAATTATGTTGTGGTTTATTGTGAGTTAAGTCTGAAAGTTCTGCCGTGGATGTATCAAAATAAGTACGTATGATGTTTACTCACACTTCACTTACTATGATTTGAGTCTAGTTCACAGCCTAAATTTTACAGTGGATGTTTGAAGTACAGCGTGAAGTCATCTACTCACGCTTCAGTCTTTGAGATTATTCCCGTACATTCTGTCATGTGTATGCTACGTAAAGTATGATATGGTTTACTCACGCTTCACTCACTGTGAGTTGCGTCCGTCGCCTAAATTCTACCGCGTATGTGTCAAGTAAAGTTTGATGTGGTTTACTCACGCTTCACTCACCGTAAGTTAAGTCTCCCTAATTACTGTCCCCAGCAAACAGTCCATATTTGCCGAGGCTTGGGAGGCCGAGGGTCAATCTTAGCTTGCCCTCTGGAGCCAAATTCTGCCACCTCGCGTACTGAACAAACTGCCCGCCCGTCAATCCTTCCCCTGTTGACCCAACTTTGACCCTTTGATTCCGACGGAACTGCTCCAAGTTGTTCCCACTCGGGGCTTTCTTTATTGCGCGCGAATTCCTATAGCTGCGTCGTGCACATACACCTGCACATTTGGTGGTGGCGTCGTCCAGGGTAGTGCAGTTGCGATCACAGGAATATGTAACTCAGATGTTATATAAAAAAAAAGACTAGAAGTCGTAGGCAGCGTCCGATGCGGTGTAATTGCGATGACAGGAAAATGCAACTGACTGACGATATTATGTTCCCAAAATCAGTGACTGGAAGTACTAGGTATGGCGCTCAATGTGCCGCAAGTACTATAGGCCAGGAAAGTACAACTTACGTCCGAGTAGAATATTATAGTTGAACACCTTACAGCAATTGGAAGTGGTATGCCCCATGTGGCCAGTCTACTCTGTTACTTTAAAATAATCTTATCTCTGCGGACGCTAGAAGTTAAATTTTCATGTCTGTTTCAGATTCAGCGTCGAGAATGTGGAACCAGTAAATTCGTTATACTCAGTAATCGGAAGATACAACTTGCCAATGCTATGCATTTCCAAAGGCAGAAGATGTATCCTTCCAAAATTATTTAGAAATTCATCGCTTAAAAACCATTGTTCACCGGCTGGCACTAACTCGTGCCACCTTCTTGGATCCTGGTAATGGCTTCAGTTGAGCAGGAGATAGTTTCTATACCCTACATCAATTCTTCATTGCCGCCCAGAAGCCAATATTTAAAACAACTTCTGAGGCAACAAAAAATTCGGACAGGCCTCAAGAATGTGGATGCGTAAGGGCGAGGTCATTTTTGGAATTTTGAAACCATTCCTGCTTTAATTCTTAAATATTTAACTTCAGCATTGGTAGCACACTGCGTGGCGGAAAGTGCGTTTATTGGGGATTTGCCGTGAAGCCTCAATCGATGGGGAATATTATTGTTCCATTCGTGGAAGGGCCACATGACTGTTCGGAATGAAACAGCAGATAATTCCTTCTCTTCCTTCACTAAGAAATTGTAGTGCAGACCAAATGCAGCGATTCCTTTATACCCTGCACTTACGTTACGAGTTTACCACCCAATTACAGTTACTATATGAGCCCAAAGTACTACAGCTAGTAGATAGCTGAACGACTTGTAACTTTTACAGAAGACTTAAACTTATCCAATTTATTTCTATACATATTAATGCTGATTTTCCGCTGAATTACTTGAACAATTTCTTAATTTTTGATAAGGAATGCTGGCAGGTATGAATAACAATGGACAGCCCCCAAGCTAACTCAAGTAACACCGTATGGTAACGCAAGTAGTAGTGAATGGGCTGAGTGAAAGTATACAAATTTGCAGCAGTTGCACGTGAGGCCACTAGCACGTGTTTTTATACCCACTTAACTCCGTTTTTTCGTCTTCCTTTTTTAAACGAAAGATATATTTATATTGATTTTTCCCTTTCTGAATTTGATGTTCCAAGCTTGCGTTCCTATCCATCTACAGGTACTTCTTTCTTTTAATGTTTCTCTCACATCAAAAGCTATGAGTACAGCTTCATAAACTTAGAATACAATATTAACAATAATTGCAGTTATGTACTAGCTGTAGCTGACATTTTCGTCTGTTAAGTTTATGTATCGATTGTTGAATCGTTTTCAGCATGTGCGTAACCGCCGTCGGATGCTGTTCCAGCTTCCAGGAGTACGGGAAGACTCGTGTCCTCCAAGAGATACGACTTATCTCGGTCGGCCCTCAATGAACTCAAGACCGTTTTCCTGCAGAAGCGACGGAGCTGGAGGGCAGCAATTAGGGTTTTTGCTGCTTCCTAATTTCGAGGCAATTGCAGTCACGGGGTGAAGGTTGCAGCACGGACTCCTCGGAGCAGAATGCCCGTAGCTACTTGCGGGTAGGAATCACACGGCACCCTGCGTCTCCCTGACGACATGGAACGAGAGTTTTCGCTCTTGTTGTTGGTGCTACGAGAGTTTTCGCTCTTGTTGTTGGTGCTACGAGAGTTTTCGCTCTTGTTGTAGGTGCTACGCTCGTAAGTTGATGGGTTAACATGATCCGTACCGGAGTTTGTGTTTGAGCAACGGCCCATCTTTGGAGTCTTGGAGCAGTCGTTGCTAGATGCGCTTCATTGCACTTTCATCGCCATTCAGTTTTTTCACATTGTTGTTGTTAGAGTTACTAATATAATTATTATCCGTATTAATATAATTCTCTTTCTTTTCCTCTCTTAAAAATTAATCAAAGCGAGAGCTTCTGTCTGGACCAGGGTTGGCTGGTTTAAACCAAATGGTTTAAATCATATAAAAGACATGGTTTAAACAAATAACTTTTTTTGTTTATTTGGTTTTTATCGTATTTGTTTGGTTTTCATTCATAAATATTGCAAAATAAACAGTTTTACTTCGGGAAATTATTAATTTTCAGTTGCACAACTAAAAGGAAGAGGTTAATGTGGTTCCATTTAGGAATCCGTTTGGCTGTTAGGACAGTTTGGATCAACTATTGCTTTTGTTTATTAAAAACCTATAACCTATTGAATTTTGTATTACTTCATTCCAGATGTGCATTTCTAATTATATTCTTGTATGCCTGCAGATACTGAAAATTAGAAAAATTAGATGTATAAAGTAGTTGGTTAAAGTTTCTATTAGATAGCTATAGTGAGCTCACGAGAAGGATGTATCCATATAGGCCTAGCCATATCATTTTCTTTAGTTCAATACTCTGTTTTTAATTAGCTAGTAGCTAGCCATTTCTATCAAATTTTCTCTTTATTTTGAAGTGTTTAAGTGTTTTTCAGAGGACTTTATAGCTATTTCACTTTCTTCAATTCCTTACTCTGTTGTTAATTCGTTAGTTGCTAGCTAATTCTGTCAAGTTGTATTTGTAATTTGAAGCGTTTTCAAGTTTTTCAAAGGATTTTACATTGCAATGATGATAAATCATATCTTCTCTGCAGTTTGGATATTAAATGTAGCCATAGCAAATACAGGTACTCTGCTCACTGTTTTTTCTTAACCCCTTTTCTTTAAGTCATTCTTCTATACAATAGGAAGTTGATATGACGCGACTGATTGTTAATGATTAGCTAACTGCATATTTACAGAGCAGAAACCCCTTTAAATGTCGAATAAAATTCCTAGAACTAGAAAAAAACAACAAAATATAAATAACAAATAAAACACTTTTTTTTTGTTTTAACCAAAAAACCATGGCTTTTGATTTAAACCAAAAAAAAGAAAAACATTGTTTTTGCCAACCCTGGTCGGGACAGTGATGTGACACTCCCTTGGAAATGACTCTCAGGCCTGACGGAAATTAATGTTTTATTTTCACCACCACCGAACTAACAAAGCTGATTTACTAGGTGTAGTTTATTGTTACACTGGTAGTGGCAGAAGTATAGATGAAGGTGCATATATCTTTGGAAATATATATTTCCCCTTCTGAAAGTTCCTTAATGACTTGATTTGCATATTTCAACCGTTATCACACTCTCATTATTGTTCTGCTGATTAAAGTGATCGTTTGTATTCACTACTTCTTATTTTTTTATTTTCAATTTCTTCCGAATCCCTTTGTTTCTTATTTGTTTTGACTGTTTTTCTATTTAGTCTGTGCTGTTTACTATTCCTTTTTTTTCTTAATCACCTAGTTTTCTTCGAAACTTTACTGTTCGTGTCATTCGTTCTTTTGATCTCATTTATAATAACAGTCGTTTTGGACCAACATTCTTGTATTACGACGCCAGTCTAGGCAGTCTTACTTATTTAGTAAATTTTTGCCCATTCCTTTCATTCGAAACGAAAAACCTGTCGTCCTAGGTTCACATCGTTTCGTTTTTTCTCTTTTTTTCCTTTTTCGTTTCATTCTGCGAGACCAACGACTGATCCGTATCAAGTGCATAGTGTTTTCTTTACTACTGTGTCACCGTTTTCTTTCATCATAAAAACCAACCATTTCGTATTCGCTGCCCAGTCTTCTTCATTTTTCACGACTTCTTTTCAGCCAAAGGCCCAAAAAGGCGCCTCAAGGAATGTGCCGAGAATGGACCCGCATCTGTGGGGACACTGCATCGTGTTCCACTCGCTTCTCTCTTCGTGTGATGTACCGCACTTCTGCCTCCGTGTTCCCACCATGCTCTAGACATGTGAAAAATCATCAATTTAACATGCATGATGTCTTAATCCAAAGTACCACGTCCTTAATTCATCAGAGTACGTAGGTTTAAGACAGTCATCAGCATTCTTGGAATGTGACATGATTCAGCCGCCTCCGTTAAGGCTGTTTCGCACGATAATGCTGAATGACACTCAGCAAGAAGCAGTTGCATGATCAGCG
Source organism: Parhyale hawaiensis (assembly GCA_001587735.2). Classification (NCBI taxonomy): domain Eukaryota; kingdom Metazoa; phylum Arthropoda; class Malacostraca; order Amphipoda; family Hyalidae; genus Parhyale; species Parhyale hawaiensis. Next base: position 2,063,073 of record LQNS02276770.1, read on the forward strand.
TTCGGTTGAATCATGCCTACTGTCATGCAGATAGATGTCGTGGTGGTGACGGCACAAGGTCTATGTCTCGTAAGAACGCGATTGGGTTAGGTTTAGCTATAATACTAAAAGAAAAAGTAAAATCTTCACACCAAAGGAAAAAGAGATGGGAAGAGGAATGTATAGCAGAAAAATAAAATTCGCCTGCAAATTTAGTGAAGGCATTGAAATTTGAGCCAGACGATTGTAGAAACTTCATGAGAATGAACAAAGATGCCTATGCTTTCTTGTTGGAACTAGGGTAACCTTAAATCAAACATCAAGATAGTATATGAGGCATGTCCTTACTCCTATGAGGGTTTAAGTGCAACATTACGTTTCGTAGCAACAGGTCGTTCTCTGACATATTTACGATTCTCTGTACGAACATGAACCTCAAAGTTATCAGAAATCATACCAGAAACATGCAACATAATTTTCCACGTTCTTAGAAAGCAAGTTCTACAGGTAAAGGAAATGTTATACTTCATTAAATTAAATTTCATAAACTACAGTGTAACCATAACATAATTTTCCAAGAAAAACCTTGTATTTCCTTTAACATTACTTTCAAAAAGTAAGTTAAAGTAAGTTTTAAGCATAAACATAAACCTCTGAGAAGAAAAATGGCAAAAATGTTCTTCAATGATTCTTCGGAGACAAGAATAATTTGAGAAATAACTTGCTATATCTTCAAAATAGAACAGAAATGACGTGTATACTCCATCTGTAGCCAAATCTGAATTTTTTAATCATTAACTTTCTTAATTTCTCTTCTGAAACATCTCCTCAGAGTTTTTTTTTTATTTTTCTTAGTACATTGGGCTTTCTTGCTCTGGGGACTAATTTTTGGTATATTTCAAGTAAATCTTCCAAAGTCCCTATTTCTTTTATTTTTATTGCAATAATTCCTAGATTGGACATTCCAAAAGAACTCGTGGTTTCTATATTTGGAATAAAATTCTCATGTTACCGGTATCTCTTTTTCGACCTGCTTATCCATTGTTTTAAAAAAACATCATATAAGAAAAGAACTTCTTGACCATTCACAAACAGGTGTGAGAATGAAGCTATTTGCATGTGTAACGTTCACTCGGTCTTGCCGTGCATCGTACGATTTAGAATCCGCCCCTTGCTCACAGGATTTTCCTTCATTTATCATGCTGGGTGTTCATGCTGCATATCATGTAAAAAATGTCGTTCACACGATCATGCTTTATGATATGCAGCATAATCGTGCATGTATGATCGTGCGAAACGGCTCTCATTCTATCACTAACGGGACCCATGAAAATTCCACCGTTTATGAATGTCTTCACTTTTTAAAGTATACCAGACCTCCTCTACACCTAATGCAGCTCTTCCAAGGGAATCCACATCGTCTAAAGCTAAGTTCACACATCATCCATATCAACGCGTCCAATCAGGTGAACGAACATGAGCTCTATGTAAATATTTTTTCTGTAGCTGTCTACCCGTACAAGCGTCTCTCATTCCAATGTATGACTCCGTACGTTTGGTTATGACATGGTTTCTGGACATTTTTTGTATATTTTGTGTCTGTTTGAAGTCACATTCGTATCCCAGAATCTTATAGACTGATTTCAAGTAGAATAGCTTATATCTAGAATATTTATAGACTGATAAACCGGCAAAAGTGAAATCAACACCCAGTAATCTGCTGGACATGTTTGAAGTATCATGTCCGAGATGAGTGAAATAATAATAAATTAGGCTAATATGTACCCTTTGACCCAACAGAGTTGACGGATATGAAACTTTGATTTTGATTAGTAAAGACTAGCTGATTGTAAAAATCACAATCACATCTTTGGGAAATGCGTAGTTTTCGAGATATTTGACTTTGAAATTCTATTTTCCCCTCTCAAATACTGAAGAATCCACGTTTTAGGGAAGGTGGAATCGGGATCCGCGGCAATTTATAGTTATTTATGGTTATGTTGGGTTAAAAGTTTTTTACTACCAAAAAACCTACTTTAATTATCAATATTGCTGTTTCCCCTTTTCCAAAAAATACCTGCCTACTTTTTTGGTAAAAGTTCGTATGTTTGACCACTAAGGTAATAGGATAAGAAGTTGTTTTCTAGCATAAATAAGGCATGCTAAAAACGACAATGACATCCATTTTTCTGTGCAAACCATAAACAAGAGAGATGCACAAGGTTTTCTCCCAAACATAGAAGCTCGAAAAACGGATGTAATTTCTCGTAGAACCAGTCGTGGTTACCTAACCTTAATGAGTAAGAGGCACGCTGTTCCCGAAAAACTGTTTTCCGGGGCTTCGTTGTGGTAACGAAATCTTATTGCAGATTCCGAGCGCAAAAATACGTTCTTTGTAATTTCGTAATAGTTAGTAAGTCTTCGTTACTAAAACGAAGCCGCGGGAAACACTTATTCGGCAACAACGTAACTCTTACAGTCGGGACTGGTATGCTAATAGCCTACGAGAAACATACACCGGTTTTTGGTGCTTCTTTGCGTGGAAGAAACCATTAAATATCTCTTATTATTGGTTTGCACAGAAAAATGGACGTCATTTTGTTTATAGCAGGCCATAATTAGGCAAGGAAACACTTTTTGTCCTATTAACTTACTGGGCATGTTAACAGTTCAAGAGTCACTGACGTTATGTTTGAGGAAGGCGGCGCCAACCGACGTAATGGCGTTCTAAAACTTTCACAGGTAATGATGATGAAACTAAAAACAATTTGCACAAGAAAAGATGCCAATCAGCTATTTTTACGGATTTTAAATATATGAATATTTCTTTATAATTTTCACTGCGCTAAGTGACAACGGAATGACGAGACGATGCTGTCGAACCGGCAACGGTAAACATTTTCAGTGCAGTTTAACACCTCTAAAAGACATGCGGATTTCTAGAAAATTACGATAAAACTAAAACAATTTGCACAAGAAAAGACCTGCTGTATATATTCTGAATCGGTTACTTTTACTGCATCTGTATATATATATGAATATATTCTTATAGTTCCATTGGGCAATTTTACGAACTTTAACCTTTTTCTCTTCAGTAGAACTTCAAAGTCAAATATCTCTGAAACTACGCATTTCCCCAAGAAATGCTTGTGATTTTTGCAATCAGCATATCCGTCAACTCTCTGCTGGGTCAGAGGGTAAGTGTAATTTATGATATGCACAAACACAACGACACAAAGCACCTCGTTTTTGAACGGCCTATTTCAATAATATAATCATAGATTTTACTAGTTTCTTAAAAGTTCACGTAACCAGTACCCACTTTAATCCCAGTTGTCAATCAATTTTCTGATGCATCGGTTCGTCATTTCACCATAAGCTGAATGAAATACGGGATATATGTAGCACTTTTTTTCAGCTCGAGCTTCATGCTCTCATGGCAACCTCTTTTGGTCTGCATGATCCCAAAAATTATTAAGTATGGAATGGAATACAGGTACTCGGTCTTCCAACGTATTTCTGTTACTCAACCACACGAGTATGCTTTAGCGTTAGTCATGTAACAACGAAGTTTTTGTTTATTTTCTGTTATTCTATTCATTTATAGGTCAAACTGCCGTGAGAAACGAATTAAATGCGAATGACGAGATACAACTGTTGACGTTCGGCTAAGAGTACAATTTAGGGATTTTATGGAGAGCAGGGAATTAAGGTGCTCTCCCTGAGTTCCGTTTCACCGGCTGGGTTTCTGTTTTCCACTCTTTGTCTTGTTTGTTCTTTCTTTGTATTACGTGTGATATTTTTACCAATCTTCCTCTTTACTTCCGGTTTACTACTCATTTTACTTAACGTTTTGTATGTCTTTTCGTCCTTTTAGCATATAATCCAGTTACATGAAAATCGGAAATGTATACACAGCATATATGCATGGCCAGTCTTTACTTTGTTCTTCTTCCTACTCCTACTGACAGTCTTTGCTCCTTTCATCTTCATCTTCCAGTTGTTCTACTTTTATTCTGCTCATCCTCTTAATTCTTACTGCTAATGAGCTTACTAATCGTGCAGAGTAGAGAGCCTCTACCATAACCGATCAGTAATCGCATCAGTTCCACTTATAATCTTGGATTTCAATGCTTCGTTGTCGTTAATCAGATTGCACAAAAAAAAAAAAAAAACAGTCAATGTACTCAATGTGTGATAACTTATAGCACGGGTTCCCATTTCATATCTTTGGGGTGACTTTTTCAAACGTGTGGAAAATGGAGTTTGATTTCTTCAATGGTACCAAGAAGTTCAGCAGGACTTTGAGTTTGGAAAAAAGTTCAAGAAATAATGATCCTGTAAGACATCTATTCTAGCTGAAGCGAGCCTACCCTAACCTAACCTGATCTAACCTAACCTATTCTAATCGATCACAGACTTCCATGTGGGTAACACAAACTGCACCGAGACCTGAATTAACATGAATATCTTATAAAATTTTATAAGAGTAATTATTTGCGACGATTGAGAAAATGAAATGTTTCTAAAACGTGTAGGAATATACACAAAAAATGGCATGTAATTCCTGAGAATAAAATGGAGGGTTAAAAAGTGCACCAAAGAACAGCTGTTATTCATTTCCAAAGGTGTGTAGTTGCAGCTGTTATAGTAATCATTTCAGGTAAATTTTAAATATAACCCCCTTGAACCTAGACATTTTAGACCATTATTCTAATAAATATTAATATATTGATGGGTTAAATTTATTATTAAATCAGTATATATTAGTATTCATAACTGTGCGCCTTTTGTTTGTAAAATGTTTGCTTAAGCTCTGATGTCATTAGCACTACAGAACCAGACCTATACCCCTAACCTTAAAAAACAATGCATCATTGGGTATAAAACTTGTGGACTTATATTTTGCAACAATCTTCAGTGATGCCATTCTCCAAATTAAAAGTTGGGAACTGGTGTCACCTAGTTTTGATGAGTTACTTATGATTACTAGTCAAACACAATGCTACCTATACAACTAGAGCACTCTGAGAGTGCATACCTCCGCCAAGCTTGGTAACGAAAACTTCAAAAGTGATTCTGCTATGATTTCCTTTGTATCAGCATCAAACATCAGTACCATTTGTGCCTTTTGGCAGTAACAACTGCTTCTGTAATTTTGTTGAAGATCCATTCATAACTTTTCGAGTTATTTTGCAAACAAACATTCTGACAAACGATAGTCAAACACACAGACAGCCTGATCATCACCAAAATGTCATCATTCAAATACTTCAACATTTCTAACAATTCCTGTAAATTTCATAAAAATCCGTTCTTCTCTTTATGAGTTATTTCGCAAACAAACATGAATCAAACACAGAGATGAACAAACTAAAAAGCGAACTAACAGGTTATCACAGAAACTTGGTCATTAACTCTTTGTGACGTGCCTGGCAACGCATGAAGATCAATGAAAAAAAAAAGAGGCAGACACACAAACAAACGGTTAAACGGATCTTCATTGAAAGTTAATCACCTTACCCCTGCCATACCTAGCAATCCCTGTAAATTTTGCAAAGATCCGCCCTTAACTTTTTAAGTTATCTTGGTACGCTGGATTTCCTTTAGCAGCGTTTTGGGCTTCCCGGTGTTGCAAGATGCTTCATTTGGGTTGTATTACCTGTCCGTGGGAGCTCAAGCGTGAAGTTTTAATAATAAATAAATACATGAAAAACGTAACCTCCCTGGCGGAGGTAATAGAATCTAGACAGCGACGCGATCAGTCGACGCAATGGGTGATATCTTTCTTTCATTTGACAGAGCAATTGTATATATTTTTTGTATTGTGTAGAGACCTTTGCTTAAATACTACTGGCAAATTTTATTTGAAAATTACTCCGTGTAATGGGCTTTTAATTAAACGAATCTATATTATAATTATACATGCCGTAAATAATTGCGCCAGAGTAGTGATATAATGTTGAGCTAAATAAATCAAAGTCTCGAAAACATAATTTCCGACGAAGGTGATCTATTATAAATTAGTGCTCAATGAATTAGTATCTACCACTATTATGATTTAACATTCTTGCGATTGAGTGGGAAAAATGCAGATATTTACCTAGTAGTGAATTTCTTATAGCATTTTTCTGCTTCTTCCAGGTTGGGCAATAGTTGTGTTTTTTATAGTATTTTTATATTTATTTTTTCGCCTACTCAGAATCTAAGCAGCTGCCGTTCGCATTCATGCTTCCAGACTCCAGTCCAGTTGCCATTCCCACTTCTACTATCCTTGGCGCTCCAAAATCCAAATTGTATTCAGTTTGCCGCTGGCAAGTGTTATGTGAGGTTGTGCGTCGCTCGCGCCCTCGATCCATTTGCGGTGTTGTCTTCGTTCCCGTCGGACGCCAATTTCTGTTCATAGCTTTTGCACGTGAAATCAATTTCTAACTACAAACGACGACTGCAACATCAGAGCATCTCAAAATGATTTTAAATTCTCGCTATTAATCGCTTGCAAATATGAAGATCCAAAATGCGAATTGAGGGTTGCAATATTAGTGAACTTGTTAATTTGAAATACCATAATGGGATTTTTTGAGATTATTGTGAAGACTTTCTCAGTATACGTGGAATAACTTTGGCAATAATTTTTCGTTAACTTTTTAATATTTATGCAAGCTTTTTTTGACTCTGCCGAAACGTGAATTTCGAAGAAAATACTTCCTATTTACCTAAATATAGACTACAATTTACAGTAGGAATCTATCGGTATGGATCATCCATTCCTAGTCCATGTTATTTGGCTTGAAATGTCCGAAAATAAGCAGATGTGATTATCACCATCGTGGACGATAACTGTGTTAATGTGGATTGTTATTAGATAGTAACTGAAGTATACCGGTAATTCAACCAAAGATGTGGAGCAAGAACGTTCTGGTTACCTTGGCGACGTTGGCAACGTTAGCGTCAGCCATCTTTGATGATGAAGGTAAGAAACGTTTGATTTTTCGCGGATATTAGAGAGGCGGTGGTGAATTCAACTCAAGGAGCCACTCATCTCAAATAGACAAAAAACCCACAGAAAAAATCCCTCTAGAATTTTGAGGAGCGAATGGTGGTCAGTGTTGAAGGAGCCACTCATTCCAAATAGCCTGGACAAAAATCTACAGTAAAAAAAAAATCCCTCGAGAATTTTAGGGAGCGAATGGTGGTCAGTGTTACTGTTAACTCCAACATATTTTTTTGTATTTTTGTTTACTTGTATAGGATAAAAGAGTAATTTTAAAACTTTTTTCATGAACAACGTTCTTGGGGCAGATGCTTAGTTTTTGAGATATTCGAGTTTTAAGTTCCCATTGTCTTCTTATGAGAGAAAATAGGTGGGTTAGGTTAGGTATGGTAAGGTAAGTTTAGGTTAGGTTAGCTAAGGTGAGGTTTGGTTAGCTTAGGTTACTTTACGTTCCTATGGGGTCGCCGGATATTTTTCCCACATAGAAAAACAATGGCAATTTCTAAATAAAATATCTCAAAAACTAAGCATCTGCCCCAAAATTGGTATCTATTCCTATATACGTACACAAAAATGGAGACAATGAATTGGAGTTAAAAGTAACATTCACCCGAATGGACCCCAAAGAACGAAAAATACAGAGGCCACGGTTAGGTAGGTAGGTACGGTACGCTAGCCTATATCGTCATTTTAAAGACTAGTTCAGCATTAATTAACGCTCTAGTGTTTACTATACGGTACTGCACATTGGTGGGTCTTGAAAATGGTTTGTTCATACGAAAAGAAAAGATATTAAATTTAGGCATCAACGGGTAAGTGTACCTACTACAGGATCAGTACCTAAGCCTATTGTTTACCGTAACTAGTTCTCATGTTCCGGGTCAGAATGTGCTGTTTTATCCTCATTTCTCGAGATATCACAAGTTCTAGAGTACAAATAGGCTATATTGTTTTCGGAAAAATATGGTGGAGTTTAGGTAATTTTCCATCCTCCTCCAAGCTTCCTGCTTGCAGATCAGTGGACGATTTGTCGAGATCTGGAGTAATTGAGCGACACTCCCGTATAAAATAAACGGGCTAGATTTAGAGGCCAACATAATAAATTTGGCTGCTGAACCTAAGGGCTTAAAATATACAAGTATCGTGGGAAGTATGACATTCCCAACAATGAGGCGCGAGTCATATTGTAAAATACCCCCAGTGAAACTGTCTGTTAAAAGTAAGTAAATAAATCTGCTGGAACCACTCCACCAGTTTTGTATTTAGGATTTTTTTCTCTATAGCCTACATTGACTAAGGTAAATCTCGGTTTAGCCCGTTAACCCGGTAAAGAAAAGCATGGGCACTTCAAAAACGACTTTTCAAACAATATTTTCCTCTAAAAATCTCATGTTGTATAGCTATACAGTATCTACCGTCCATAACTAAGGGACAAATTTTCAAAAGTTTATAACTTTGCTTCTATTCATCACTCATGCTTCATCTTTTGATAATTAATAGTCCTTAAGATGTTTATTAATGTGTGAAAATTTGAATCGGGTGTAAAAGATAATAAGATATTTTTGAGTGAAAAACTTAAATCTGAAATTTGGAGCGTCCAATACTAAGGGAGAAATAGAATTAAGTCAACATTCAGCAGATATTGAGACAGAAACAGTCTGTGAAAATGCAATGCATAATCAATATTTAGTAACTAGACCCTTGCTTTCAATCACAGCAGCACGTCGTCGACTACATGAACGAATAAGATCTTGACAATTTTCGACACTAATTTTAGACTATTCCTCTTGAAGTTTAATCCACAAGTCCTCAGTGGTTATGGGATTTCTTGCCACAACTTTACTCCTAGGGTCTTCCAAAGATTTTTCATAGGATTCAAGTCAGGACTTTGCGGTGGCCAATCTATAACTTTAAAGTCTTACTGGTAAAAGTAACTCATCACAGTCTTTCCCTTGTGGCTGGGTGCATTATCCTGGATGAAGATAGCCATATCCACACCTGAATTTCGACCAGTAGGCAAAACAACATCCTTCAGAATGTTTTTATACACCTGAGCATTCACACGGGTTTGTAAGCAAACGAGAGACGTTGTCCTTTGACTTGGAAACATACACCATCACACTCCCGCCCCCAAATTTCACAGTCTTTGTTGTATATTTTGCGTCCGCTTAGTCTTTCACCTGCGTGACTCTCAACAAAGTTCTTACCATCACTTCCAAACAGACTGAATTTGCTCTTGTCCCTGAAAAACACTTCTGCCCAATTTTCATCCTCGGCCAGGTGACCTGCTTTTTTTGCATACTCCAATATCTTCATCTTGTTCTTGGAACTTACAAGTGATTTCTTCAGTGGGCTTCTTGCAAATAGGCCTACTACTTGTAGTCGTCTGGTGACAGTCCGTCGTGACACATTTATATTGTGCGCGTTTGATGGATTTGCGCAATCGATCGATCGCGTAAATCCACCAAACGCACACATCATATACACATGTTGTTTCATTGTTTACTCTTCCTATTTCTGCTGAAGAAGACTTAAAACGGTCCCTTAATGCCATACGCTGCATGAGCCTGCCCTCTCTATCTGAAGTTTTGTGGAGTCTGTAGGTGTTTAGGACTAGGCTAACAATGGAGCCAGTTCCTTTATAAGACGTCATAATTCTACCTACTACGCTTTTCGAAGGGTCGAACCTGTCTCAAATATCTCTGGCAGTGCAATTTTTCTTGTGCAACTTAATAACATCTACAGTAGTCTTGAGGAGTTATCAACTTTTTGACGTGGTGCCAAGAACGCCACTGCTGCAATGTTGACAAATATCAAGCAAAAACATTTTCTTCACGAAATAAAGCAGTTCGGATTAAGTGTGCAATTTATTGTTTTTCTTCATGTTTGTCCCTTAGTTTTGGACATTCCAAATTTCAAAGTAAAAGTTTTTCATTCATAAATGTCTTAATATCGTTTTATTATTATTATTAAATCCCACCAGACTGGCGACGTAGGAACGCAGAAACTCCATGAGGTTAACAAACCCCCACGCAACCAGCCCAGCGGGTCCTCTTTTGTTTTCTTACTTTTTTTTTCTTCTAGACTCTAGTGTCTTATCGAGACACATGTCTAGCAAATTTCGACCCAATACCAGCACCAGCAAAGACAGAGCCATCAAGACCATTCCAAACATCCGCACACGATGGAAAAAACGAACCTGACGTGACCTGATTCAAATTTTCACACATTAATAAATATCTTAAGAGCTATTAATCATCAAAAAATGAGATGCCTAGGCCCTATGTGTGATGAATGTAAGCAAAGTTAAAACTTTTGAAACTTTGTCCCTTAGTTATGGACGGTAGGTACTGTAGTTGGTTGGTTTTTATAGTGCTGAGAGAATCAGTAAGCTAGTATAGGTATGATGCATACGATATACTAATTTGTTAGTTTCAGTGATACCTACTTCTCTCACGGAGGGCATAGGATGGACTTACGGGTTCGTTTTTGTTTGCACTTCCTATGATACGGGAGAAGCGCTCCAAAGAGTACACTAGTAGTTCTCCCACTTTTCTGAGCTGAGGCCCTCTTTAGCTGCCCGGGAGGTTCTTAACCCCCCACCCCTGCGTTAATTGATACAGTTGACTTGAAAAAAACATTATAGACAACAATGTAGCTATATCATCAAAAACGAAACCCAAGTCCCTAAAACAATTTTATGATGACTTCTCTGAAATGTCTGCAATATGGGACAGGAAGAGTGCACCAAGGTCTCACCACAGTCCACGGTTATATACCTAGCTACTTCAGTGGTCATTATTCATCGTTGATGAGAGGAATGGACTTGATGCAAGGATGTCAACTTCTCAGCATAAAGCACATCTCGCGTCGAAACAATTATAGATCCTACACTCATTAACTTTGTCAGATTCTTTGAGTTGTAAGAAGCAAGGTGACTGCACTGAAGTCGCTTTCTTCTACTAAACACGACGTTGAGAAGTACCGTAGCTAATCTAGAAGTAAAAAGACTTTCACCTTGTCCCACAGTAACCGGTGGTTTTCAGAGATTTCTTCTAACCAACCAGTTGCTTAACTTTATAAAGTTCTTCCACAGCCAGTTGTTGATTGGTTTCTCTTACTAGTCTGGTATTTTTTGTTAAGTGTCCTCCCATTTTTTTTCACGTTTGGAGGATCTAGAGTCCAGTCGTGCACCGCTTTAGAACACTTAAGACATTAGCGCGCCTGTCTGTAGTATGAAGTTTAAGGCAATCAAGACAGGTAACAGTGTTGCTCTACCGTACGGCTGAAAATCTTATCATTCGGCCGCACGTTTGAGCAATGCAGGCAGGAGGATTGCAATGTTGTGTCAAAGTAGAACTAGCGGCCTTCACGTAGTCAACCTCACTTCTGAATCGCCGCTCAGCCTTCGGGGTAGTAAGACGAGTAAGGATAGGTATTTTCGGCCTTGTAGCTGTGAGGTGCTGTTGTCGAACGGTGTAATGTAGCTGTCAGGTCAGTTACGCAAGTACCTACCTACCTACTGTAAACAGAACCTAGCCTGAGCTAATAATACCTAACCTAATCTTACGTAACCAAACCATGCGGCCATGCCTAACCCGATGTAGCCTTATATTCGTAATAACTAGTATATTAAAAACGAAAACCTCTTGTAATAGTCAGACCAGGGCGCTCTCTTAGCTACCCGGCCAATGTAGGCGTATCTGTTTGGTGCAACGGTCAGAGCAATGTAGCTGTCACGTCAGTTAAGGTAAAGTCAACTTGACCGCACCCCCAACTGGGGAACCTGCATGCACTGGTTTGTGCTGCAGATATAGACCAACAGGCCCCAGGGGAGTATACGACTGCAGTCGACCACAGATGTCTAGAGCTATGGCGCTAGTGGCGGAAGACTCCATGCGACAATATCTGCGACCCCCCAACCCTCCCCATTGCTGGGGAAGGTCAGTAACCCGCAGCAGTATGCAGACCGGATGCTGACCGACCACATCAAGCGCGCTAAGAAAATACCCATCTGGGAACTGGGCACGAACCTAGCATAACGTAACCTTAGGTAACTAAAGATACCAAAACCTAGCCGTGCCTAATCTAATGTAGCCTTAGGTTAGGCAACTAACTACACTTCGGAAAATAGGTACCGTAGGTGCCTACCCTTTTAATTAATGTAAAACACTGCATTTGATGTACTGTATACCTAATGATCACAATTTCAATGTTTTTCTTATTGGAAAATCAATGTCACTGGTGAAATTTGTTTTCTGCAGTAGCATCATTTTCAAGAGTACTTACCTACCTACTTACCATAAATCTTACAGCCGCAAGTGATTCTGATATAAATGATATAGTTCACTGTTTAATTTGTATCGTTACCTATGTTTCCTTGCATACGTAGCATTGAGTGTTTGGAAAACCCCTGTAAAATGCATAATATTGGTGCGGTTCCCTTTATCCGAGGCCTCTCTAAAACGTACGTATCCAACCCGTGGCGAGAAAGGATAGGGGTATGTCGCTTGCAGATCGGGGTTCGGACCCTAATCACCTTCCAAGTAGGTATCAGGTGACTGTCCTCGCTCAGCTCACCGTTCTATCCACTGCCGAAAACATCTCTGGACAGCTTCGTTTGGGATGTTGTGCATAGGCTATCCGCCGTCGCGTTCTGCAAAATCTCTTCTCTAATCTCAAAAGAGCCGCCTTTCAATGGCCTCATCACGTTGGGAAACAACAAGAAGTCACAAGAAGCCATTTCCTGTTTTATAACGTACCTAGCTGTATATTCTATACTTTGGTCTTTCCTTCACATAACCACGCACACAGTATTATTATTAAATCACACCAGTCTGGCGACGTGGGAACGGAGAAACTCCATGAAGTTGACAAACCCCCACGCAACCAGCCCAGCGAGTGAAGAAACGTAAAAAAAAGATCCGAAATCACAGAATAGCGCTGTGTACAGATCGTTTAAAGGTGCCAGATTCATTGTAAATTTAATACGCAAACCCTCTTCTACCTTAGTAAATTTGCAATATTTTATCTCTGAAAGCGACGGAGGGTTAACCCTGGAGCAATAAGCTCCTGTGTCTTGCTACCCTAGCCTATTGCTACCCACAAAAAGAAATGGTATTTTAAGGTTAATGGGTTCGTCTACTGTCCATTATGTAATTTATCCTATTCCTACGAGTAATCCCGTTTCGGTTGGTCGCTTCAGGCCTAGCATTCTCACAAGCTGGTCACACAATGCCAGGTTGGCTCATTGCGTGTGCACCACATTGTCTGTCGAGGACGACGCCCCCGAAGAACCGCGTTCAGTCTATCACAAGTTTGAGTTAATTGCCA
>LQNS02276770.1:2147428-2158025 GCA_001587735.2 Parhyale hawaiensis
GGGTGGGTGGGAAAAGGTGCTGCGGCTGGAGACAGGAGAGGACATCTAATGCGATGGGGAGATTGGTGGAGAATATCGATGATATGCTTACAGAGGTTGAGTTTGATCAAGATAAGGGAGAAATGAATTGAAACTATGAAAGGTGAATTTGGCTCTAGACGCTGCGGGTTGGCGAAATGTAGGTGCAGAAAATGTGGAAGAAGGGTGATTTTTGATGATGATATGGTGAGTAAACTAAGGTATGTTCCAAACAAGGAAGTTTAGCTATAGATGTGAATGTTGTTTACGATGTGACAAAAAATGACTTTTCCGAGATTCATGGCGAGAAAAATATGTATTAGCTGAATATATATGATTAAATTTTAAATTAGCTGGTGTAGTCTATACTCTATACGATAGCCTATGTGTGTGTGTGTGTGATAAAGGGAATTGAATGCTGCAAAAGATTTGCGGGGTTGTTTTTAACACCTAGTAGAATACCTATGTGGTTTTTTTAAACCTTCTCAAATCTGCGTTAGAAAATAACTGTTGCAGTTACATTTTTTACAGGACAAATTCAAGATCGTTAAGGTCGTAGTTGAATGTAAATGGTAGAGTTTTACCCTAACACTTTTACTTTTCCCTTTGTTTCCCCTCACATGCAGTTAAGAAAGATCTTTCTAGCAACAGTTCCTCAAGTCGGATGGCACCTCACCGACTTCTCTCTCTCTCATTGCAGAAAATTTGCCGTAAGTTTAGCGGATAATAAGAAATTGTTGGACCTGCCAAATATCAGTTGACACCGGAGGCGTTCAGGAAAGTTTCGTCTCTATAAGTTCGTTGTTGATGGATGGCATGAAGACCCTGTGGAATTGGCGTTAAATTGGACGAGTTAGCATCGTCGGTGTCTAGGAAACTGTGGATCAAGAATGTGTTTTGGCGCGATGTGTATTTTTTTACTTGTAGCTATATGCAGGAATTCTAGTAGCTTTGAAGCTGTGAAATTGATGCTGACTTTGTATCTTGGAAACTATTTATCAGGAATGTCTTTTGATGCTCACCGCCTTGCATTAAAATTTTTCTTTTATCTAAGATGCAGTATCGTTAGCTGAATGACACTTGGCTCTGTGTATGCTACTGCTCGGACTGTGGTATTTGAAATTAATAAAATGAAGTGCAGTGGTGTTGAGTTTACGTTAATGGTGTAGATGAGGAGGGAGTCCATGAGTTATCTCAGCCTCATCTTTCTGTTATATGCCTGCACTATTCCTTCATTTGAATATTTTTGCTAGTGATGTTGGTTCATCATGCTGTTCTTCTGGTACCCCGTGTTGCTTACCCATTTTTTTGCGGCTCTCCGTGTATACGGAAGCTCTCTGTTACGCGCATGTCCTTTCATTTTCCTTTCTTGCAACATCAAGTCGTCCCTTTTCTGCCCAAATGAAATATTAGTTTTAGGAATAATACTTTAAGAAACGACAGTTTCGGGGAATTAGCCTCGTCGGTAAACTTTTTTTCGCTCACCGGGATCATTAAGTCACGTACTGCCATTTAGTCCTACCGAAAGTGATGTCCATATGCAATGTTAATGGTTAAATTAACTCGTTTCTGTACCAGAGGACACACATGCCCCTTTTCAAACAGTGCTACGAAAACTATTTATTCGGTTGTTAAAGGGTTAACCTTACAATGACCAGCACACGTCATATACTACGTGTCAGCCAATGTATTAATAGTTTCCACTACTCATCGACGTTTTGTTTAGTTCTTGCAACGTCAATTTACATCTATGTATAATAATAACGTACCTCCTGCTTAGCACCCGAACTTGGCCTCTCCTGTTATGCTCTGCTTGTCGGCAACTTAGCTTCAGTTATCGCTTTCAGTTGTGCATTAAACTTGACGGTAGGAAGTTTCGAACTGGGAAGTTCATGGAGATCGCGTCTGCCAACTCCCATTCAAACAGCCCCTGAGTTTTGCCCATCAAGTTGCACGATCTTTCACAGCGAGTTTTCTTCAAACCAGGCCTAATTCAGCCGCCGAATGGAGTTATTCGTTGCCTATAAACTACAGCGAAGGCTTGGTATTTTCTGACTAAGTTACCAGAAGCCTTATAAATCCTGGTCAAAAATGAAACTTCCCATCCCTGAAATGATCAAAAGTTACCAGTCCCGTCGGTGCCCCGGCCAACTGGAATGATGATGCTGGTTTTTGGTTCGGCATTCAGACCGATTCTGATCGAACTGCTCAGATTGATGGACTAAGTAGGCTTCCAGTTCCAAACTCGAGGGAATTTGGAATAGTAAACAAAAAATTAGTTTTGCTGTTTGGCGTTTCACGGCCGCTGCTCATGATGCAGCATTGGTTCGTCGTGCTCATCCTACTGATGGTACTTGTTTGCTGTTTTCCTCTTCTTTCCGGTTTGCTGTTTCCCTCTTCTTCCCGGTTTGCTGTTTCCCTCTTCTTCCCGGTTTGCTGTTTCCTTGCATGCCTTCCCTCGTTCTGACTGACTTACTTCACGTCCCTTCTCTTTTTCCTATCATTGGATCGTAACGAGCTCTGTTGGCGGGGAGATTCAAGCTGGAGATACATAATGACCATTTTATGGATACATGAAACCTGTCGACAGTTTAAACAATAGATGTGTCTTGCTGTCAATAATTTCAGGTCCTTGCCTGCTGAAATTTATTATACTGAGCTGCTGAGAATAATCTGTTCTTTGATAATTCACCATTGTCTTCGAGCTGCTCCGCGGATCTGCAGCAATCAATAGTGCTTGCATAATAAACTCCTTGGCTAAGGTTATTCTCTTCTTCTTGTCTTCCTCATCTGTCAAAATGATTGAGACAATGGCAATAGCTAATAGAGTGCCGGGGAGGGATTCCCGGGAGCTCTCGGAGAATGGGCATGTTCCATCTATAACCATTCGGGGCTAATGGCGATAAGGTTATTTTGGGGCAAAAAATTATTTTGGCCTCGCTCATTCATTTTTTAACTTAGAAAAGCTATACAAACACTGAAATGACTGCAAGTGAATGCTTTAAGAGTTAATGCCCTCATTTCTTGTCCATAGAGATTCTAACTCTCCTGAGGCCGAAATAATTCTTTGCCCCCAAAATGACCTTATCGCCATTTGCCCCAAATAGTTATATGTATGTTGCATGCTAGCTTATGTAATTTTTATCCCAGTTAACCAGTCTGGGCGAGGTAGCTGCAGAGGCTTATTTTTCCTGTAGGAATACAATAGGACATTGAACCATTATCGTAAAGTAGGTATCACAACCTGAATAAATAGGGTTAAATTGAAACAGTGTGCGATTCTTCCCTAATCTGTTGGCACTTAATTAGCTAAGGGACCATCGGTCGGAGGTCATATACCTACGTATCATGTACGTAGAGGAGCTTCGTCCGTCCTGTCTTGGAGAATTTCGCTTCAAAAGATAATCTTCAGGTTAATCTAGTTAATTTAGCCTTAGCTATAGGACTACGGGGTGTGTCTTGTATCGTGCCCCCTTTTCTTCCTTTTCCAGCTTTGTTCCCTCTTCTTCGAGAACTTGCTGACCAAATGCGGAGCGCTCCGTTGCGCATGCGCTTTCCGCTGTTTCTCTCTTCTGAAAGTACTGCGTGCCCTTTATTCTCTGTGTCTTCCTCACACGCTTTTACTTCGGTTAGGGAAGTTCAGACTAACACCTACTATATCGAAAAGCCTCGCAGAAGCCCACAACTCGCATCGTAGCACAACCCAGGGTTGGCAAAAAACCACGTTTTTTTTTTGTTTAAGCCAAAAGCCACAGTTTTTTGATTAAAAAAAAAAACATATTTTTTGGGTTTATTTTATTTTTAATTAATGTTGTTTGTTTTTTCTAGTTCTAGGAATTTTGTCCAATATTTAAAGGGTTTTTACTTTGTAAACATGTAGTTAGCAAATCGTCATCCATCGTAGTCGCTTCGCTTCAACTTCGTGTTATAGAAGAATGACTTTCAAAAAGGGGTGTAGAAAAAACAATTAACAGAGTACCTACCTGTATTTGGTATGGCTACATTTAATATCAAAACTGCAGAGAAGCTATGATTTAAATTATTGCTATATAAAATCCTTTGGAAAACTTGAAAACACTTCAAATTACAAATACAACTTGAAAGATTAAGATAGCTACTTGCTGGTTAAAAAACACAGTAATGAACTGACGAAGTGAAATAGCTATAAAAATAATAAAATCCTCTGAAATAACTTAGAAACAGTTCGAAATACAAAGATAACTCTATAGAAATGACTAGCTACTAGCTAATTAAAAGCAGAGTATTTCGGTAAAAAAAAATGAAATGGCTATATATGCCTTCATCCTTCTCATGAGCTCACTAGCTATCTAATAGCCACTTTAACAACTACTTCTAATTTTCACTAGCTGCTAGCATACCAGAATATAATTAGAAATGCATCTCTGAAAGGAAATAACACAAAATTCAATAGGTTTTAATTTTTAAATGAGCATAACCAATACGTAGTTGACCTTAGGCCTAACTGTCCTAACAGTCCAATGGATTCCTAAATAGAAACACGTTAACTCATTCTTTCAGTTGTGTAAATGAAATTTAATAATTTGTGAAGTAAAACTGTTTATTTTGCAATATTTATGAATAAAAACCAAGTAAACCATGTTTTTTTTCTTTAATTGGTTTGCACTATGATTTTTTATTTGGTTTAAACCATTTGGTTGAAAGCACCCAACCCTGGCACAACCTGACCCGATAATAGTAGCAGCGACACTGAACCCAAACAGACTTCGTTATGGTGCTGGCTAGGCGCAGACGCCCCTGCGAGTAAAATCAGGCACTGTCGCCTCCATGTTCCTGCTTCCGCTTCTCCGTAGCAACCTGTAATAATGCCCTTTTTCAGGTCTGTGCTGTTGTCCCAATAGGTAATGTTAAAAGAAAACCCTTTAATTTTGACAGTTGCTTTAGAATTCAAATTCAAGTCAAGTAGCCTCATTCTCATTTAGCTTTTCTTGCCCACTGCTTCCATCCATCGTCAATTTCTTGCTGATAATATTTTGTTTTGCTCTTTCCCTACTTGTTGCTCCCATGCGCGTTGTTCCCTTGTGGGAACACTCTCGTGCATGGGTTCCTCGTTTCTACTGGCATATTAAACGTCCCTTCCTCCTCTTCGTACACTTTTACTTGTGGATCGGTGGCTCAAGCAAATATTATAATTTTTCTTGAGTTCCGTTCGGGATTATTAATCAGTTGAACTCTCTGGGGCATCGGAGGGGTCATAATTATGTAGGTTTTAGGCTCACGCGTCCTATGTTAGGAGGAGTTGGGCCCCAGGTAGCCGATGTCTGTTATGAATTACAGTTCGTAGATAGGTACCGTTTTGTTCCTTTGGTGGGAGACAACAGGGACTATTTTCGAAATAGGGCTGCGACATAGGCTTCACCACCGAAGCGCTAGCAAACTCTCTGTTATTAGGAATACTAGTAATACCATCACATCCCAAGCAGAATTGTCGGCCATCTCGAAGCTGTATTCGTAGGACTGCCTTTGGGTGGCCAAAAATGTTGTTAGGGTCATCCTTCGGGACAAGTTTCCTTTCCCGTCCAAATTGTTTTTACTGCTGTTTCCTGCTTTCTGCTCCCATGCACGTGGTTCTTCTAATCAAATATATTACTTGCCTTCATCTTTCTCTTTTCTTTGAATCGTGGGTATTTGTGTGGGCAAAGGGAGGTTTAAACTGGATTATAATAATAATAGTAAAGTAAAAGGCCGATGTGGCCATTGCGTAAGCTTGTAATTTTCACAGAAGAAACGAAAATGAAAGTTTGTAAAGGTTACTAGTCGTCTATTACCTCTCCGTCGAGTTCACTGAACGATGCACGTTATTCGATCTGCGGGGCTAAAGAATATAAAAATAGTACATGTAGCTTCTGCTCTTACGGGCTCCACTCCTTTACTTTTTACTCATTATTATTGCTAAGTTAGGAGATCTCGTCACCCATCAATTGGCTCTAATTCTTAAGCCACTTAGTTCCAATAGTAGATAGCAATTGCGAATTGCGCTGTCGTATTTTTCCAGTTTGTTCAAAACTTTACTCCCCCAAGTTACCTATTGTGAAGTTATACGATCTCTTTTAAAATCTATCAGACGAAGCGATTCTTTTGAGCAACAGTGCACGCGAACATCTGAGTTTCAGCTACCTTCTTTCAATGATGCAATGCCCAGTCGGAAGTTGAGGCAAAGATATAACAAATCCCCGATGCAAGTCGTTAAAACAATGTCAGATGGAAAGTAGTTGGCCGTAAACACCGTGGCTGCCTGGCAACTTTTGAAATTTTCATTGGCCCATCCATCTCATGGTGGGATATTTGACTTGCCTGCCGAGACAAACTAGCCTCCCTGGAACGATATAAAGCGTCCCGACTGTTCCGAAAATTTCTTGTTCTTTGGCCCAGTGCTTTGAATGGAAGAGTATGCGCGTGGTTGGCTTGGTCATTGTTTAGTGATGGGTTGGATGTAATTTTTGGATATCCGCAGATGTCCGCGGATCTTTAAGCGTTCTGATATCCGCGGATGCGGATGTTATCTCGACATCTGCGGATGCAGATGCGGATGTCAAAAAAGGTGCGGATGTTCCGCGGATGCGGATATTTTCCCCATCACTACTATAGTTCGTCAAAAAGCCCTATTGGAAGCTTTACGAGCGCATTGGTTCGTAAGGTTTGCAATAGAACGGGACCTTGAGACGCCGTGAAGATACCGCTATTGTTTTGATCAAATATGGATTGCTCGAGAAGCCGTACTGGTGCTTGCCGTGGTGAGATTTTCTACAGTCGGTTCCAGCGAGACGCGGTGGAGATATCGGTTTATTTTGATCAAATATTATTGACTCTTCGAGAATCCTTATTGGTGCTCTACACTGAGATATTTTTTGTGAGATATTTTTTGTAAACTGTTCCTGCAAGAAGCGGTGAAAACAACAGTTTTATTATCATCAAATATTAGCAAGGTGCCGTTGGATTAGTTTTGGTGCGCTTTGTGTTGCAAAATTTTCTGTAGATTCTTCTTAGGAGACGAACTAAAGCTACCTACTGATTGCGTTTGGATCTGAATTGCTCGTGAAGTTGAATTGAGATTATTTTGAACAGTTCCAACAAGATGCAATAAAATGCCTGTTCTATTTTGGTTGTAAAAATAAAAATATTTAATGTTCGATAAGCTGTCTTTTATGCATATCGTACCTACCTACGCTATAGTTAAATCTCTTTAACCCTTTATATGGCAAGCGACCATATCAGGCTGTTTCCATAATACTAATTCTAAGAAAAAAATTTGTTTTTCATCCGCCCAATGAAGGTTTTACTATGTAAAAAAAGCTGACGATTTTGGTTTGTTACTTTGTGCCATTGTATTGCATCGCGAGATTTAATTTCAGCGATTCCTGGAATAGCTACTTTTTGCACTTAAATCTTCAAAAACACTCGCCTTTTTTTTTAGATACCATTGTTAGACTTCCAGGAGATGCAAGAGGGTTCCGTTTCATGAAACGTTGTATTGGGCGAACGGATAATAGCCAATTAGTATATGGAGAGGCTGTAAAGGTACACAATTATAACACATTCAATGACCTTTTCTTTGTAGTTTATTGTAAGCTATGGGAATGGGAACTCGCAACGCTGGGGTAAAGTTTTTGTTAACCACGTCGCGCTTACCTCCATCACGCTTTGATTTTTTTTTAAATAGGGAGATGTTTATTTTTTTTTATAAATTGGAAAGGGTCGCCAATAATAGCCAGTCTAATCGCTCAGGCAGGTTTGTTCACATTTTTTTTTCAAGTAGAAAATATGCGTTGATTCAGTGTGGAAACACGCCCGTGCAAACTAGGTACAGTAGCCTATATGTCCCTTATTTTTTCGCCTTTGTTATGGAAACGGAGGCTTGAACTAATATTTATAGTAATAATGATTTGAAGTTACAGGTCTACCAGTTGTTTTAACAAATAGAAAGTGCAGTACCTCTATCCTACGGGCATATTTTCTTTGTACTCGCATGGCATCCATCCACTCCCCTTTTTCCATTCCTTCTGATTCTGCAGTGCACTGTTCTGGTTAGAACTCGGCTTACCGTACTGGTTACATATGCGTTGATTCAAAGTGGGAACGCCCTCGTGCATGGGTTTCACGTTCCTATTACATACTACATGTCCCTTTTTTCTTCCTCTTTCTGATCGCCGTAGTAGTGAAACTATAGGAGGCTTAATCTCTATAATTCAATAATATTACGATCATGTTCATATATACGCTTGTAACAGCGTAGTTACCATTTGAAAAGTCTTCGTGAATTTGTAGAACACATCTGAATTGATGAACTTGTTAATAGAACACATCAGAAATGATGAACTTCTTAGCCTGAGTAAAATTAAACCTTTCCGGCGATAGTGAATAGTGATATGAAATAATTCACGTGTTTGAAGTAGCAATGGGATTATTAGACGGCGTAAATTGAACTCGATTCAATGAAAGATTAGACGTACGGTATTTGAAGTAGGTAATGGGCTTCTTGCTTTGGATTAACTGCAATCCAGTTTAGCGATAATGGAGCGAAACGGCAAATGTCTCAATGAGCCGTGTTGTAATGGAGGAGACTTACACCGTGTATGTTTCACTTATGAAGTGGCAAAAGTACTATCCATTGATTTGGAAGAACACTTCTGATCACAACCAGAGAAGTGATGCAGCGTGATTCTGCTGCACATGCAGCGCTCGAAGTTGCTGCAAAACATAGATCGTTGTTCCATGTTCCGCAACTTTGTCGGGCTTTCAAAAACTTTGACTTGCAACTATACCTCGGCCTGACGGAGGGGGGGGGGGGNGCTCGAAGTTGCTGCAAAACATAGATCGTTGTTCCATGTTCCGCAACTTTGTCGGGCTTTCAAAAACTTTGACTTGCAACTATACCTCGGCCTGACGGAGGGGGGGGGGCGATGAGCCCCTCAGTTTCTCCCCTGGCCTTCTTTTGTGTGCACTGCTGATCGTTCCTTTAGAAGGCTTCATGAAATAGAACGGGCTGTAGGTCATAGTGGTAGGTTGACTAGGAAGCTCGCCCGTACTACATATTAGGGAGTACTTATCCCAAAATCTTGGTTTTAGTTCATCCTGCGGGACGTCTCGCTTTCTTTTTGCCTCATTTCATGTTCGTGCTCCGATTTACTGTTTTATTTTGTTTTTCTCTTCTTTATCGACTTGCTTCTCCTATGCACGGTTTCTTCAGTGCCTGGGTTCCAAGATTTATTGATGAAGCTGTCTCTTCCTTTCCTTTCCGTGTTGCCATCCCAGTGACTAGGGATCCCAAAATAGTATTATCATTATTTTCAAGAGGAAGAAGTGTGTGCAATGAGAGTTACAAACTAAAATCTTACCATTTTTGGGTTTTTTGGCACAGAAACTTTAAAGTTTTTCACTAAGTTAAGGGCTAAGGAGTTGAGTCGTTTCACTGAGCCTGCAAGGAGTGATTTTTTTCACTCTAAGTCTTCTGGGGGTTAAGGAGTAGGCCTAATCTGTTTCACTAGGACGTTACGAGCTCAAGTATAGTAGGTAACCAATTTAACTAAGACGAAGGTGTTAAGGAGTAATCGGTTTCACTTGGACGTTAAGAGCTCAATTATAGTAGGTGACCAATTTCACTAAGACGTTAAGGGGTTAAGGAGTAATCGGTTTCACTTGGACGTTAAGAGCTCAATTATAGTAGGTAACCAATTTCACTCAACGTTAAGAGGTTAAGGAGTAATCGGTTTCACTTGGACGTTAAGAGCTCAAGTATATTAGGTAACCAATTTCACTAAGACGTTAAGGGGTTAAGGAGTAATCGGTTTCACTTGGACGTTACGAGCTCAAGTATAATAGGTAACCAATTTCACAAAGACGTTAAGGGGTTAAGGAGTAGGCTGTTTCACTAAGACCTTCACTTGCGCGCGTCGAGTCTTGTGCGCATGCGCTAGCCTCCTCAGCGCGCCCGGGCGCATCAGACTGTGTCGCCCCGCACCTGTGCACACAAATGTGCGTCATGCGTGAGTGACTGCGCGCGGCACACGCCTCGCTCCTTGATAGGCGGTGTAGGGTGATCCCCTATGCGCTCCTGCCGGTGCTGCGGCGGCGTGAGAACGGGGTGCGGCACCGCGGGGTGCGTTGCATCTGGTTGTGGTATTTGATGTGAAGTTAATTTGAGTATGTGACTCGGTGGCTAATGGTACGTACCTAGCGGACTGCTTCTTGTTGTGGTAGGTACCTACTTGTGAGATTAGTGTGTGCGGTACGGTGTACGACTAGCGATACGGGGTGGTTGCTTCTGGTTGCGGTAATTGTGAGGTTAGTTTGTGTACGTAAATAGCTATGCAATTAATGGCATTTGTGCACCACTTCGGAGAGTGTTACGCTTGGTTATTTTAAGGTTAGTTTGTGTGTACATAACTGCACGACTCAATTGGCTGGGTTGCGTTCAAGCAGGGTGTAGTGAACTTTCCATCATCGGTTCACTACAGTTGAGCATCACAACAGCTGAAACCTCGTCCAGCGTTCACTACTGCTTATCAGCTTTCATTTTTGAGACAAAGCCCAAAATTCCAAC
>LQNS02276770.1:2265924-2278741 GCA_001587735.2 Parhyale hawaiensis
CCCACGGCTCGGCACAAATTGACACCTGGTAAATAAAGAGGTCGTCTCATTCCCGCTCGATCGCGCTTTCATCTTTCTTACTCTCTCGTTGGGCGTATGTGAGCTGTAGAAATGGATTGTTCTAGCTATCGTGACTGGCAGAGCTGCTTCCACTTTATTTCTCTTCCTGATGTGGAAGTGCGTCAATTGATTTTTTTTGGGTGAATGGGGTAATGTGCGTATTTAATAATTCCCATTGCGCGTTTGCGAGCCATAGAAATGGATTGTTCTTGTGATCCCGACTGGCCGGGCGCCCTTCCTAGAAAGAAAAGTATTAGCTTTTGAAACTTTAATTTTGAGCTATTGACTCACCACTTCGGATCGAATTTCAGGCGTTAAATCACGAACTGATTATGTCTTAAACTCGATCCAAAGTGGGAAATTGAACGCGAAAGAATAAACCTCAGATTGAGTAAAAGCAAAGCTATACTCCCAGTAGTTCAGTGTTACGGTTACTGACTTCGCTGGTTGTCGGGACGTCGGGAGTTCGAGCCCACACCAGGGAAGGAAGGTTTTGACGCTCGGGAATTAGTATCGTCAGCACTTCGTTCACTCGTAGCCACCGCGGGGGGTTGCGGCACTGGCCGTATGGCAGGGGGCGCAGTTGTCTATCGCATACTCCGCCAATACGACGCCATAGCCTGGACATCTGTGATCGACGGGAGCCGTACACTCCTCTGCGCCTATCTGGGCAATTAACTGTGGCACGAACCAGTGCATGTGGATTTCCTAGTTGGAGTGGGCGGTCAGGGCGACTTTACCTTGACTTAGCACAATACTTGTAAGAATGGAATTGGAAACTGCACTACAAGTAAGTATTAGCACTTGCTGCTGCTATGGCATTTTTCTGATATGGGTACAGGTGTGTTATGTGACCTATATTAAAACATGGGTTAGGTAACTGAAGAATAGGTTCGGTTCAGCTAGATAGATGCCTAAACAAACTGATAGGCACTCATATTATTCTATACCTACACGTCAGATAGGCCACGCACTATGCCTACTCAAAACGTAGTAACGTACTTGGGAGTCGTTGTATTTCTGTCGACGAATGCTATGTATAAAACGAATTCATATTTTATATCTCGATTTATAGTTCAAACTGTTACATTGTGATTATATTATTGATGTTCAGAGAAGATAATTCTGAACTTATAAAAGTCTTACACGACTGTATAGCATTTGAAATGTATTCATGAATGCTTTTATAAATGTGAATAATTAAGAACGTACGTGCAGCCTACGTACCGTGCTCGTCCTGTGCTTTCCACTTACGGTCCGAAGGATAAATTAAATTCTTATCCCGAAGAGGCCGGACGATGCTTCCATTATTACGGTTAATATTTCATGTTGCTCCTGGATTGGTTTGCATGCATAATTAGTATTATTCCGGATTGTTTTCAGCCTAGCTTTGTTAATTAAATGAACCTGAAACCCCGATAAATTAATTGCCAACTTGACACAGACGCTGGAATTTTTAATATGTTAATCATGGACTCGGATTTGATGAAGCGATTATTCGGATTTTAATACGGATGGAATTTTTAATCATAGGATATTGCGTGCTCGATTTAATGAGCTATCGCAGAGCAAAGTTGTTCGTCATAATGAAACTCGGAGGCCTTGGGAAGTTTTTATTAAAATCTTGTGTAAAGAAAGTGGTGGTGGTGTAAGGGCCAAAGGTTTGTTTTATTTGATTAGCCTGATGTATTTAGCTTATTTTAAATTATTTGCTAACTAAATAGCTACATATGTATATGTTGCGAATAACAAGTGTTGTGTCGAAAAAAAAAAACAGAACTGAAAGAAAAAAATAAGTGTTTTTAATTTCTTAGTAAGAATTGAACAGCGCACTGTTCTCATTGTTCTATTTCTGCAGCGACGTTCACTTAGTTTATTTATTTTTTACCAATGCCTTCTGAACTACAGTGCTTAGATATTAGAAGCTCTTAGCTGTGCATATGGTGTGCTTTGTGAAATATTTGATTATTTATTAGAGAAACTCCACTGGCAAGTGATGCTATATGTCCTTATATACTTGAACGTCCGTTTATATTGCATTATAGACATCGAGAAATGAAATTCCTTAAGCCAAGCTCGTCTTAAGTTGGAGACTGAAGAGGAATAATTTTTCGATACCTGAAAGTTTTTTGACTCGAAATTTCTAGTAATTGTTGCCGACATATTGATTAATAACGTAACCTATTAGAAGTAGCATCCTTTTATTGAACTGCAGTTAATGAAAGGGGCCCTTTTGAAGTTGGACTCGGCAATATTCGATAATATCCACTTTAACAACTTCGTCAATATAACTTTTCAATTACTGTTGAAAATGTTATCGTTTTTATCAATATCATCGTCGTTGTTTTTATTACCATAATTACCCTTTCATTACAATTAATTTTTTATTGTTTTATAATATAATGGCAGCACTAACTCATAACAAACAGTGATTATAATCGTGCTCTATCCCATAGTTGAGTTATAAGTAATAACGGCTACGTTAGTAATGTTTTTAATAATAATATTCCTGTTTAAAAATTAATGCGCTGCAATTACGGTGGACGAGGCGTAATTAACGTCCGGATGCTCTTAGCGAGTATCGTTTCCTGAAGAGCTCTGCACTTTGCAAATGGCGATCGTTGTCAGTCTGTTGTCTCTAAGCTCTATTTAAATTCTCTTGCAGCAGAAATGAGAGTAGAGCTACACTCATGCCAGGTAAGTGTCGCCTACCAAAGCTATGCAGCTCTCCTGCAACTGGAATGAAAGAGTAGAGGACGTATTGTAGTTCTAGCATGCAAAAGTGAAAGTTCTATATGCATTGAAAATAAGTGCCAGCTTCAAAGCCATCTCGTTCTCGTACAACGTCAAGTAAGTGTAACTGTGCTATTTTACGTTAGATGTAGGAATAGATCTCGTGATCGTGTTGCAGTTGTAAAAATGAAAGTTACATTTGTACTGGATATATATTTAAGTGTAGGCTGGCACATCTGTCCCGCTCTACTTGGTGCAACGCATATCTGCAGCTCTATTGTACTCGCGCTGTTGGATTGAATGACTTAGTCTGTTAAACAAATTTATTAAATAAGTTAATCCACTACAGTGAATTCAAAATCCAGGATAAAAGGAAGTACAAACTAGAGCGCCTTGTGGCGTAAGACCATCACCCGTGATGGGGCGCAAATTCAACGAAGTCATTCTTGATGGCCAGCTAATCCTTCTCATACGGATGCTGTGTCCAACAAGGTTAGCGCACCGCACCCATGATCTATTGCTCTCTTAATAATAACATCGGAGAAATGGAACGCTCGGTGGCGTAGGACGATCTGCCGCGGTGTAGGAAAATTCAACGCCTTCATTTTTTATGGCCAGCTAGGCCTAGGTTTTTGGCATGGGTCACATCTAGGTCAACCCACAAACTCCCTACAAAAAATTATGAAGATTGCTCAACTCCTTCTACCTGTGTTTGGGTGGACAGACATATGCAAATATAGGTATATACTTAAATCTTCAAGGAAAACGTTATCACCTCTCTCACTTCGTTCGCGGGTGATAATTATACTCTTGCTTTTATGTTCGGTTGTTACAAGCATGAAATATTTTGTTTTTAACTTAGTAATTACAGTTCTGTTGTATGTTCGATGTAGTTAGATAATATGGCAGTCGACTAAAAAATAGGGTGATCCTCTGGGAACATCAACCGAAACATAAGGAAACTTAAAATTATAAATTTTGTTAGAGGGTCTCTCGTTGCTCACGTGATAGATTGCTTATATTACGTTAGTGCAGTTCCCCTTTAGATGTAGGCGTAGATACGGCCGTCTACTTAAACTCGGTCGATCCACCAGCCAGCAATATACTTTTAAGGATGGAACGAGGTGCCCACGCGTACACTATCAATGCTCGCCTTTACTTCCCTGCTGCTTTTATTTGTTGAGGTTTCAAAAAGCGCTGTTGGTTTACTGCGGGCATGAAAGGGTTTTTTACATTTGGGATTATTACCATTCTTTCATTAGTTTTCAGCGAAACAGCGCCGTGAAATTTTAAGTCTTTCTAAGTACTGATGATGAATTGTTAGCCCTGCGAAACGTTTATTTTCTACGTCGAGGTTCGCCACCTTGTTGCTGCTTTCTGTAATGTAGACAACGTGAATTGCGCTTTAGAACCTGAACATACGGGAGTCCAGAGATATAGTTTCGTCATCTCCGCCTCCGAATGCGTTGATGTGTCCCATGTAAACAGCTCATACCTGCAATAAATTTTGATTCATAAATCCCTCCAAGTTTGAAGAGACGTCCGAAACTGCACTGACTGCTAACATTTTATTTACACCTTTTTTTCTACCAAAGTTTTTTCACGAGTCTCTTCCCCTACATCCCCTCCGCTAGTCCCCTTTCACGCCTCCCCAATTCTACTCAGGTCCCCTTCCACGTCTTATGTTCCCTATCATCTCCCGTTTCACCCGTCCTCCTCACAACCTATATCCCATTTTAAATGATCTCATCTCTACCTCTTCTCCATTTCTACCCATGTTCTCTTTCACACGTTCCCTACTCTAGCCTCTACGCGGGCCCTCGTTCGAGCATCGCATCCCTACCCAAGTCTTGTAATAACACGTACCCTCCTCTATACAGATCCTTGTTGTTTGTCACATCAGTTTCTCCACCCAGGGCCCTTTTTACGCTTCCCCACCCCTGTCCATATCTCAGTTTACGCATCCCCATCCCTGTCTCATTTCGCGCGTCCCCTTCCCTACCCGTGACCAGTTTCACACGTCCCCTTCCCTACCCAGGCCCCCCTTTTACTTGTCACCTTTCATACCCAGGCCCCCTTTTACTTGTCACCTTTCATACCCAGGCCCCTTTTTACCTGTCACCGTCCTTACCCAGGCCCTCTTTTACTTGTCACCTTCCTTACCTAGGCCCCCTTTTACTTGTCACCTTCCTTACCCAGGCCTCCTTTTACTTGTCGCCTTCCTTACCCAGGCCCCCTTTTACTTGTCACCTTCCTTACCCAGGCCCCCTTTTACTTGTCACCTTCCTTACCCAGGCCTCCTTTTACTTGTCGCCTTCCTTACCCAGACCCCCTTTTACTTGTCACCTTCCTTACCCAGGCTGCATTTCACGCATCCCTTTCCCTCCCCAGGTACCCTTTCACGCGCCCCACTCCGCCTCATGTGCCCATATCCCATAGCCATGCTATGGTCCGCTGGGCTTCCTCTGCCATGTGTTAATTCAGAGCCCCGCTGGCCCGTGCCCCAATTTATTCGAATTAAATTTCCTTAGGCAGCTTTAACGTTTGATTGAATTTCCTTGCCATGATACGCCGGATTTTTTAGCCTCGGCCTAACGGCCTTAATTTCCTGCATGTGAAATCTTCGTCGTGTTGAGAATTGCACACGAGGTTTAAAGCCTAAAAATTCTCCCAAGTTTTGTGTGAAGGAAGGCGTGAGCGTTTTGCCTGAATTGTATACCAGCTGGTTCTTTATTGGCATTGCTATTTGAGCTTGTAAAGTGATGAAGGTCGGCTGGAATGTGTTGACTCTCTGGCCCTAGCAGAATGTACCGTATTGGCCTCAAAAGCTGCTTTATAAATTTAACATCTGGGACGGCCAAGAATTCTGTTAGAGAAAGCCAAACAGTGGGTCAGTTTCTAGTAAGAATAGATAGTTGGAAGCCAACGTATCCATTACCATCGGTCCACATTATACCTACGTCAATTTTTCTAGTATATCACTATTTGTAAAAATCGGTGTAAGAAGAATGATCGAAAATGTCATTTTCATGAATAAATTTGCAATATTAAACGAGAATAAAAGTAAACGTCGAATTTTAAATCGGTAAAAGCTTCGGCACTTCTCTATTCGACTGCGTAGTAAAGAAGGCGTTTGTTCTTGAATACTAGTTGGAAGAGGAATTCGAGATCTACCTGGCCGTAAAGGGTGAAGAGGTGGTCCCTCATAGGTATAGGATCATCCATTAGTCGTAGGGTTAGGTTCATCCGGTTGTGTTATTGGGGTAGTTACCCCAGGGGAACCTTTTCGCTACCTTACCCTTAGCTAGGCTTTCGGGACGTCTCTCCTTCATGCTTCCTTCCGCTTTCATACTCCCTTCCGCTTTCATACTCCCACTGATGTTACTTTCTTCCGTTCTTCCCTTTCTTTCCCAACTCGCTGTGCCCGTTCATAATACGAGGGAACACCCTCGTACGTGGGATTCCACGTTTCTATCGGCATACTGTACGTCCCTTCCTTGGTCCTCTCTACGATCACCTTTGATGTGGAAACTTATGCTTAAACAACTCAATATTAGTAAGATCGGTGGGCGTAAGACTTCAGTTTCTAGCGGTTAGCGGGCGAGTGCCGACTTTGTAGCCCTAATGCTTTTTTAACCCTCAAGATAGTTTAGGTATAAAACTAAGGCTTGTTGTGCTAGTAAATCGATGATTTGGAATCTGCGGGCGGTGCGCATCGAGTAAGACAGGACTGCGGTAACACATCGTGCACAAGAAAAATTCAAGTTAACCTTTTAACATTTTTTTTTTTCGAAATCATTTCAATTTGAAAAGAATAACTTCAAAACAATAGACAGCGGCTGGACAGAATTACCTACTCGGTTCCTTCGCGAACGGGTTAATCTAAGGAAATAATGCAGCCAAAAGCTCTTTTTGGTAAGCAGAAGTTATAGTCCTTTTTTCGTAATGTATAGGCTGGGGACAAGTAACAGATACAGCTAGTTCGTTACACTAACGAGAGAGTGCTGTGCGTTTACTAAGTCAAAATGTTTCTATTGCAGTTATTTCGTGAGTGTTATATATAATATTATGTACCCTGTACCTTAAATCGCTCGTAAAACCCGCCATGAATAATTGGCAAGGGCTTCATTGTCTGGATATCCGTTGTCCATGCAGTATCTGTTTAAATGTAATGCCCTGGTGCGGGCGATGCTGTTTCTCTTGCTGATTATTATCATCCTTATTATATTGCTAACAATTTTTTATTTTGCAGTTGTTACTGCTCTTCTGCTTCGTGTGTTTGCACTTTCTATTTTAGACTTGAAATTCTCAAGCCTAGCTGTTTTGTATTCTTAAATTGCGCTAATGTGTCACAAAACTTTTTTTTTCTCCTTTCACCCACTACTTAACTTACGAAGCAAACCCTTATTTCTCTTAAAAATAGAGCTGTTAATACCGTCCAGAGGACCAGAAAACAACCGCATGCGTTCATGAATTAGGGAACTATGTAGTCCTCTCACCTTTTTTTTCTTTTACGAGCTGTGAAAATCTTGGCCCTTAATTTTTCGTCTTTGATTTCCGTTTTAAAGGCGTACTCTTGTTCGTTTCACCTTGTGTGTTGTGTTTGTGCGCTTGGAAATCTCTTACCGGTAATTATTTCTCTCGATCCTTTCGGTTCTTGTCGAGAGCCTCGAAGTTCGCCTTCCTCGTCTTTTCCCCCCTTACTGCCCACCGTCACATTTTGCGCCTATTTCAAAGTTTCTCTTTCTTTCGCGAGCCTCCATCGCCTGTTTGGCCTTTTCGGGCCGTGAAATTCCGTCGCAGTTTCGCATTTCAGTCCTAGTTACCTCGGTCGGTTGTGTTGCTTTTTTGGCTATGAAAATTAATGTGGCGCTGGCGCGTCAGTCGCAAATGACCAATTACCGCCAGGGAATCGAGCATTGGCGTGCACTTCGCTTAAAATTGGTGTCGGAACTGCGTCGCGACGGTGCAGAATATGAACAGAGTTCACTGGCTCGGGCAACTTTAACCCTTCCGCCACATGAGAATTTATTCAATGAAGTTGACTAGGCGAGCTACGTAAGCCGACCGAGTAATATTTTGTTAAGCCATCCATCACTTTGTACCTATGTGCAGTTAAAGTAGCGTATTGGTTCGTGCCTTCATGAAATTAGGGTAAAAAATATTTACTTAAATAAACCCGTGTGTCATTTCGAAACGCAAGTTTGTGCAATGCTGCTCGAGCTACTTACTCGATCTGAATGAACTAAGGACGTCTAAACTGGAACGTTCTGCTATGCTAGTAACGGAAAAGTTAAGGAAAATTTGGTTAAAGGCGGGCATCTCATTGCAGTATCACGCTACTGGCTTTATTTTGAGGTCTCTATCTCTGGGCCCCAAAATTTCAAACCTGTCGTAAGTGACGAGCATGTAAAGTGTACAGCTACGGGCACGAATACATATTAGTTAATGTTGACTATTTCTTGTTAAGCCGAACTTTCCTGGCCACAATATGTTTGGGCATCACGCACCCAAGGGTCCCGAGTGCCTTCTCCGCAGGGGATGTTGCATCTGGCCGCAGTTCCTGCTGACGAGGTTAGTTTTGTGAAGTTAGGTAGGTTCTCTATTGTTCCCTTTTTGTTCCTCGAGGTGGGCTGTTGATCGAGACAGCCGACCTAGTTCGTGGGATTTCTTTACTCTCTCTCGTGTGGAAGGCCACGAATGGGGCCGTCCATCCCGACTGTCTTTCTCTATTCTTTGCGCCTTTTTCCCGCCAGTAGTAGCGCACTGAGCCTATCGAGATTTTCCAGCAGGAATGCCGAGATAAAATAATCCTACTGAGCTATGTAGAAAGACCGAGTCTGCACCGTACGGATCACTCATCGAGTGGATTCGGTGGTAAAACTATGACTATGATGATGATGTTGCACTGAACCATTTGGACTCAAGCACGTGCCTGCTGTACATCGCTTGTTGATTAAAACTGGTTTCGAATCGTGATTAATTCAGGATCGGTATTATAAAGTTGTAAAACGTGATGAGCGAAAATGATACTGGTTCACGAGACTGTACATTTCCCAGGATTCGCTGGTCCGGACGATCCCTAATGGCTCTGGGGGATTGTCCGACTTGAGCTGACCGCCTATAATGAATAACCGTAGCAGTTAACTGCCTCTGCGGACGGTCCCTGGTAGCACTCGCGGGCCGTCCATGCAGCTTGTGCTAAACGGCTGACTTTAGCGGCTAGCTGCCTTTCGAACATAAAGGTTCCTTCTCACGCGCAATACTAAGGCAGACCCTGGAAAGATTGAGGGTACTGTTAGCGCTGTAGTCCGTTCGTTAAGGCTTTATCGCACGGCTCCTGGGAAGACCCGGTGGTGCTGTCTACGCCGTATTCAATCCGTGCTCCTGGTTGTGTGCCAGACTGACTCAGAGGCCTTCTTGTCGCGTTTCAGATGTAATTCATTCTTTGGAATTTATATAGCTTACGAGGTGAGAGAAACTCGCTGTTTCTGGAATGTTGTTTAAGGAAAATTGAGTGGTGTTCGCTCTCAGAAGGAACACCATTACAAGTGAACAAGTACAGTGTATTTTACTGCACAGACGTTTGTTTACGAGGACGCAGAAATGCGTTTCCTAAATCGTTCATATTTACCTAGTTCGCATACAGTGCAGCAATGTAATGTTAGAAATAGGTGCCGGTGGGAAATACCAACCGAAGGGGTAACTTATTTAAAATACAAGTGCACACTGAGCAGTAGCCCTCTGTTGGTACAAGAGCCACACAGTGAAGCCCACCACCTGATATGCAGTAACGCAGTGAAGTGCGGGAGTGCATAAATTTGTGAGTGGGAACTCTGTGCGGCCTGACAACATTCTACGAGCTCTTAACCCTTTGAGGTTTCTTGTACGGATAACATTGGAAACGTTCTTTATGAAGGACCGTGGTAGTGATGGGGCGAATATCCGCATCTGCATTCACGGAACATCCGCACATCCGCACCTGTTTTGACATCCGCGGATGCTGAGATGGTAACATCCGCGGATGTTAGAACTGTAAATTCCACTTAAAGTCTGCATCCGTGGATGTCCAAGAAATGACATCCGACCCATCACTAGACCGTGGTTCTCAATGGGATAACTTACGACTTGTTGAAAGGTTCCGTTACAGTATTGCAGTCTTGGCCCACTGAGTTTTCGTCAGCCATTATCGTACTGAAGGGCAGTCTATTGCCACTGTGCCACCCACTCCAGGGAGCGCAGTCTTCACGTACAGGGTCTGTCAACGGTTATTCTAATGGAGGTTGTTCATGTTAGTATTTTTCTATGACAATCGATAGGAACACTCCCATAGTGGTAATGCAAGTGATTAGTGATCATTTGCATTGTAAATATTACTAGCTGACCATTCATA
The DNA here is from genome assembly GCA_001587735.2 of Parhyale hawaiensis. Lineage (NCBI taxonomy): Eukaryota > Metazoa > Arthropoda > Malacostraca > Amphipoda > Hyalidae > Parhyale > Parhyale hawaiensis. Next base: position 2,276,111 of record LQNS02276770.1, read on the forward strand.
GGGTCAGTATATTTTCGAATGAAATCACCGCTTATGTTTTAGAATGTTAATTGTTAAAAATGAAAACTGTGATCGATGAGAGCTTCTGTCTTGGATGTTTTTCTAAAAAAAAATGCGGTTCATCAACGTCAGTGTTTTAACTTCCCAATATTATAACAAAACTGTACTATTTCGTAGGAAGAAATACCACAGAAATGACATGAAGTACTTTGGTTTTTATCGAGGCAAATGAACGGAGGCTACCAGCAAATTCCTGCCTCAGTTGATTATTTAGGTTAGAAATATACGGAACGGAATGTACTTTAATCTTTTGAATAGGATTGAATTTTTAGTATTGTTTTAGAAATTTTTTGTATTTCACTGTTGAATTACGGAGTGAAATGTTGGAGGCTGCTACCAAAGTTCATACACCGAGGGATTGAACTTGCGCATTTAGACCCCATAAAGTGGGCTTGACTAGAGGGATCCGTGTGGTCTGTCCCTCATTAGAAGCGATTAGCAGGACCACTGGGAACCAATCCCACTTGCGGGATTTCGAATCCCTTTTGTTAATTGGACACCAAACAGATGCATTGATCTGTGCGGCGGATGTTAGTTGGGCTGTGAGCGAATGTTCCGCAGTTGATGCTGAGTTGACAGCCCTCATATTCAGATCTGTACCATGCCTACATCTAGCACAGCACAAGTATTGTCATAGTTAATGTCTTGCCCGTGGCTTCATTCCATCTTTTGATCTATCAAGAGTTTCACTGCAGTTGCATTAATTGGAACACAACTAGTGTTCCAGTATTGCTATCAGCTAATACAAAATATTAAAGATTGCTGAATACAGTCAAGTTTTGTGATAAATGTTATTCTTGCATGACTGTAATAAGTGAGCAGCATGTACTGTATGTATTAACCTCGTCAGTGTTTTGAGAGTAGCAATGTGCAAGACAATGAAGACATTATGCAGTATAGTACTGTGTTATTATTAGTTCCGATTCTTTTTGATATTAAATATGATGTTGAACAGTTAGTGGGACTGATATGGCTATGTTTTGCTAAGGCAGGTATACCAGAAATAGCCATTGTGCGGCAGTGCGGACGACGTTTTGGCAATTACGTAAAAGCGTTTTATTGTGGCGCTCGGCTGTCCCCAAAGTTAGTTACTGAAGCGCTTAATTGACCTGTGATTGTGAGAGGCAGCGTCACTTGCTGCTGCTGCTGTCCTCTTGATGAGAAAACCATGTTGCATTTGGTGCCCAGACCCGGGAAAAATGGAGGAAAACCCTGTTGCAGGTTGATGAGAAAACCATGATGCATTTGGTGCCCAGACCCGGGAAAAATGGAGGAAAACCCTGTTGGGGGAAATACCATCCGAAACTTTCGAGCGGAAGTGAAAAATAGAGATCAAGCTTAAAAAAAGTAAAGCTACGGCATAGCTTTTGAAAATTGCTTCACTGTTCCATGAAACAATCCCTAACAATGAATAAACTGGAAGATATTTGACAAATTAGTGTCCGTTCTATAAAAAAATATACACTATTGTAGCTGGAACACCGAATTGTCAGCTGACCGGCCTGCTTTCATGTCAGAAAGTACTAAACCCTTGTGCGTTTTGCGGTGCTTTAGCGCCGGTTGATAGGCAATGAGGTAAGTTCAGATGTGCTTGTAAATAGTTTCATCCAATTGTCCAGTAGACAAAAGCCGCGCATTTAAGTAGCAAATTGACGTTTTAATATTGCGAAGTGTCCAATAGACATGGTGCCTGGAAGCACAATGTCAGTTACGCCTGCTGTCCGGTAGGCAAAGTGTTCTGGAGGCAAATTGTATAGCTTCTGGTACGGATATGTTTGTGCAATATCCATTACGTATATGATACAAAACATAGTGTTCCAGCTAGGGGTATTGTTGTTACTTATAACTTTATTTCAGAAATTTCGGAACATCCTTTCTACTGTACGGGAAGGAGACACTAAGGTCTGTTCCCACAGTGGATTAACGGACACTTCTGACTTGAGTCTATTGCCCGGGAATCCGATTCGTTCGCTTGCCTCGAAAAGTATTTGGACTTACCGTTTCAGCAAAGCTAACTATTGATAAACGATTAAGGTGTACCTACTGTATTAACATATTGTTATGGGTTCTTAAATTCTGCGAATGACTTTTGATACGTATTGTATGTGTTGGTTTTCCTTTATGTTTCTACACGTTGTTCAAATATTTTTACTGATTTTCTGAATACTTAGTAATGCACGTCGTTCCGAACACCCTTAACTTTGCCCTAAGTCTATTTGTTCATATTTTCTTAGTATTAACTTTATTGTTAAGATATCATGAATGGGATAGTTAAAATTCGCATAATGGTAGGTTCTGTACTTTGAGTTTCTGCTATGCTTTGAGTTTCTTCTTTGATTTGAGTTTTTAAATTATGATCGTTGGCGGATACCTTACCTTGAGTTACCTTGAGAGTCTTCGGAAGAAGTCCAGGTGACGTTTCTCACATCACCTCACGTGTGTGGAGTCACTCCGCTTGGTGTCTTCTGTGGTGCCGCAGTTTGAAACCAAAGAGAGAGCCAGCAGTGAATTATCTCCACAGTGCACGTAACCGCTGACCGCTGGTCTATCTGGTATTCTTCTTAAATGTGA
>LQNS02276770.1:2287131-2301178 GCA_001587735.2 Parhyale hawaiensis
TCTATTCGAGGACAGTCTTAATTAGCTGCAAATAGAAGGATGCTATTTTACTTTATGGTACTCTCTGGGTTCACGGGTAAGAAATTGAGGAAAACTATCTCGGCATGTAAGAAGAAAGATTAGGCCTCTCAATGATCCGACAGGCTATTTTGAACTTAGCTAGGCCTTTGAGGCAGCTTCCTTTTGTGTCCCATTTACTTTTTTTCATTTTTGTATTCCTAATGTATGTTTTTTTCAGTCTTTTTCCGACTTGCTGTATCCATGCGCGAAGATTAAGTTTGGTGATAGCTTCGTGTGTCGATTCAGTGCCCGTCGGCACACTGTGTGTCTCTTCTCTTTCCTTTCTTCCAACGCTACATTGATGTGTCTATTGAAGCTTAACCCTACCTCATCCAGGCTGTGCTTCCTACAAAGGTTTTTTCCTCTATAAGTTCGAAAGAAACAGAATAACACGTTGTAGCAAAGTAGCACAGCCTTGTATGGATAGGGTTAAAGTAACGTATAAATTACGGTAATCCACTCTGGAGAAGACAACGGCTTCTCCTGATACCCTGACCACATGCGCTGCATAATAATCACCCGCTAAACTTTGGTACCTACGGACATTCAGTTTGCACATCGTCTCAATTACCCCTGGAAAGCACTGCAGTTGCATGACCGATGGCCGAACTGAACGTCGGCCCAGAAGTTGATCGAGCGATGGATGGCCCGGTGCAGAGTTGGCGCCTGGAGCGGCAGCCCGAGGACTGGAGGGCGCAAGCATCGCGTGCACTCGTCTTCCGTCCCCAACTTTCTACGTGTGCGAACCAGGAGGCTGATCGGCTCTGGAGCTCTGCCTCATCTTGCTCACTTTCCCACGAATTATTTCAATGGTTAGTGTCAACCGCAGAGCAGGTACCTCTATTGCCAACCCTTACTGATGACATTGATCAGAAGCTCGTGTATTAGCGTACAGCCGCCACTAATGCGCTTGTAAGAAATTTTGATTAAGATTGTTTTTTTTTTCAGAATTCTCAGTGGTAGCAGTCATCACCACATTGTTGCAGCTTCTTATTATTTGTTAGTAATAACGATATTATTGGCAATTAATGCATATTATGATTATTACAGTAATATGTGTCAGTGCTCCGGAGATAATGTTGATTCGGGGCTCGTTGCCTGTCTGAGTGTTGTCAAGAACAGTTCTATCATGCTGCGGGCTGTGAGTTTCCCTGAGGACTCCAGTTACTATTGTTGTTATCGTATTACTTGTGCATGTCACGGTATTGGTATATTCGTCTATACCCACGGTAGTAGCGGACCTTGCGTGCTGCACAGTTATGCTGAGGGTCCCGGAAACTATTCCAAGCCAGGTGAGCGATCTTCGTGCATGTTGCTCGGCGCGCTGAATCATCAAACTTGCTTTGTGTGTATAGCTACCATGAGGTACTTACTTTAGAAGCTTAGGATAATGGGGGGTCGTTGAACCTTCCGCTTATGCCCCATGGTTCATAGCGGCCCGTGGTCGGCTTCAGCTGTACTTACTCTATGGGACCAGTTGGTCTATATCTGCCGCACGAACCAGTGCGCGTGGGTTTCCTAGCGGAGGGTGCGGTCAAAGTTGGCGTTACCTTTATGTTTTCAGCATTGCATGGGAGAAAATTTGGTAAAGTGAAATTTTGAGAAAACGAGGACTGAATTTTCATTGCGCTAGAGTTCATCTGTGGCGATGCTGATTGTTTCTTCTAAAGGTATGTTGGTGAAAGCTAAAGGTATGTTGGTGAAAGCTAAAGGTATGTTGGTGAAAGAGATTTGATATCAAAGCTTGCCATGGTGAAGCCTTCAAAGCACTGCATGTTGGAAATTTCATTTGTAAAAGAAAAAGTCCTTGACAGTGAATTAATTAGTTGTGCTTGGAGCAAAATATGGACCCAAAAATTTTGCAATTTCATACCCGCAAGTTCCAATAGATGATAGTATTGGCCTTGTCGGAATGTTTTCTTTGTGAACTTTCGGAAGACCGTAAAGGAAGGAATTCCTGGTTTTGTTCCTGGCATATAAAGCTGGCAGTCTTCATCAGAGTAGAAGATAAAATCAACAGATTTCTATTAAAACTGAAACATGAAGAATCAACGAAGAATTCTACGCTCTGCTTTATATGCCAGGAAACAAAACCAGAAAAATCCTTTACGGTCTTTCGAAAGTTCACCAAAAAAACTTTTCGACAAGGCCAATACTATCATCTATTGGAACTTGCGGGTATGAAATTGCAAAATTTTTGGGTCCATATATTGCTCCAATCACTACTAATTAATTCACTATCAAGGACTCTATTCTTTTGCAAAGGAGAAAATTTACGTTGCGAGTCCTCATCTACGTATAGGACATCATGCGGTGTGCTAGACTTGGGGGTCTCGAACCGAAGTTGCAGCTTTATAAGCTCATTGAAAAATGCATTAAATAATAATACATCGTGAGGCCGAAAACAAAATTTCTTGTTATTTTGCTGTGTAGAATTTTAACGGGTTTCGTTATTTATTATAATTACTACCTACTCTTGGCCCACATCATCAATAAGTGATAGCAGAAAATTATTACTCTGGTGAATCCCCCGTTCCCTTATGGCTTTTCTCTGTGGCTCTGTTTCGAAGCATACTTTCTGTTTTCCTTCTTTGATCTTCATCTCAAAGAGCGCAATGTGAGAAAAAAGCTTCGCTCTGGGAGGGAAGTACAATCTGGTATCTATGCTGTCAATTAAATGCACTTCAATCGTCTTTATGTCTTAGAATAAAAGTGGCAAGTCAACGGCCTCCTTGCCTCTCAGCAGATGAATTATTTCCTTTTAAGGCTTCAAATCGGGAGGCAGAGTCCAATTAACCGACTGAGCATTATGATATAAAGTGGTGGCAATAATGATAGCACATTTCAGAATTTTTCGATAACTTAAATAATACTACGCCATATAATGTGAACTTTTGACATAAAAACCTTATTTCAACTAGTTACCTATTTCCTATCATAGTTTCCCTATAAACTATGTGATTAAACTTTTATGATGAAAATTATAAATTTGTGTTTTAATTTTGGTGGAAATAAAGTTAGCACAACTTGAAAAAAATTACATTTCCGCGTTACTATATCCAGATTAGAGAAGAAGAATATCAAAACAAACCGGTGTCGCCATATTGGACAGCTGCTCCCCACCTTGTAACCTCTATATTTGGAAATTAACCCATTTCTTAGCATGGGAAGACACTGTGGGTTATCTGGAAAGGAAAAAGATCAAATAAGCGCATTAAATGAAGAACGATAAGGTACACTATATCTGAGATTTCTAGGAAGGTTAGCAGATCTAGAAAGGTGGTAACTAACTTGTTGAAGAACCCAGAAGAATACGGAAAAAAGAAGTCTCCTGGCCGCCCTACAGCCCGCCGACTTCTCCGTGAGGCGTCTCGGACAGGAGAGGGGTCAAAAAGCCTGCAAACATCCCTGCAATTAAATGTTACACTGAGAAGAGTGCGACAGATCCTGGGTTCATCTCAGTTATAAGAAGAGAAAAAGTGCACCAGTACTCACGAAAGCGCACAAGGCAAAACGCGATGAATGGGTTCGAGAAAAAGTGCAATGGAACCATGAAAATTGGTCTAATGTTATTTTTTCCGACGGACCTGACGGTTCTCAATACTACTGGCTTGATCTTAGAAAGGAGGACAAAATTTTCAGCAAACGACCTTTTGGTGGAAGATCCCTTATTATCTGGGGAGCATTCTCTATCAAGGTCAAGGCGAATTTGGTGATGATGGAAGGTAGACAGAATGCTCAGAAGTACACAGAGATCTTAGAAACTAGTCTTCTCCGATTTCAAACTGATTATCATCAGCAAGAAGCGGTGTTCCAGCAAGATAATGCCGCCATTCACACAGCGAGGTTGACCACAAATTGGCTTACTGCCCATAATATCGCCACTTTAGCTTGGCCTGCTAAGTCACCCGATCTAAACCCAATTGAGATACTTTGGGGGATACTCTCACGTCATGTTTACGCCAATGGGAGACAATTTCAGGGTAAAGAAAGCTTGTGGCAGACCATAAATGAATGCTCGGAGGCTATCCCTGAAGAAATGCTCGCTAATTTAATTAATTCTATGAATAACCGATGTGTACACGTGTTGCAACAAAAGGCAACGCTTGTAAATATTAAGAATTATGTTTTTTTTGCTTTCATTGTTTTCTAAAATACAATTTGTTCCTTATGTGCTATCTTTATTTCCACCCGATTTGCACCTACAAACTATTATTTTCGAGGTAAAATTTTGAAAAGACAACCTTATGTTATTACTAATATTCCTTAGCCATTGATCAATTTCATTGTAATAAGTCAATTTTAAAGTTGATATAACGACGTCATAAAAATTTGAATAATGTTTTAAAGTTTTACACGATAGTAATAAGCCACCACTTTATTCGTATAGTTGGATTTGTATTCCTTGCTGTCATAAATTGCAGCGTAGAATTTTGTACCAAGATCTCTTCGTCTTCCACGCTCTCTTATATAACATGAAGTTTCCTATAAAAGAAACTGTAATAAGAGGCCTGCCGGGCAATAAATTCTAACGTGCCTCAGACGTTGCTAAGATACGCTGCACTAGATCTATCCTGTTACGACCAAAAAAATTTTCGTATATCTGCTTCGAAATTTCGATCCCTGATCGAAGTACAGCAAAGCTCTTGCAAGTTCAGAACGAAAAAGCGTAATAAAGGTTTTTTTTTTTCAATTTTTAAACTGTTTTGTTCACGAGAGACACGAAATATATATAAAGGTTGATAAGTATTTTAAAATTCTTTCAGCATCAGTGCTTCTAAATGTAAATATCGCAAGCACGACAAAAATAGTTGCAAAAAGAGTCGACTCTTATTTTTTTCATTTTAGGTAGATATACAACAGTTATCCGTTCGTCGAAGGATGAAAGCAAGCCGGAAAACAATTCTGCGTCTACTGCATCGTGAAAAATCGCCTTTCCTGCGCTTCGTTGATCACTTACTCAAGTTGTGAGTCGTTATCGGAGAGCAAAGAATATGGCTTCAATGAATAGAGAAATTAATAGAAATCAGACTCCACCGCAGCGCTAAGAGAAGCTGTAAACATCCTCATTGTTTGGATTCCAACGTTTGCCGAGCAAGAACTGCATTCAATTTTAAGGTTAAGAATTTCCACTCTGCCAGTTTCTGCAGCCTGGTCTAATTTCGCCTGTCGATCTTCATCAAAACATAACATAGTTACGAAATCTTCAGCCTGGCTTATTTTTCGCCTATTTCGTTAGAGCGTGGCACGAAATATATAGATACCTATATAAACTTGTAGAAACATATGCTGGTGTTTATCATATGTTTTGATTTCTTCGTGGCAGTTGAAACTTCGCGCTGAGTAGAGGTGAAAACGAAATCAATATTTATTGCAGCTAAATTTGAATCCTGATGGTTCAGCTACCCGTCTCCAGGATACAGTAAGAACTGAGCATTTCCAGTGAATTATTTATAATCGAATTATATTTTCTTTGAATTATATTTCAAAACTAATTTTCGCGCTTTTACATGTAGGAGGGAAATTTTGCCCACGCAAACTCATGACTAGAAACTTTCATTACTTTTATTTTGCAGCAAAATCCGTACTGCAAGCAAGAACAATAGAAAGCTAGATGCAAAATTACTGCCGTCATTTTTGCCGGTGTGTACTCGAGTATGTTTATATATTTGTATCTTTTGTAGCAAACTCTTAACAAAAAAGATAGAAAAATAGGCCAGGTTGATAATTTGGCGATTTTGTTTCATTCTAATTGACACCTGTAGGCGAATGTTAGACCTGGTTGCAGAAGACGGCCAGAGCGAGACTCCTCTTGATCCTTTACAATAAAAGCACTTCTTGCTCTGCCAGTGTTGAAGTCTAAACACTGAAGGTATTTACAGCTTTTCTTAGCGCTCTCATGGAGTCTGATGTTTACTTTCTTCCTACATTGAACCTTTATTTGCTCTCAATTATACATGATGCGTAAATTGAGTGGATGATCAACGAAGCTATAGGCAAGCTATCTTTAAGCGTGCAGTAGACTGAGCATTTATTTTTACTCAACGTGTTTTATTTTTTTGACGAAACCTTTTTCGCTTGAGCGTAAAAATTTTCTCCTTCTTATGTATCATTATGTATATTGAATACATGGCAGAAATTTAAGTTCTGTCATCACTCGTATTTTTATTTCATGTCACCTAAAGGTAGGATCTGCTGCTCACGAAGTGGAAATGAAACCAAGAGAAATTCTTACGATAATTTAAGTTGGCAGTACATCCTCCACAAACATTTTAGTATAGAAAGTTTGATCAGTGAAGATGTGTCACAACAAATTCCTCGCCGTCATATTAGACGGCACGGGTATTCCCGTACACAATCGCTGTAGCATCTCCACCAAGCAGCGGCTGTTCCAACGCCGACGTTGCTGTCATACTCGTCTGCGCGCTTCCGTTGCGCATCTACGCTCGATTATCGCCCGAAATGTCGCCAATATTGGCCCGGTTAAGGACTCGATTATGTTGGCTGCGCCAGTGGGAGTCTAATCACAGGGCTATAGTCCGTAGGTAATCTTAGCCTAATTACGATTTAATTATCCCAGAGTAAAGTGTCATTAATCTTGGACGAGCGTGTCGAGCAGGGATGGAGATTGCAGAACGATGGGGGGGAGGAGTAACTAGGGCTTGACCTTTTAGAAGAGGGGGCAGAAAAGTTGAGGTAGCCACTGGATTGGTTGTTTGGGGCGACCTAGAGATGTGGGTGAGTTTTGATGAATGGGAGCCGCTGGAAATTGTAGAAAGTGATCTCCAAACTGGATAACCGACTCGGACCCCTTGTATCAGAGGAATTCGATTCTGTTACTAAGTACATTGTCATTTACAAGGTTATTGTGCTAGTAAATTTGCTCCGAGTTTGATTCTTGGGACCAGCGGGCGTCGGATTCCTTAAACGGCCCATAGACGTCCAATAGTATTGTGCAATGTGGGTTGCACAATATTCTGACGGCGGGCCCAGACAGTCAGTATTATTGTACAATATTTTGGTTTGTGCAAAAGATTGTACCGTATGGAGGCGACATTAAGGGTTGTGAAATATGTTGCGCAATCGCGAGCACAGACGTACAACCACATGTGCAAACAGTCAGTCCCTGCCAGACTTTTTATGAAGACAACATTTCTGCATTTGTGCTTGTATTGCTAAATATTAGCCGCAAAAAGAGGATGACTTAAAAACCTCTAAAAATACTAGCAAATGTTTGTAATAAAATATTAGAGTGGAGCAATAAACTTTTACTTTTGACTGGCGCATAAAGCCGTTCAAGTTTACGCGTGCTCCCCCCCCCCACTCTCTCCAGAACAGTGCGAGGACCATACGTGTTTATCACTTGCAACGTTCGTCTGATATGAAGTAGGAGTAGATTAGTAGCCTGTTACACTTATAGCCTCTTGTATCAAAACGAGTTCAGAACTTGTATCATCTGTGTATTACTTCCGTTTTTCGATTATCGCTAAAAAATTATTTTGAAGCTCTTAGGTCGGTCTGTAGTCTGCAGAGTTTGCTGTCCTCATTTTCTCGTTACAAGTAGAGATGATTGAATTCCCCCAAATTTTGACTATCAAATTTCCCCCATTCCCCCAGCAGAGCGAAGTTTTCCCCCAACAGTGGTGGAATTCCCCCATCAGTGTCAGCCCTGGACAGGATATTGCGCAATATCGCCAACAGGTGACGCAATGTTATTCCGTTTGCGCAATATACTTTCAGGATTTTGAAAATCACATACTATATTGCACAACTTTTCAATACTGCCCACATACGATCAATTATATTGCACAAACCAAAATATTGCTCAATAATATAGATCGTCTAGGGGCCGCTTTGAGCCTAAAAATCTCCGACTCCAAGTGTGTCAATCTGGTGGATAGTGGTTTTCACTTATAGTTCCAGATTCATTTGTTCTAGCTCCAGCCGTACTTTTTGAAAGAGACGTTAATGATCGCCTGCTAAACAACGGTCAAAACTCAAGCTCAAGGCTCGAAGAACAACCTAAAGTTAACAGTGCTTTCCAGATTTCATGGTGAACATTTGGAATAGATTCCCTTCCGACGTTGTCGGTACGGAAACAGTTAACGCATATAAAAATAGTTTTGACAAACTTTGGGAGAGACATCATCTACAGCTAAGAACTCCTCCTCCAGGAGTCGCAAACTCTTAACGGCTAAACGTTCCGAGGCCACCTTCGTCCATCTTCTTCTCTCTTCCACTATAACGAAGATTGATGTCTCTAAGCTCTGCATATCAGCGGCTATTGATCGTGCTTGCTTACGTGCATACATAATCGTCTCTTCGACTTAGATTCTGCCCCCCCACTTTTTTTTCTTCAGTCATCTATATTCTGGTGACATAATGGCAATAGCTCATACAGGGTCGTGGCCTAAGTTCCGTTTTCTCTCTGGGAATGGGCAAATACCATCATTGTCGTTATTTTATATACTGTCCGCAGATGATCCGCGAGGATATATAGTTTTCATCACGTCTGCGTATGTGTTCGTCCGGATATCTTTCGGGGGAGTGTCTGTCGAGGGCAAACTGTCTTCTTCCCGGCATTTCTTCCGAGAAGAACCACTTCATATGTTGCCCGGGTATACTGGGCTAGGTTTCTACCAATTTTAGTCCACCTCTGCCGTATCTCGTATCTTGTAACCTATGCCGCATCCCGTTAATTGAGGTGGGACTTCGTGGGTCGCGGACTGGGGAATTCCGACGTGTTTACAACGTCCGTTCTAGATCCTTTGTTATGGCTCCAGATCGGAAATTAATGAGAGAAATAGGTACCAGTCTTGCCAGCAATAATTCAGTTGTGTAGAGAAGTAGAAGAAGCGGAAAGGCGCAGACAAGTAATACATCAGAATTTGGTTGATTTAAGAAGGTGGATTCACTCATCAATCAAATGATCGTGCAGCATCAACTCAGCGTCCAAATGCATTGCTGTGTCCATGTTACTAGCAAAAAGTGCGCAATTTTATGAATTCTAGTTAACTACATATTTAACTACATATTTTAAGCCAGCTAACGTGAAAGCTACACAACATCTTCGTAGATTTTTGGGTGGGCACACACACTTTCGGACGCCGAATTTAGAGACGCTCGTGTGAGCCCGTCTTGAAACAGACACTGGGAATTCGGAGTATCATTTTGATCAAAGCTAATTTTCCGAATATTTCATTGGGTGTGGTCGCCTGAGCACTGAGATTACCTAACCGCGAGTTACCACTAACCAAAATATTACTTAACGGAAATTGAAAAAAGGAGTGGTTAGAAAAACTAGTCCTGCCCTGCCTTAAGCTACCCGAAATTAGGCAGGGTGCTAATTCGTCTGACCCGAAAAAAATTCGGGTTTCCGAGATATACGGCTTAAAACGTGCAAATTAGGCCCAACTGTAAATTCTAGGCGAGGTTAAGGTTAGCAAAGGAAGGTTGAAAAATGCTAGCCATCAAGTTTTGTAGGCTCAGCAAGTGTCGTTAGTTACTTTTTGGACATTTCTTCAAACTTGGAGTGAATTGTAACGGAAAAATGTTTTGCACTTTTGCGCTACTAAAATGAAAATGAACACGGCAATGCATTTGGAACGCGAAGGTAGAGAAACTCGTGTTAAAGACTAGCGTATGCCACCTCCTCAGGGCAAAGCAAAACTGTTGACGTTAACTGAAGTCAAATACTTGCGCATCGGTACAGTCATTTCGCAGTCTACGTGTCAAATCCAATGCCGCTTTCATCAGCCCAAACGAACACTGTCGTGTTATTTCCGCCACTATTCTACGACCAATATTACCAATATTGACCCAAAATTCGGATCTTTTCGGTTTCATTGCCCCGCAAAGTTATAAAACCAGAATACACGTTTCTAAAGCAGTATTTTATGCTCTTTCCAAATATATATATATATTTTTTTTTTTTTCGAGAAATTGAAACTGAAAATGTTATGAGCAGTTAAGGATCGATATTTTCTATGAATTTGTTAAGGAACGTAATTTTCATTTCGTCAGTCTTTATTGACGACACTAAGAAAGGCCAATCAAAGATTGACGCTAACTAATTCCAATCAAACATTGACGCTAAGTAACGAATAGCTATCCAATAAATGAAGCCATCGGTTAGGCCGAGAACCTTGTAGGTTAGGAGGCAAGGCCTGATTTTCCTAATATACATATTTGATATACGTCTTTGAAACACCAAGAAACCCATGCCTTGCCTCCTAACCTACAAGGTTCTCGGTAAACCGATGACTTCATTGTTGGCCAGCCTTCTGTACTGGGGTGGTGGTCGATGGCAGTATCAAAAACATTTTGGGTATCTGTCGAGAAACCTATGAGATGGGTCCGCAGATTATTTTCACGTCCTTTTTAGGTAGGTACCGGTACCCCTATTTACGATGGTGGGACATGTCCTTGTTTTCGTCGTCGTGATGAACATTTAGAACGACATTAGACAAGTGTATTTTGGTCTTATGATTTTGCGGGTAGTCAAACAGAAAAACCCCATCTCCATTGGCTTAGCCGTTAACCTAATTCCCATGCAAAAACTTCTCCATCATACCGAAATCTGCAGTTTTCGTTTTAAAATCACACTCCATCGCCATTTTCAACCCAAATCCCGTGCACCCACCACCGCCAGCTTGTGCCCCCTTCAGCCCAAATCATCAACCCAAAAGCCCGCACCGCCACCGTTATCTTTAGCCCCCACTTGCACCTCTCACACCTGGAGACGTGCGCCCGAATTTCGGCAAGCAGGCCGCTTACTCCGTCCGCTTCTGAGGAGATTTACTGCCGCAGCTGGTGTTACCCCACGTCTCAACTTGACATGACCTCTCTCGCTCTCTCAGCCATCAGTGATGCGGGTGGGCGGGCGTGGGGTCTTAAGCTCCCACCCTTAAATGATTCTCTCTCAGGGCTCCAAACAACGGTCTTCTAACCGTTGAATCCTAAGCCACAACCTTCCGAACCTCCGCTTCTGGTCTCCAGGCCGCCGCAGACGAGTTCAAGACAATCTTGGCACAATATTCGGACGCGCTGAAATGTTTGAGTTACTGCTACAAAGCGGGGAATTCAGAAAGACACGGAGGGTCGGAGTTATGTTTGGGAGAGCGGTGTGTTAAATTAGGTGGTACATATGTTAAGAGAGGATAATGTTTGTGCTGCGGAGCTGGCTAGAAACCTATTTTAAAACACATAGGATATGGGTAAACTGATTCAAGTACGATTTATATTTGGAATGATGTTTATTTTAAATTATTGTATACCAACAATGGTGGAGGCTAGAGTGCTGCATTTGCACACTGCAGTTCACGCGTTCGCCTCACTGCCAGGCAGGTGCTTTTTTGCGACACTGATTGCAGCGTGTGCGTTTCTAGCATTCACATTCCGCTGCGAAGAGCACTGACTTGAAGAAAAATAGACAATACTGGGCTGATGTTTCAGAACTGTACCGATGCAGTGACTTGTTTGGCTATGTTGATACGATGTAGCTAATCAAATGCGTGGGTCCATGCATGATGCTGGTAACTGTCTCGACCTTGTTTTGGCTGATGTCCTGGACTTGATGACTGTGTCAGTTGGCCCCCCTATTGGCACTACTGACCACTCGCACCTTGTTATGTCCCTGGACTTGAATCAGATGGTTCCTGCAGTAGACGCGAGGAGAGTGGTGTTTGGTAAGAGCAGGGCTAACTGGGAGCTAGCTATTACTGGAGCAGTAAGGGCGTTACTTTGGCGCCTGATTATCTGCAGTGATGATCCTATCTCTGTGATTAATGACTTGACTGTGTCTATTTTGGAGAGGTTTGTCCCGAAGAGGACTATTGTTTTGAGGTCTCTGGCTCAACTATGGTTTGACGACCAGTGTCGGCTAGCTTTCGAAGCTAAACAAGCGGTTTATCGGACATGGCGGCATTCGCGTGATCGCACGTTGTGGCTGACCTATGTTGATTGTAGGGCCGAGGCTAAGCGTGTTTTATGAGAGGGCACAGTATCGTCAGAGGCAGCGTTCCAGGGAGTCATTGTTGAGTATTGACCATCCACATCGTTGGTGGAGTGAGCTAAAGGGTTCAGTTTTGAGGGCTGAACCTTCGTTGTCTTCCCTCGTTGGTCCCGGTGAGGGCACCAATTGCTGATCCCTTGGCTAGGACGGAGCTCTTGTCGGCTCACATTGACGGAAAGCAGAGCAGAGACGTGTTGTCATTACCTCATGGATGTCACCCTGAACCTCGATTAACTTCTTTGGCGTTCAGATCTGCTACAATCAAGGTGCTGCTTGAGGACCTTGATCCTTATGGAGGTGTGGACTAGGTGGGCATGTTTCCTATGTTTTATATGCAGCATGCTTGCGTTGTTACCCTTAAGCTAGCAGTGATCTTCCGGCGTCTGATACGGCTAGGAAATTTTCCCCGTTGTTGGCGTACTGGGAATATTACTCCTATACGACCCATTACGCTGACGCTCATTTTGTCGAAGGTGTTCGAGAAATTGGTATCTTATAAGCTTGGCCGTTTTGCTGAGGTTACGGGTTTGCTACCTACCGGTCACTTTTCGTACAGAACTGGTTTAGGTTGTTGTGACGCATTGCTGTCTGTGACAACGCCATTTACAGTCTGCGCAGGATTGTGGGTCTGAGGCAAGCCTTGTACAGTTGGACTTCAGCGTGGCGTTTGACTGGGTCAACTACAAGGATTTATTGTACAAGCTTGAGTCTTATGGTATTGGTGGTAGGGTTTTGTCAGTCATTCTGGATTTTGTTTCTGACCGAACGCAGAGTGTGTCTGTTGACGGCGTTTTAAGCGCCCCAGTCACGGTGGAGTCTGGTATCCCTCAAGGTAGCGTACTTGGCCCGCTGTTGTTCGTTCTGTATACTAGTGATATGTTCTGTTCGCTAGAAAACACAATAATCAACTACGCCAATGATGCCACTTTGATAGCAGTGATACCTACACCACGCATGCGTAATGCTGTCGCCCAGTTTCTGAATAGGGATTTGTCCCGCATTAGTGCCTGCTGTTCGGCCTGAAGTATGAAGCTGAATGCTAGTAAGACCAAGTCGATGGTTATCAGTCAATCTCGGACCCTTGTACCGCAGCATCCACATCTGGAGATAGCCTACTCCTTGCTACAGGAGTCTGGCTCCTTGGAGATTCTTGGTGTTGTTTTTGATGAAAAGTTTACCTTTGAGCCGCATATTAGGCGACTGGTGTCACGTGCTTCCAGTAAGATTGGGTTGCGTAAGGTGAATTCTGTATTGGGTGACAGTGAGGTTGTCTGCAGATGCTTTTATGTTTTTTTGCAACCTGTGTTAAGAGTATTGCTCACCGGTCAGTTTCGAACCAAAAACATAAAGTTCATTTAGCACGTATCATACCTACCGTGATACCAAATTTCATTTCGTGTAATATTCACGTTGCTGGGGTTGCATGCCAATCCAAATATGGGAAAATCCGATCGTAGGCATATTTTAATGGGCTGTGCTGTATTATATTGGCAGGCTATCGCACATCAAGTGTAAAGTAGCCACATGCAGGTCCCGTAGTAGAATTGAAATCATCAAATACACCGATGGAAATGGAAACGTTAAAATATGAAAGTCTAAATAATGTTATCTTCATCTTCAGACGATAAGAAACAGAGGATAGCGAAAGCGTGTATATAGAAGAGAAGCAATGAGAAAAGTACCTCCTAAAAGCGAGATTGATAAATTTGCTTATGCTGTCTTTATATCTCTACTAGAGGGGGGCCCAGCCTTCAAAAATGACGGCAAAAATTTTGTGATTGAGCTTTTTATTGTTCGGGTTCCTAGTATATGTTTTGCTGTATTACAGATCTCATCCCGGCAGGCCTGATCTTCCATTAGTGAAACGCAAGTTGTACAACCGTGAGTTTTGCGATAGCAAAATTTCCCCCCCCCCCCCTGCAAGATAAGGAGTGAATATCAGCTCGGAATTGATCAAGCGTTAAGTTGCACTAA
>LQNS02276770.1:2307400-2324355 GCA_001587735.2 Parhyale hawaiensis
AAGGAATGGCTGTTGTGCCGGGGAAGGAATGACTGTTGTGCCGGGGAAGGAATGACTGTTGTGCCGGGGAAGGAATGGCTGTTGTGCCGGGGAAGGAATGGCTGTTGTGCCGGGGAAGGAATGGCTGTTGTGCCGGGGAAGGAATGACTGTTGTGCCGGGGAAGGAATGACTGTTGTGCCGGGGAAGGAATGGCTGTTGTGCCGGGGAAGGAATGGCTGTTTTGCCGAGAGAGGAAAGACTGTTGTGCTGGGAGAGGATTGGCTGTTGGGCAGCCTAGAAAGGAATAACTGTTGTGCTGGGTGGCGAATGTTTGCTGTTCTGGGAAGATTGGAATGGTGAAAACTACAAAGCGTTTCAATTCCTTCACTGAGCAAAATCAGGTGTCTTAGTGTGCCCAAGCAGCACGCCTTGGCGTGCAGTCTGCGCGTCAGGGAAGGTATTTAGCACCCACCACATGAGGTAACTAGTGTCCGCTACCGGTTAGAGTCACTGGTTACTCACCATTAGTTACCTACACGATGCCACAGTTGTCGTGCTCGTGTATCCTTTATCTCTCTCCTAATAGTATTTGTGGCTGCCCCGCTACTAATATCCTTTAGCAGCTTATGGGGCGCCCGAAAATACTGTTACGGACACTAGCAGTAACGACCAGCAGCTGTAATGCGTTGTTTTAGCTCGCTGTATAGAATAATAGAAAGCGCGAGCTGTATTGCCAACGGCGTGGGTGTGTCCGCGGGCTGCCTTTTCGAAGTTCAGTGTCGGTTCGACTGTTGTTGCGGGAGTTCATGCTGAGCTGCTGGCTGGAGGTTTCGGCCCATGGAATTTTATTTTAAAATAGTTGATTTGCCTTTTTGGATACAGTTTCGGGTGCTAATCGCTAACTGGTCACGCTTGAAATGGTCGCAAGCCCATTCCAGCAAATGAGGATTCAGTGTGTGAGGCCCATTCAAGTGTCGTCGGTTTGCGTTTACGGTCTGAAACTCGATCCAATGTGACGAATCGAATGCTTTGGGCTGAAGTCCTGGTAAGTTAAGTCTAATCAGACTCTAGATAGCAGCCCTATGGCGAGTAAAACTAATGGAGAATAAATAGCTTAGGGATGTCGTGTTTGGTTAGCTTAGTCACTTTCGAATACAGTGGGTTGGATTTGACTAGATGGAACAAATTTCATATATTCTCTCTACGGTAGCATCTGGTCAGTCAAGTTGTCTTGAGATTCATTTTTCTAAATGACTACTCATAGATTGTGCACAGTGCTTTCTTTTTTAATTTACGAAACGTTCGAAATTCATACCCAACAGTAAAATATTCCTAAAACGTCCAGATTTGGTTCAATGGTTACAGATGCTGCCTCTTTCGTTGTTACGAATTCGGACGTTCTTTCCCGAGCCAGAGAAGAAAGTCTTGGTGCTTGGTAATGTAGCGGTAGCATTTGTATTGCTCATAGCTCGCTGGAGCGAGAGGAAGGGGGAAGGTTACTTACCACACGGTCGGGGGGCTCTTGTCCTTTGGGATTTCGTCGGTGACGCCATAGCTCGGACAATCTGTGATCGAATGCAGCCGTACGCTCCCTTGGGCACCAGAGTGGACATGGGTTTACCTTTTACACACAGAGTTCACAGCCACATTATATAACTTTCTGCTATTTAGAAAATATTTACAGTTTCATATGCTCTAAAGCATACAATGATTTTACGAAAATGTTCACTTTCAGTCCATTTGTACCAGAGAGCAAAGAGCGTAACGGGAGGATTCACGAGAAATTAGCGTCAAAAATTACGTCATCATCGACTAATCTATGGCTGAGCAGCCTGAGTATTTTAACTAATTTAACGAGAAAATTCGTCTGAAATTGTGAAATTCATCACTAGCGTATAAATTAATCAAGAGAATATATACTAATTGTGCTATTATCTATAGAAAATTGCAGTGCATGCTGGTGGAAACTTTCGCAGCACTAGCCCCCAATTTGGTCCCTTTTGGCGACTTGATTTAACTTCTTTTTCTCAATTGAAGACTTATTTACACTTCATATTCAGTTCACAATGCTCTTCATAGAACATATTTATTCCTTACCAACAAATATAAGCACCATTACAGCCAATTCTGTAGGCAAGAGTAACCACAGTAACAGTTAGCCTATTGCTCGAACTTTCTGTACTTGACAACATTTTACGGTATTTTGCAGCTCAAGCTGCTGGCCAGTCATGAGGGGAAGATTGAAGGAAATAAATCGAAAAAATACGGTGATATATTCAAGAAAACCACGTACGAAGGCCTGAGGTCCCACACTCAAACACTTCGACTCGTCGATGTGATGTAAATTTGCTACGTGCGGTCACGGCTAAGTTTCATTTTAGTCCTATTGAGTCCTCCCGTTGCATTCTTTGCTTCCTGATTTGTACTGATGTACAATATTTTAAATATCTTTAAGACTGTAGTTTCTGATCAATACCCAATATGCCGAATGAGTCATGTTCAAATCCACTTGTACTGATATGTAATACTTAAAAGAAAATATCTTGAACCTAATGGTGTCAAATTCGCTTTTATTAAACTTCAAAAGCTATTTCAAATATCTTCTAAAGGTGGACTCTAAATTCACTTGTATTGATGAGGAATATTTTTAAAATCTCCCAGTGTGCCGACTTCATTGGCTCTGGTATTGAAGAATTTCGCAAAATTCAGAATAGGCTGGAATCGTGTCAACCTCCCGTATTCAATGAAGGTCTGCGTATGCTAAACCCGCACTTAGTGTAGTCTTCCAGCCAGCTACTCCTCGGGTCAGTACTATAACCCATGGATCTTCTACCCTATTTGGGCCTATTCCCTGAGTTCCTCGCTTCACATAGGATTGGTAGAGGGTGTCGCCATTCATCTACCATCACTGGTGTAGAATTCATACTTAACTTGAAGTGAGAAGGAGGGTATCTACCCGTCCAGGTGAGTAGAGTCTGCGGTGGCGTGGCCTCCGTCCTCGTCGTTTGGAATTAAAAATCCAATCGTGCTTAATTCGGAGAGCTTCAGCGAGCCGGCCGTGGCAAAGCGTCGCTTAAAAGCGTTCTGCCTGGGGGCGCTTTGAAGAAATTAGTTCTATTAATGGTGTTAGCGGGAGAGATGGAACTTCTAATTATGGAGGTGAGTAGTGAGTGAGGCGAGATACGACTGCCTCCGCCGCCGCAGCCTTAGCTTCTGTTCGTGAATTTCGTCTTGTCTGTTCCAATTTTAGGAGTATTTAAATAACTTGCTTCTTCTGAATACGAACTGTTCTTAACCTTCTTTGACTGACTCGCTGTAGTTTTCGTACCCTGTTTGCCGTGTTTATAATTTTTTTTGCTGCGCACTACTTCTCCCTAGCTTAATTTTCTTTCCCTTTCCTATAACACCGAGCCGTGTCTGTAGACGACCTCTATCATGCGCATTTAAATAGTCTAATATACCGAGTTGACCCTTTAGCTACACATGAATAACTTTTTAGCTTGTGTAACCAAATAATTGAACAAGGAACTATTTTCGTTTTGTAAGGAGTAAAAGGTCTAGTTAGTGGGTAAAATCCCTAATCAGAATTCTTTGTTGGCCCTGAATCTAACTTACCGTATAAGCTTTTGGGACGGCCCAGCATTCCATGAATGATATTAAGAACTGAAAACTACTTTGGTCATACATAGAAAATATTTATGGGTGATGTATTACGAGTATACTACAATCAAAAAAGAAATCTGTGTGTACTTACATTTTATCAAGTAATGTATTAAATATTTCGGTGGTCAGGAGTAGTGAGTAATGCACCGAGATGGGCATTTGTGGTCGACTGCAGCCGTACCCTACCCTCGCGCGCGGGCTTCCGGTTTAGAACGGCCAATGCACTTCCGGTGTAGTGGGGGTCGGGAGGGGGGGGGGCAACCTGAAGTGGGCGGGGCCTGGGAAACCGGAAGTAGGCGATAGCCAGGAACGGCTGCAGTCGACCAAAAAATGCCCATCTCGGTGCATTACTCACTACTGTTAAGGTTACTGACTCACTCATTATCAGGAGGTCGGACGGTCGATCCCAAGCCATTGAGGAGAAGTTTTGGTGATCGGGAATGTAGCCTCATCATTTCTTTCACTCATAATAACGAGAGGGACACTGTTCTTACGGTCGGAGGGTGCCTGTAGTTTATTTGAGCCATAGCTCGGACAGAGTGTGCTCGACTTCAGCCGTACACTCCGGGGCCCTAGTGAGCATTTATGTGCAGCACAAACCAGTGCATGTTGGTTTCCTAGTTGAGGGGCGCGGCTAAGCCAACTTACCAGCTTTTTGCACTCGATATAGTACACGCACCACGTACATAATCAAGTATCGTATCCAGAACATATGAATTGTTGAAGCGAAAAAATTAAGTATACTGTAGATAGCAAAAACAAACAAACCAAAAATGTTTATCTATGGTCGGCATAACAAGAGGTGTGCGTTTGCATGGTTCTAAGTTTGCTATATTAAGTGAAAGTTCTGTGTTCTATAACCTATAAGTTTATTACACAGAAAAGTGAATTATTTGTCACCGTAAGTCATTTACATGTGAGCTGCTGATCACAAGTACATGTCGATGCAGGTATCCTGCTCTGATATTAGTACGAAAGTATTAGATTGGTAACAAGGTTCTTTTCGGGTAAGCGAAAACAGTTCCCGTATTTTTCTATTACACAATAATTCACTATAAAACTACACTGACTTCTTAGCTTACCTAATTACTGTGTATATAAGGATATTCGTTACGACAAAAAAAAAAAAAAACACATGAAACCGCCTCCTCGTCTCAGTTTATGCTTTTGCGTCAAGTTATGAGTTTCATTTTCCTTTAGTATTACTTTTACGTTATAAGTACTGTATGTGCTTCCTGCATGATGCATGTGCTTGTATTTCCGCTGCATATTTTAGAGTATTTTGGGATTTGCTGAATTCTAGCAGTTTCCTCAGTCTGTATATGAATTCATGGTATAAGCTGCTCTGCGCAGTAGTAATAGTTAATGTGCATTTTTCGCAATGATTAGCTCAAATAACAATACATACAGGAAACGGACTGGATGAAATAAGTAACGGCTTACGTCAGTAATGACGTAATGCATGCATTATTTATTCTAACTAGATTGGTCTCTTTATATCGTATTGAACCCTACACACTGGGAAGTTTCTTCCAAAATGCTGTTGGAACTTGAGATTTACTTAAGAAAAAGCATGGACCGTTGGCTGCACCTTGATGGAAAATGTGTAGAAGAAAGGTGGTTTGCACGCTCCAGTTCTACATCCCGTTTTCTAAGCCGTTTTTTGTACGGCCTCTTCTCCCACCTCCTCTTCTTGTTTGTACGCCTCATTTGTGCGCGGCCCTAATACGCGGTGCTCGCTAGCTGTAGAAATACGCTTCATTTTATTCCTATTAGGCTGTGTTATTTGCTACAAGGGCTTCTTGTCTGTATTGCATTCCTACGGAAAAAGTAAAACCGGGAATATAATAATAATACTTCAGAAAAAAACGCTTTTCCAGCAAGGTATCACAGCCTGGTACTGGTAAATAAACTAGTCTACCCTGTCGTCAAAAAAGTCTGCTAAGAATTTGAAATAAAGTTCGCTTTCTTTTAGTGCACAAAAAGAATCTCTTTTGCTGTTGCTGAAACTGTACAGAACGGCTTATAAACCTACCTGGACCAGGCTGTGAGATCTCGCTACAAAGGTCATTTCCTGTAGGCATAAAATAGGACAAAGAACCCCTGTAGCTGAATAACACGTGCTGGTATGATTAGAGCTAAACATAGACTTAGACTTTGCTACATATACTTGACTGTCTATTCGCAATTAGTCCTGTTGCAAGTGAGTGATTTAGCTGATTATTGTTAACTTAAATAACACGTTCTGGCTGAGTTATTGAAACTTGCTGCAAATGAGTCCTAAGGCCTATCATTTATTTATCATCATTATTCAAGCTTCAATGCAACTTTTTTTCTAATTAGCGTAAGGATTTGTAACAAAAACCGAAATTATCATAGCGGTATAATAAACTTGTACTTATGATCAGGACACGCCAAGTTCGTCAATGCATGAAGCGGTGTGGGAGAGTCGTGGAATCCATAGAACGGGTTTTAATATGGTCGTTATTAAATTTAGTCGTCTCTTTTTAATTTATATTGACAATTTTTTGTAGTAATTACTTTTCTTGGATCTCTAAGAAGATTGATATCTTATTTAGAAAAATTTATTGACCCTTACTGAAGCAGTTTAAAAGCTGCGTGAGAAGGGAGCTCCTTTAGGGGGTATTCAGGATTGGCCACAGGATCAAGTTAGTTAGGTTCGCTCGTCCTATATGTTATGGGGAGCAGCGAGCCCGGGGGCACCCTGTAGGTAATCTGGTCATTTGTGCCTGTTGACGGTGATAACAGCTTCTGGATTTTTTTTTTTTCAAGATCCGATCGTATCTTTTCAAGTAATGTTGCTGACTATTATTCTACAAATACTTTAACAGACCAGCAGATCATCAACACAATATGACATTTGGGTTTTTAAATATTTCTTGCAATTCCTGTAAATTTCATAAAGATACGTTCATAACGCCTGAAGCTACTTTGCTAACAAACAAATCAAACGCAGAGACAAATGGACGAACAAACAGATCCCAAAAATTTAGCCATTCACTCTTTTAGGTATACCTAATTCTTTTGAATTTCATAAAAATCCGTCCATAACATGTTAAGTTATGGTTACTAAGAAAAAAAGAGAGAACAACATAAACAGTTGAACGGTTTTTCACCAAAAGTTTATCATCGGTTACTCTTAACACGCCTAACAATCCATGTAAATTTTGTAAAGATCCGTCTAACTTTTTGAGTTATTTTTGTGACAGACAAAGAGGCAGACAGCCGTACTCAACAAAAACATAACTTCCTTGGCAAACGTAAATGTGATTATACACACAACTTATTCAATCATGTTCCTATATATACAGTAGATATATATATATATATACAGTATAAATATATATACATATTATTTGTCGCATATTGTCTTCAACAACTTTCCTGGTAAACAATGGACCAGATAAATGTCGTGCTTCAGTCTTTGTTGCAGTTGTCACTAAGTGTCTTTGAACTTGTCCTCCTTGCATACAATTACTGTTTTTTGTCACATTTTTTATCAGTTTGATTGCATATATTGTATCTCATTACTGAGGTATTTGCTGCTTATTTTGCCGTAATTTATTCATTATTATATGGTGGTTAGGGTGTGGTATTCTCGTTCATCAACGTTCTTAATGACTTTGCCAAGAGTATAATAATGTTTTTTTTTTTCAGATGATTTTTCTTTGATTAATGAAAAGTTCATGTATTGTCACTGTCAGAGGAAACTCAATGGAAACTCCCTAAAAATTCTTTTCGAGTAGCACGTATGTCTAACAAATTCGTTTGTGTACTGATCTGCTGTTGAACAACAGTTTACCACAAGCGAACGAAGTGAGGCATGAAATGATTTCGTTTTGTGTCCATACTGTATATTTTTCTACTCAAAAGCTGCCGGAACGAATTGCGCCATCATCACAATCTCTTGAAGGCAGGCTTGACCTAGATGTGAAAAGTGTCAAAACTACTGAAGCAACACTTTCAAACCACATTCTCCCCTCCCCTTTCCTAGTGGATGATGGTCTCACGATGGCGTTCCATTATTATTATTTTTTTTTAATTCATCATGATATGATACCAGCTTGCTAAGTATTGCTAGGTCGCGCTTTGCAACAGGGTGAATTCAGAAGATATCCTCGCTCTGCACCTCATGCTCTCATTCACGTTTTCCTAAGCTTGTCTGCTTCTGAAAAGCAAGTGTGATAATACCTTGGAAGTAGTGACTTTTATGAAAATATATTGCGCCAATCAGCTTTGTAATTCCGCTTTGTTGTTATGACTGATGGCCAGTTGTACTGCACATCTCTGTTGCCGTTGTAAAATCATGCTATTTCAACGAAGAACTAGGCTATGTTTACTTCCGGCGCTTGAGGCTGAAACTGGGTAGCAAACTTTGTTATATTGTTAGAATAATGTTATAATGACATTATTACTATTATTATAATATTATTCTAATATTAATATAACAAAGTTTGCTACCTGAGTGGATTTTATAGAGGATCATACTTTGGCGTAGTCACGCAACTCCCATTAATAACAAAGAGTAGTAATATAATTGTATTTATAATGTGAACAATATGGCTGACATTGATTTGTTGTACGAAATAAAGATTTCAGGAGACTGACTATACGCTAGCTTTCCTGTTGCATCACGCTAACTTATCTATTGCATCACGCTAACTTATCTATTGCATCACGTTAACTAATCTATCGCATCCCGCTAACTTGTCTATTGCATCCCGCTAACTTGTCTATTGCATCCCGCTAACTTGTCTATTGCATCCCGCTTACTTGTCTATTGCATCCCGCTTACTTGTCTATTGCATCCCGCTAACTTGTCTATTGCATCCCGCTAACTTGTCTATTGCATCCCGCTAACTTGTCTATTGCATTCCGCTTACTTGTCTATTGCATTCCGCTTACTTGTCTATTGCATCCCGCTAACTTGTCTATGGCCTCACGCTAACTTGTCTATTGCATCCCGCTTACTTGTCCATTGCCTCACGCTAACTTGCCTATTGCCTCACACTAACTTGCCTATTGCCTCACGCTAACTTGCCTATTGCCTCACGCTAACTTGCCTATTGCCTCACGCTAACCTGCATATTGCATCACGCTAACCTGCTTATTGCATCACGCTAACCTGCTTATTGCATCACGCTAACCTGCTTATTGCATCACGCTAACCTGCCTATTGCATCACGCTAACTTGCCTATTGCATCACGCTAACCTGCCTATTGCATCACGCTAACCTGCCTATTGCATCACGCTAACCTGCCTATTGCATCACGCTAACCTGCCTATTGCATCACGCTAACCTGCCTATTGCATCACGCTAACCTGTCTATTGCATCACGCTAACTTGCCTATTGCCTCACGCTAACTTGCCTATTGCCTCACGCTAACTTGCCTATTGCCTCACGCTAACTTGCCTATTGCATCACGCTAACCTGCCTATTGCATCACGCTAACTTGCCTATTGCTTCATGTTTGGCCTATGTTTCACATTAAGTTACCAGTTTCATCCCATTCACTTGCCAGTTTTTCACGTTGCTTTCCCCATTACATCACGATAACTTGCCTATTTTATCATGATAAATTGACATTTGTATCACATTACCTTACCAATTGCATCACGTTAACTTGCATTTTGCATCACGTTAACATTTGCTTTTTCACGTTTCACATGATCCGCTCGCCCCGCGTCCGCCTGCCGCCCCGGCCCACCACCCCCCCCGCTGCTGCAATACACCCGCGAGATGCTACAATGGCAGTCGTATCACAGCCTAATTGCATTTGCCTTAATTACCAGACTTAATAATGCTGCTATACAGCGCCTCCCAATTAGCTTTCCTTGTTACTAAATGTCCTGCTGTCGATGTGTGCCTCCTCTGGCCCTGGCATGCATTTCAGTTCGGCTCTACATCTTGTATGAAGCCTAAGACTGGGTTGGATTACTCTAACGTTCATCGCAATGTATGTAGTCGTATTTATGTTTACCTTGGAATTTTGAGTAATGTGCGTGCGTGCGATAGTCCTTGCCTGCATTTCGGTACAGCTTTACAACTTCTATAATTCTCAAGTCTGTTGAAGTTTTCTCGGCCCCGTAGTATACATCTAGGCTATATGGCCTGCCTAAGATTATGATAGAGTAGAATAAGTTTGGTTCTGGTACGAGAGGTGCCTCTATAACTTATTGCCATATGTACATATTATATCCAATTCTCATTCTCAGGAAGTCCACATCCTACACCCGTTTTATTCCAAAGTTTAGATTCCTACCCGCGTTTACGTGGACCTCTAATTTTGGAAAGATGTCCGCGTGCGCGCGTTGATCCTGATGGTATACGTTCCAGTTCGGCTCTACGTCTTGTGTGGCGCTTAGACTGGGTAATATATATGTAGTTTTTTACCATAAAGCTTTAGGCCTAGGATGATTTCTTGTTTTTATGAAGCTTACGACCATGTACACATTTACCATAAAGCATAGGTATCGTAATGAAATTTTGGATGATGTTTTTGTTCGTTTGCCCTTTCGCACAGCCCAATTCGGCTCTATGTCATGTATTAAGCAGTTTGTATGGTGCGCATGACGATGTATATTTGTATGGCGTAGAGCTTATTTCAATGTATTTTTACCCATTCGCTTATAGCATAGTGTTTACTCGAAAGCTTGGTGCCATCGCTGCTTAGAAACTCTTAATGCTTAGAGCGATTTATGAACTATTTATAACTGAAATTATTCGTGTCCAGAAAATTGTGCTTTATTAATAGAAGATGATTATATCGTAAATAAGGGCTCTCAACTAGGGGGTGCTCGCACCCCCTGGGGGTGTGAGATGACTTTTCAGGCGGTGAGAAATTTTGGATTATCTACGAATCAACTTAAAGTATTTTGCCGAAATTTACTATAAATTCCATTCCTAATGATCAAATGAGTAATATATATAGGGGGTGCAAGAACAAATAAAAAAATTCATAGGAGTTCCAGGCATGGAAAAGGTTGTCTACTGCTGTTGTAAATCTAAGAAAAAATAAAAATTGGCACTAAAATACCAACTATCTATATAATGTTTACTACTCATACATTTTTATAAAGTAGCTCTAATTAATTAATAAAAACTAGTAATACAACATTGATAATATTACAGCAGTGAAGTTGAGAAGAACGGCGCGTATTTTTAGACAAGTTTACCCGTGTACCCTCTGAAATTATTCCTGCTGTCGCTTCACATGACTTCATTCATTCGTTTTTCAAAGAGCCAATTATTGGCAGATGAGCCTTTAAATGAACTGATCGTCTTGAGACCGCTGAGTTAAAAGTTTTCTCTTCTCCCAATGATCGCACTTTATAATAACCCTATCTAATTTATTCAGTTCTCCTTCATAGAGGGGGGGGGGCATAGGTTAGGCTATAGGGTTAATTCGGTCCGCTCGTCCTACGACATGTTGTGGGGAGCGGCGCCCCGAGGGGGATTCTGTTGGTTGCCTTAGCTACGTGTTTTGAACGCCTCTTCTTCGGGCCCACTTTGCTTCCTCCCGCTTTTCTGCTGATGTTACTTTCCACTGTTCTTCGTTTCCGAGTTGCTGTTCGCTGTTCCCATGTGTGGTGATCCTGTGTGGTGACGCCCTCGTGCGTGGGTTCCACGTTTCCATCGACGTATTGTATGCCCCTTCCTTATTCCTGTATGAGATCGCCTTTACTGCAGACTTAAACTACTCAATACAATAACAATTTCCTCATTTTTGCTATTAGCTTTTCCCTGGTGCTTTGCCAGACTTTTTCTTTATAAATTTCCGGCATTTGTGCTGGGCACCAATATTTTTTAAAATACGATCCTACTAGGGTAGAGTGGATTGTAGGAGGGAAATGAGACGAATCAGGACCCCCATTCCCGAGGTCTTTCGTAGGAACACACGAGCTGCAGCTGTTCAGACAGGTAACATACGCGTTAGTTCAGTTGGTGTAGTGTAACCCGCTTCTATTTGGCCGTGAAAGTCATTGCCGGGATCCGTATTCAACCGGGGTAGCGCTGCAAGCAAGCATTTAAGTCAGTAGTGAATGGCTTTTGGACTGATGCTTCCTAGCAGAGATTCGGAAGGCCTGGGATTGCGCATCGCTTCGCATGGCTTTTGTTGCCCATCCTTTGACTCCCGGGCGCGTAATTTCAACCATAAGAAGTCAAAGCCGAGGTCCTGGTTCACCTCGAGCTGTTATCAATACATTATTGCGTAGGAAAAGCCGTTATTGTCAAACTGCAGATTGAATGCTTATGATCAGTTGCAGCGTTTTGACATAGTTTAACATTTAGTGATAAAAAATCTTGAAATGGCTTATCGTAATTTTGCCCTTCTGTAGTCTACTACATAGATGTTCTTGAACCAACTTAGTATTCTAGAACGAGCACAAAGGTGGAAAAAGCTTAAATCTTTACTCAAAAGACGTAGGGTAAGCCGTTGAATTTGGGGGAAGCTTATAAGTTTGACTGCCCTATTTTATGGGGAGTTGCATTGTGAAGGAGCGATTTAGCTTTGTTGGACGTGCGAGACATATCCTTGTCTCCGCGCCCACCTTTCACGCGACCCTTTTCGTTTTTTCCCAACTCTCTTGTTGTCTTTATTTAAATTAATCTCATATTTTCCATTGAACGCGTTTCTCAGTGAATGGCCTTCCCTTATTTACGTCGAACTTCTTCTGTCCCTCTCTCTCGCTCGAAGCGAAGCAGTTGCAGTGGCTAACATGCGAATACATTTAGGTATATACATATACCTATATATTCTTTCTTTTTACCATGCACATTTATATATTGAGCCTCACACTCCTTAAATAACTTCTCCTCCAAGGTTCACGCACTTCCGGAACAGTGTCATTTTGACGAAGCAGTCATGGTACTCATGGCACTCATTGTACTCATAAGCAGGCATCCTTTTCAGCTCAGAACTTATTCTTCTGGCAAGTCCTGATCCCTTCAGAGTTTCATCCTAGCAAGATATTCAAACAAAACCCTGCGTATCAGTACTGGGTGTGCTTTGTCATGTAGATGACACTGCTCCAGAATTAAAAGCGCCTAAACCTTGGTATACCAAGTATGTTGAAGGAGTGCGTGACTCATTAAAAGTGTTTCTCTATTAATTTTTTCGTTGCTACCCTGTTGCCAAAACATTTGCAAAGTCCTTAATACCCAACGTTTTGCTATCGTGTTCAAAGGATGAAATAGCTCATTCATCTATCGAAGTGACTGAGAATTATTGCGGAGTTGGTAGAATCAATCCGTGGAAAAAAGGGCCATATTGGCAGAACGGTACGTTTTTTCAGAAAAATTTGAAAATATAAGAAGCTGAGTGTTACGCAAATTCACGAACTTTTTGCAAGCCCCGTGTACTAATATTCTTTTTATGTGTCAAACATATCCTATAAGATGCGAAAAAACTTGATACCTTTTCTCGAAATTAGGTTTATCCAAATATAAAATTACGTTCCTCCAAATGAGCAATGGCAGTAGTATTGAAACGTCGGCTGTTAAGTCTTGCCTCCCTAGTTACTGTACACATTTCCGGACGCTACACACTGTTATTTTTGTACAGAAATTGATGCTTACTGACGGGTGCAACAAAGCGGAAGCTGTGCCGGTTTGGCGACAGCTTCATGTCTACGCCCTGTTTGACTTAATGTAGGGCTGCCACCCGCTCATTATTTTTTCCGCTGTCGTTAAGGGTGGTTGTTTTGTGCACAAATGCAGCTGCACACACTTTCTGTGGAGATTATGCCCTGCAGCGGGCTGTGAATTTCGGCGAGAAATGCAGTTCACGCAGGCACGAGAGTGCGAATGGCTTAATGGCCAAACCACTGATGCTTCTCCCTTGCTTTACATCAACCTCTAATTGTAGCAAACGCGAGCTCGCATCAGCTTCCAATTTGTATTGTGAAAAACACAAAGCCGAAGCTTGAGCGCTAATTTAGTCTCGCCTCGCGCGGGAGAATTGCGTGCAGTCTCAGTTAATGTACCAGCCTTTGCGCACTTGCATTTTTATGCTCCGGCATTATCCGCTAATTATGGTGAACGTGTAGGCTGGTGTTTTTCATCATGTTAATCATTGCAGAACAACTGATATCGAATTGACCTGTATTAACCTTTTTATGCCCTGATATTGCTTTGTAATTATAGTAAGCATCTGGGAAAGTGTTTTTTTCCCTCGCATTAATTGTTACAGAAGGACCGACATGGATGTAATTTAATTGTGTTAATGTTTCGATGTTCAGACTTTTCTTGGTAAATAATTTGAGCTTGTAGCAGAGTGTCTTTTGACATTGTTCATCAGTTACATGAGAACAGATATGATATTGATGTTTGTTCTGACGTTTTTATGATCATGTAGTTCATGTATTACTTAATAACTGATATGTGCGTCAAGACAGGTGCTTTAAAACTAATACCCAATTACTATATTTTGACGTATTACGTTCTGTTATCAGTTACTCTGTTACATTCAAGTACTTGAATGGCTTCAGCGACGTACCTATACAACGGGACTCTTTGAAAGAGACCTTAATGATCGCCTGCGAAACAACGGTGAAAAACTCAAGCATAAAGCTCGAAGAACGACCTTAAGTCAGCAGTTCTTTCCCTATTTCATAGTCAGCATTTGGAAGAGACTCCCTCTCGACGTTGTTTGTGCGGAGTCAGTCAACGCGTTTAAAAATCGTTTAGACTTACATTGTTAGAGACATCCTCCACGGCTAAGAACTCCTCCTCCAGGAGTCACAAACTCTTAGCGCCCATAGCTTCCGAGGCCAACTTAATCCGTCATCTTCTCTTCCGCTCCAACTACACAGTTTGGCATCTCCAAGCTCCGCATATCAGCGGCTATAGATCGTGCTTGCATGCATTCATGATCGTCTCTTTTGCTGAGATTCTTCCCCCCCCCCTTTTTTTTCTTTTTTCCTCAGTCCTCTATATCCTACTAACATAATGGCAATAGCTCATAGAGGGCTGGGGCGTGAGTTCCGGTGTCACTTTGGGAATGGGGCTATTGGTTCGTATACTGCCGCCTATCTAATCTGATCAAATCATGGTGCATTTAAGCAAAAGTACCGATAACGACATGTACTTTGTTTGCTCTATTATGCTCGAGTAGTAGCTACATTTGCTAAATATTTTTTTGGTGAGCAGATAGGTAGGTGTTTTTTTGCCATATTAATCGGTCTAAAAAAATGACATCAAATAGTATACTGTATTCTGTCGTATTTACCCTTTTAAGCACATAGGTATGCCTTGGTAAGTTCGGTGACCCTACATGCAAGTGTTTCTTCACCTGTTTATTGTTCCAGGTGTGCTGATATAAGGTGTTTACCCCTAATCACACCAGGCAGTGTTATTTTGCTCGAGGGATTTTTGTTCTCTTGCGCATTCCTATGGGAAAAATTGATTATAGAGTAGTAGCACAGCGTAGTATTAAATGGGTCTGATGCTAGGTAGGCAAACTTGTCGGCAGTTTTTTTTTTTTCTTGCAGAAGTTGAATTTTCAGTGTAATATCTCATCACCCACTCTTATCATTCAGTGTAAAAAAATTGTTATACATATTAATTCATGTAGTAGGTATTCGTACTTTATAGTGTGTCATACTGTAAGCTTCATTATTTATGTGAAAGACGATGGTCATTAAGTGAAGTTCGATCAACCGAATCTTCTCGTCCACAAAAAGAACAATTGGTTATTGGACCTCAGCAGCATTTTACCTTCGCAGTAAAATGAAAAACTATTACAACCCTTTCAAATTCTGGAAACGGATCTTTGTACTCGTGAATAATTATACTTGCTGGTCACGGAATGCAGCATCACTTCTACACAAGACTGGCTGTGTATGTGAAATTGGCATCACTTGCACATTTATGATTCTTTTTATGATGCTATCCATGTGATCCTGTAAAGAACTGTCCATAGGCTAACCGAGATGTCCTATTGGACCGTACCAAAAATAGGGTCAGCCCACGTACAGGCTGACCTAGGTACCCTATTGCAATATAATCCTATTAGGATCACATCAAAGACTGACCAAGGTTATAGTTTAGAACACTCCCATGTACTCTCCGCAGTTCTCCTCCAATGATGCCATTCATTTGGCAGTTATCTCGATTGCATTGCTGAGTACGGTGCTACAGACCCATTGTCGGATATCTTAATTTGACCTCAAGTGCTTGCTGCGAGAGCTGTACCAGTCATAGGCTCCTGTCGTGCTGTGTCAATTGAGCCAATACTATAGCGATATGTAAGTTGTTGTATCTCCGGATGTCGTAACACGTGCATAGTTGTTGTTCTTTCATTGTTACCTGTCTCCAACTCTTATCGTGTTATCAATTGAAACGACACTTGGAATAAGTAATGTATTGTACCGTGCGTTTTATTTTGTACTGGGACTTGCATTGTGGTTGCGAGTCGTTAGAGGCAGTTTTAACTCTTCCCCTGCCTCACTCAGGTTGTGCTATTTCGCTACACTTGCTATATTTTCCATAGGGAAGAACTTGTGTAACAATACAGCACAGTGAGTATAAGGGTGGGTGAAGGGGCCGCATTATGACCTAAAAATTTGTGAAAGTAGAAAAATACGAACAAGAGAGGAGTGAAGATCATTTTTATCAATATTAAACTCGAATTTTTATTAAAAGATCGGTTAGAACAATGTAAGCACGCAGAGCTCTGTGTTGGTCTCAGACAAAATGAAAATATTAGGTCGATTTATAAATAATTTCCGTTTTACAATCTTTAGTTCAACGTATGATGCAAACTAAGTTAATTAATTTCCGTTTTATGAGCTTTAATTCAACGTATAATGCAAACTAAATTAACAAGTTGCAATCAATCGTATATTCACTCTTATTTCAATGACTTTTTCCCATTTGCCAATGAACGTTTTAATGCCATCCAAGTAAAATGAAGACTTTCGATTAAAAAAGCTTTTGATGTACACTTAGAGGAAATAATAGCTTTAGCACAAAACTGACCTTATCTCATTTTTGCGCTATCAAATTTTCATGAAACTTGCAGGGAAGTCATGACATCTTATGGCAACGCTGTTGAGCTTGTTTACATTTTGCTGTGTCTCCTGGTTGACAACTCTTTACATTTTTTCTCTTTTTGAGGTGAACGACACTAATAGCTTCTTGTATATTCTGCTAAAATGGGACGTGGAAAAGCTCTAACTAACGAGGAGAAATAAATTATCATTAAAGAAACTGCTAAAGGCACCTCTCTTGATGTTATTGCCCGAAAAATAGGACGCCATATTGGCACAGTGACGAGATTCCTGTA
>LQNS02276770.1:2363848-2380302 GCA_001587735.2 Parhyale hawaiensis
TTTTGGGTAATGTGCGGGCGTGCGATAGTCCCTGCATGCATTGCGGTATACGGCTTTACAACTTCTATAACTCTCAAGTCTGTAAGTTTTCTCGGTCCCGTAGTACCTATGTTGCGCGCGTTTGGTGGATTTGCGCGATCGATCGCGCAAATCCACCAAACGCGCACAACACCTATACATATGACCTGCCTAAGAGTATGATAGAGTAGAATAAACTTGGTTCTGGTACAAGAGGTGCCTCTATAACATTGCCATATGTACATATTATATCCAATTCTCATTCTCAGGAAGTCCACATCCTACACCATCCCCCTTTTACTCCAAAGTTTAGAATCCTACCTGCGTTTACGTGGACCTCTAATCTTGGGAAGATGTCCGCGTGCGCGCGTTGATCCTGATGGCATGCGTTCCAGTTCGGCTCTACGTCTTGTGTGGCGCTGAGGATGGGTATTATATATGTAGTTTTTTACCTTAAAGCTTTAGGCATAGGATGATGTCTCGTCTTTGTGAAGCTTACGACCATGTACACATTTACCATAAAGCATAGGTATCGTAATGAAATTTTGGATGATGTGCTTGTTCGTTTGCCCTTTCGCACAGCTCAATTCGGCTCTATGTCATGTATTATGCAGTTTGTATGGTGCGCATGACGATACATATTTGTATGGCCTAAAGCTAATTTCAATGTATTTTTACTCATTCGCTTATAGCAGTGTGTTTACTCGAAAGCTTTGAGCCATCGCTGCTTAGATACTCTTAATGCTTAGAGCGATTTATGAACTATTTATATTATACTAAAAGTCTGTGAACCGGTCTTGCTTGTGTCTTGTTTGTGTCTTGTTTGTGATCTTGTTTGACACATCTTCTTCACTTTTAGATAGGGAAGAAATTCGATGGATCTACTCACTNGATCAACGCGCATGGGAACAGCAATTTGGGAAAGAAGAACGGATGGAAGAAAGATCAGTATGAGTTACAGGTGAGAAGGAAGCAAAATGGGTACGAATGGCAGACAAGACGATAGTGATGACGACCCAACGGGTCACGGGTAGTCTAGTTTATAACTAAAATTATTTGTGTCCAGAAAATGGTGCTTTATTAATAGAAGATGATTATATCGTAAATCAGGGGCTCTCAACTAGGAGGTGCTCGCACCCCCTGGGGGTGAGATGACTTTTCAGGCGGTGGGAAATTTTGGATAATTTTCGAATTGACTTAAAGTTGTTGCCGAAATTTACTATAAATTCCATTCCTAATGATCAAGTGAGTAATAGTGTATATAGGGGGTGCAAGAACAAATAAAAAAATTCATAGGAGTTCCAGGCATGGAAAAGGTTGTCTACTGCTGTTGTAAATCTAAGAAAAATAAAAATTGGCACTAAAAATACCAACTATCTATATTATGTTTACTACTCATACATTAATTACATTTTTATAAAGTAGCTCTAATTAATTAATAAAAATTTGTAATACAATATTGATGATATTACAGCAGTGAAGTTGAGAAAAACGGCGCGTATTTTTAGACAAGATTACCCGTGTACCCTCTGAAATTATTCCTGCTGTCGCTTCACGTGACTTCATTCATTCGTTTTTCAAAGAGCCAATTATTGGCAGATGAGCCTTTAAATGAACTGATCGTCTTGAGACCGCTGAATTAAAAGTTTTCTCTTCTCCCAATGATCGCACTTTATAATAACCCTATCTAATTTATTCAGTTCTCCTTCATAGGGGGGGGGCATAGGTTAGGCTATTGGGTTAATTCGGTCCGCTCATCCTACGACATGTTGTGGGGAGCGGCGCCCCGAGGGGGATTCTGTTGGTTGCCTTAGCTACGTGTTTTGAACGCCTCTTCTTCGGGCCCACTTTGCTTCCTCCCGTTTTCATATTTCTGCTGATGTTACTTTGCTCTGTTCTTCGTTTCTGAGTTGCTGTTCGCTGTTCCCATGCGTGTTGCTCTTGTTTGATGACGCCCTCGTGCGTGGGTTCCACGTTTCCATCGACGTACTGTACGCCCCTTCCTTTTTCCTGTATGAGATCGCTTTACTGCTCAAACTACTCAATACAATAATAATTTCCTCATTTTTGCTATTAGCTTTTCCCTGGCGCTTTGCCAGACTTTTTGTTTATAAATTTCCTGGCATTTGTGCTGGGCATCGATATTTTTTAAAATACGATCCTACTAGGGTAGAGTGGATTGTAGGAGGGAAATGAGACGGACCAGGAGACCCATTCCCGAGGTGCAGCTATTTAGACAGGTAACATACGCGTTAGTTCAGTCGATGTAGTGTAACCCGCATCTGCATTGCTGTCTAAGTCATTGCCGGGATCCGTATTCAACGGGGGTAGCACTGCAAGCAAGCATTTAAGTAAGTAGTGAATGGCTTTTGGACTGACGCCTCCTAGCAGAGATTCGGACGGCCTGGGATTGCGCATCGCTTCGCATGGCTTTTCTTGCCCATCCTTTGACTCCCGAGCGCGTAGTTTCAACCATAAGAAGTCACAGCCGAGGTCCTGGTTCACCTCAAGCTGTTATCATAACATTAATGCGTATGAAAAGTCGTTATTGTCAAACTGCAGATTGAATGGTTTATGATCAGTTGCAGCGTTTTGGCAAAGTATAACATTTAGTGATGAAGAAATTTTAAAATGGCTTATCCTAATTTTGCCTTTCTGTGGTCAACTAAGTAGATGTTCTTGAACCAACTTAGATTTCTAGAACGAGCACAAAGGTGGTGAAAGCTAAAATCTTTCCTTAAAAGACGTAGGGTAAGCCGCTGAGGTTGGGGGAAGCTAAGTTTGACTGCCCTATTTTATGGGGAGTTTCGCCTTGAAGGGGCGATTTAGCCTTTGTTGGACGTACGAGACATATCCTTGTCTCTGCGCCCACCTTTCACGCGACCCTTTTCGTTTTTCCCCAACTCCCTTGTTGTCTTTCTTTAAATTAATCTATCTTATGTTTTCCATTGAACGCGTTTCTCAGTGAATGGCCTTCCCTTATTTACGTAGAACTTCTTCTGTCCCTCTCTCTTGCTCGAAGCAGTTGCAGTGACTAACATGCGAATACATTTAGGTATATACATATACCTATATATTCTTTCTTTTTACCATGCACACCTATATATTGAGCCTCACGCTCCTTGAATAACCTGTTTTCCAAGGTTCACGCACTTCTGGAACCGTGTCATGTTGAAGAAGCGGTCATGACACTCATTGTATACTCATGGTAGTCATAAGCAGGCATCCCTTTCAGCTCAGAATTTATTCTTCTGGCACGGTCTTGATCCCTTCAGAGTTTCATCCTAGCAAGATTTTCAAGTAAAACCCTGCGTATCGGTACTGGGTGTGCTTTGTCAGGTAGATGACTCATCTCCAGAATTAAAAGTGACTAAGCCTTGGTATACCGAGTATGTTGAAGGAGCGCGTGACTCATTAAAAGTGTTTCTCTATTAATTTTCTCGTTGCTACCCTGTTGCCAAAACATTTACAAAGTCCTTAATATCTAACGTTTTGCTATCATGTTCAAAGGATGAAAAGCTCATTTATCTATCGAAGTGACTCAGAATTTTTGCGGAGTTGGTAAAATCAATCCGTGGAAAAGAGTACCACATTGGCAGAGCGATACGTTTTTTCAGAAAAAACTTGAAAATATAAGCTGAATATTACGCAAATTTACAAACTTTTTGCCAGCCCCACGTGCTAATATTCTTTTTATGTGTCAAAAATATCCTATGATGTGAAAAAACTTGGTACCTTTTTCTCGAAATTAGGTTTATCCAAATATAAAATTACGTTCTTCCAAATGAGCAATGGCAGCAGTATTGAAACGTCGGCTGTTTAATCTTGCCTCCCTAGTTACTGTACACATTTTCGGAAGCTACAACCTGCTATTTTGGTACAGAAATTGATGCTTACTGCTGGGTGTAACAAAGCGGAAGCGGTGCCGGTTTGGCGACAGCTTCATGTCTACGCCCTGCGTGACTTAATAAAGGGCTGCCACCCGCTTTATGTCCACTCATTGTTTCTTCCGCTGTCGTTAAGGGTGGTTGCTTTGTGCTCACACACTCTTTCCGTGGAGATTATGCCTTGCGAGAAATGTAGTTCACGCAGACACGAGAGTGTAAATGGCTTTATGGCAAAACCACTGATGCTTCTCCCTTGCTTTGCATCAACCTCTAATTGTAGCAAACGCGAGCTCGCATCAGCTTCCAATTTGTATTGTGAAAAACACAAAGCCGACGCTTGCGAGCTAATTTGGTCTCGCCTCGCGCGGTAGGATTGCGTGCAGTCTCGGTTAATGTACCAGCCTTTGCGCACTTGCATTTTTTATGCTCAGGCATTATCCGCTAATTATGGTGAACGTGTAGGCCGGTGTTTTTCTTCATGTTAATCATTGCAGAACAACTGATATCGAATTGACCTGCATTAACCTTTTTTATGCCCTGATATTGCTTTGTAATTACAGTAAGCATCTGGGAAAGTGTTCTTTTCACTCGTGTTAATTGTTAGAGAAGGACCGACATGGATGTAATTTAATTGTGTTAATGTTTCGATGTTCAGACTTTTCTTGGTAAATAATTTGAACTTGTAGCAGAGTGTCTTTTGATAATGTTCATCGTTACAGGAGAACAGATATATTGATATTTGTTCTGACGTTTTTATGATCATGTAGTTCATGTATAACTTAATAACTGAAATGTGCGTCAAGACAGGTGCTTTAAAACTAATATCAAATTACTATGTTTTGACGTATTTCGTTCTTTTACCGGTTACTTTGTAACATTCAAGTATTTGAATGGCTTCAACGACGTCCCTACAACGGGACTCTTTGAAAGACACCTTAATGATCGCTTGCGAAACAACGGTCAAAAACTCAAGCATAAAGCTCGAAGAACGACCTTAAGTCAGCAGTTCTTTCCCTATTTCATAGTCAGCATTTGGAATAGACTCCCTCTCGACGTTGTTTGTGCGCAGTCAGTCAACGCGTTTAAAAATCGTTTAGACATACATTGGGAGAGACATCCTCCACAGCTAAGAACTCCTCCTCCAGGAGTCGCAAACTCTTAGCGCCCATAGTTTCCGAGGCCAACTTAATCCGTCATCTTCTCTCTTCCGCTTCAACTACACAGTTTGACATCAATATCCTACTAACATAATGGCAATAGCTCATAGAGGGCTGGGGCGTGAGTCCCGGTGTCTCTTTGGGAATGGGCCTATTGGTTCGTATATTGCCGCCTATCTAATCTAATCATGGTGCATTTAAGCAAAAGAACTGATAACGACAGGTACTTTGTTTACACTATTATGCTCGAGTAGTACATTTGCTAATTATTTTTTTGGTGAGCAGTGATAGGTAGGTGTTTTTGCCATATTAATCGGTCTAAAAATAATGACATCAAATTGTCTACTGTATTCAGTCGTATTTACCCTTAAGCACATAGGTATGCCTTGTTAAGTTCGATGACCCTACATGCAAGTGCTTCTTAATTTTCCTATTTATTCTCTCAGGTGTGCTGATATCAGGTGTTTACCCCTATTCACACCAGGCAGTGTTATTTTGCTCGAGGGATTTTTGTCCTATTGCGCATTCCTATGGGAAAAATTGATTATAGAGAGGAAGCAGAGCGTAGTGTTAAACGGGTTGATGCTTGGTAGGCAAACTGGTCGGCAGTTTTTTTTCTTGCAGAAGTTAAATTTTCAGTGTTATATCTCATCACCCACTTTTATCATTCAGTGTAAAAAAAATTGTTATACATATTAATTCATGTAGTAGGTATTCGTACTTTATAATGTGTCTTACTGTAAGCTTCATTATTTATGTGAAAGACGATGGTCATCAAGTGAAGTTCGATGAACCGAATCTTCTCGGCCACAAAAAAGAACAATTGGACCTCAGCAGCATTTTACCTTCGCAGTAAAATAAAAAACTATTACAACCCTTTCAATTTCTGGAAACGGACCTTTGTACTCATGAATAACTGAGAATATAATTTTATACTTGCTGGTCACGGAATGCAGCATCACTTTTACACAAGACTGGCTGTGTGAGTGAAATTGGCATCACTTGCACATTTATGATGCATTTTATGATGCTATCCATGTGATCCTGTAAAGAACTGTTCATAGGCTAACCGAGATATCCTATTGGACCGTACCAAAAATAGGGTCAGCCCACAAGCTGACCTAGGTACCCTATTGCAATATGAACCTATTAGGATCACATCAAAGACTGACCAAGGTTATGGTTTAGAACACTCCCATGTACTCTCCGCAGTTCTCCTCCAATGATGCCATTCATTTGGCAGTTATCTCGATTGCATTGCTGAGTACGGTGCTACAGGCCTATTGTCTGATATCTTAATTTGGCCTCAAGTGCTTGCTGCGAGAGCTGTACCGGTCATAGGCTCCTGTCGTGTTGTGTCAATTGAGCCAATACTATAGCGATATGTAAGTTGTTGTATCTCCGGATGTCGTAACACGTGCATAGTTATTATTCTTTCGTTGTTACCTGTCTCTGACTCTTATCGTGTTATCAATTGAAACGACACTTGGAATAAGTAATGTACTGTACCGTGCGTTTTATTTTGCACTGGGACTTGCATTATGGTTGTGAGTCGTTAAGGGGCGGTCTTAACTCTTCTTCTGCCTTACTCAGGTTGTGCTAGTTCGCTACACTTGTTTTATTTTCTATAGGGAAGAACTCGTGTAACAAAACAGCACAGTGAGTAAAAGTGGGTGAAGGTGCCGCATTATGACCTGAAAATTTGTGAAAGTAGAAAAAAAAGAACAGAGTTGTGAAGATAATTTTATCAATATTAAGGTTGAATTTTATTAAAAGATCGGTTAGAACAATGTAAGCACGCAGAGCTCTGAAAAAAAAGTGACAGGCATACCTACCGAGGTATGAATCTAGACTTTCGGAAGTCAGCTGTAGTCTATACGTCGTTACCGTAACGGCTGTCATGGTTACTGTGTTGGTTTCAGACAAAATGAAAATATTAGGTCGATTTATAAATAATTTCCGTTTTACAATCTTTAGTTCAACGTATAATGCAAACTAAATTAATTTCCGTTTTATGATCTTTAATTCAGCGTATAATGCCAACGAAATTAACGAGTGGCAATCAATCGTATTTTCACCCTTATTTCAATGACTTTTTCCCATTTGCCAATTAACGTTCTAATGCCAACCAAGTAAAATGAAGACTGTTTCGATTAAAAAAGCTTTTGATGTACACTTAGAGAGGAAATAATAGAGTTAGTACAAAATTGACCTTATCTCATTTTTGCGCGATGAAATTTTCATGAAACTTGCAGGGAATCATGACATCTTATGGCAACACTGTTGAGTTTGTTTACATTTTGCTGTGTCTCCTGGTTGACGACTCTTTACATTTTTTTCTCTTTTTGAGGTGAACGACAATAATAGCTTCTTGTATATTCTGCTAAAATGGGACGTGCAAAAGCTCTAACTAACGAGGAGAAATAAATTATCATTAAAGAAACTGCTAAAGGCACCTCTCTTGATGTTATTGCCCGAAAAATAGGACGCCATATTGGCACAGTGACGAGATTCCTGTAGGACCCTTCACCGCGGAAGTAACGATCAGATGCTGGGCATTCAAGGACTGTTACTAATAGAGACAAGGGAAATGTGATTCGTCAACTACGTAAAAGACCCGGACAAACAAGTAAATAAGTTTTTACGGCTGCCTGGCATCCTGCAGTACCTAAAACTACAAGAAATGACATCCTTCGCTCCATTGCTTCTGTCAAATCTCCTATGAAATTGCCTCCTCTGACTCCAAGGCCTAAAATTATGAGGATGAAATGGGCAAAGAAATACATGAAGATCAACATGAATCATGTTCGTTTCACCGACGGATCCCGGACAATCCTTGATGGACTTGATGAGTGGAGTAAAGTTTGGGTGGTACCTGGAGGTGAGTGGCATCAACGCGTAAAACGGTCAACAACAGGGAGGTGGTGTTATGATATGGGCTGGTATCGTAGGGGATAGACTTGTAGGTCCGGTTACAGTACCTGATGGCATAAAAATTACATCTGCATCAAATTGTGACATGTTGAAGGACGCTTTGGTCCCATGGCTGAATGACATACCCCTTTCGTTGCTTCGAAAATTAATTTTCATGCATGATAATGCATGAAATAATCTCACTCTGCCTGTACTACCACAGCATTTTTGGACTCTTTGGGGTTCCATGGAGAGAAACTGATGATTTGGCCACCGTGATCACCTGATCTAAACCCAATTAAAAACTTCTGGGCCCTTCTGAAAAGGGAAATTTATTACACAGATGCAAGGCAGTGCAACTCAAAATCTGCCTTGTGCAATGCTGTTGCTGCAGCAGCAGCAGCAGCAGCAAGGGCATTCCACCTTCTGCAACAAAGAAACTAACTGGCTGCATGGATTAAAGGATTATTGAAATTATTAAACGTCATGGGTTCATGTTGGCAAATAAGACTTTTTTCAGACATTGTAAACTATTGATAAATGATTTCTTGTTTAATACATATTTTTCTCATTTGTGTTGTTCATTTTTGCTCTTTTGGTGTGATGCAAAACTGTGAATATTTTTTAGTCAAAAAGCTATTGCCGCCGCTCAATTAAATTAGTAATATTGACAAAAAGCCTAATTTTTCTAGAACCAACACGATTAGTCGTTTGCAAATTTACAGATACTATAAGCATCATAAGTTTAACTTTCTGTGAAATTTTCACTGGAATTTATAGCCAAATAGTCGAGATGTGGTCAATTCTGCGATAAAGCTATTAATTCCGTTCTAAGTGTACTCTTTTTTTTCACTTGATTGTCTTCACTAAATTTTCAGTCTTGAAGAGCATTCTGTTTATAGCCAATAAGATGAAATTCAGTCGGGGCGAGATCAGGGGAATATGGTAGATGTGGTTAGTACCGACCAGCCGAGTTGCAAAATATTTTCCTGCGCCACTTTTGCAGCATGTGATCATGCGTTGCCGTGAAGGAGGAGGGTCGTTCTTCTATTGACAAGTGATGGGCGTTTATTTCTCCAAGTACCCACGATAGCAGCTGCCCAAACAAAATATGGAGCCGTCGCGGCGCCGCTCAGCAAATAAATTGTGATTTTAGTTTCTGCGGCGGCTTTGATTTTTGATAGGGGACGTTGCCTGCTGCACAGATGTGCTGAGGGTCCCGGGAACGATCCCCACTCCAGGCGACCCATCTTTGTGCAAGGCGCTCGGCGCGCTGAATTAGCAAATTTGCTTGCTGTGCATAGCTATCGTGGGGTACTTGCCTTAGGGTAGGGGGTGGCGAGTTGTTGAACCTGCTGTTTTGGCGTCATAGTTCACAGCGACCCGTCGTCGGCTGCAGCTGTACTTACTCATCTGAGGCCAGTTGGCCTATGTCTGCCGCATGAACCATTGCGTGTAGGTTTCCCAGTGGAAGGTACCTTGAAAGCTGACTTCACCCTTTCATCCACACGATGCAATTACTCAACATGCAAGTTTGCATTTAGTGTTTGGTTGTAGCCTAAAAACTCAAGGTTGATTGGAAATTAACATAAAAATTCGGTAATTATTTATGAATCAATTTAATACTACACGAGAATACCCGACATACCTTACGACTTGACCCGACATTGCTTGATGTACTTCACGACTTTTCCCTACGTTGCAGGGATGTATTTCACGAGAATGCCCGACGTATCTCACGACATTGCCCGACCTTCTATAATATATTTCACGAGAATACCCGACGTACCTCACGACAATACCCGACATCTCGACCACGGCCGCATTGCTATCGCTGTCGGAGCCATAAAGCGCCTGCTGGTCGCAGTCCCACCAATGAACAATATGGAAATTTTATGGTTTTCTTCCTCAAAGAAAATATTACGTATTCTCCCAGTGAGAAAGTCTTGCCTGTGATAAAAAATTCAAGCCAATGACTGGAGTAAACGACCGATGCCGAGTATGTTGGGCCTGAATTCAAGTTGGCTTTTTTCCAGTTTCGTATGCCCCATGACTACTAGTGTTTCCATGCAATTTTTTGTTTCTGTTTTTTGCTCACCAGTACTGACGAGAACGGGTCCTATTTTTCTTCAGTGGTGAGTAGCGGCAAGTGATTTTGTTCCGCGCCGTGGAAAATTCTTATAACTTGTGTATTTTCCTGTACATTTTTTTTTTGGCCTTACAAATACTGAAGAGAACAGGGGCGATTTTCTTTTGTTTTCTGTGGTGTGAAGCGAAGTTACTTTGTTCCGTCGGTGCTAATTTCGTATAACTTGTGTATTTTCCTGTGCATTTTTATTAGCAATGCAGAAAACAGGACCGGCGATATTTTTCCGTGGTCTCCATAGCGGGATGTTATTATTAGATGTTCAATATGATCTGCTATTCCTGTTGCTTGCTCGTCGTCCTGTTTTTTTTTAGACATAGGTACTGACACGAACTGGGGTAATTTTTTTTTCTACTCAATTTTTTTTTATAGCTTTTTGTGGTTCTGCGGTTTTCATTCTTACTAATGAACTGACAACTTGGGCGATTTTCTTCACTGGTCTGTACTGGCAGGTTATTCATATTATTATTATTATTATTACTATTTAATGCAGCGGTAAAACTAGTGATGTATAAGTTGGTGTGATAACTGGTTGGTGTGTGCGTTCCATCTTCTTTTCTTGCAAAAAGTAATGAAAACGAGTCACTCGTTTTGTTGTATGTAGCATCGAGTTATTTCGTTCTCTTGTTTTTATAATTTTATGTATTTCTGAAAAGTTATTCATATGGAGTTATTTTTGTTAAACACTCGTGAGTATTTTCGCCTTTTTAATGAATCTATTTGTGCATTTTTACCTCCGCCAAGGAGGTTATGTTTTCGTCGGGTTTGTCTGTCTGT
The DNA here is from genome assembly GCA_001587735.2 of Parhyale hawaiensis. NCBI lineage: Eukaryota > Metazoa > Arthropoda > Malacostraca > Amphipoda > Hyalidae > Parhyale > Parhyale hawaiensis. The sequence continues at coordinate 2,374,747 of LQNS02276770.1, forward strand.
CTCTTTATCTGTCTTTTTGTCTGTCTATTTGTCTATCTGTTTGTCTGTCTGTCTGTCTGCCTGTCTGTTTGGTTGTTTGTCTGTCTCTCTGTCTCTCTGTCTGTCTGTTTGTCCGTTTGTCTCTTTGTCTGCCTGTCTCTCACCTAGATAACTGAAAAAGTTATGGACGGATTTTGACGCAAATTACAGGAATTGTTAGGTATGTTAGGAGGAACAGATGATCAACTTTTGGTGAAGATCCGTCCATCTGTTTGTTTGTTTGTCTGCCTCATTTTTCTCAATGCCATAACTCAAAAAGTTAGAGGCGGATTTTTATGTAATTCATATGAGTTCTTAGGTATATCACAAAGAGTAAATGACCTAATTTTTGTGATGATCCGTTTGTTCGTTCGTTTGTCACTGTTTTTAATTTTATGCTTGTTAGCACATTAAATAAAAAATAATGCATGGATCTTTATGAAATTTATAGGGGTTGTTAGTAATGTTAAAAGACATAAATGATTAAATTTTTGTGCAGATCGGATCATTCGCTTGTATGTTTGACTCGTGTTTGTCATAACGTTTGTTAGCAGCATAACTCAAAAAGTTACTAACGGATCTTCAAGAAAATGGCACTAGCTGTTATTACTATCAAAAGGCACAAATGATTAAATTTTGGAGTTGATACAAAGAAAATCATGGTTTTAGAGCCAATTTGAATTTTTTGTTACCGTTGCCTCGCTTGGCGGAGGTATGCGCTCTCAGAGTGCTCTAGTATTTTTATGTTTTCTTGTTCTGTTGATGTTTGTGGAGTGAGTGATGTGCAGCCTGCTGTGATATCCCTACATGGCATGGAGTTTTGGGCAACTAATTTGGCACGCCAAACATTTTCTACACACTTTTAGTTATTCCCATCGCGTGTTGCATATTCCCAAGCATACGCTATATTGCAGACCCGTTTAATTCCCTAAACAATTTGTCAAAATACCTACCTGCGCGGATGAACCTGCTACCTGATTCGATCTTTCTCTTTTGCGATCTAGTGTTAAAAAAAAAAAAAGAGGAGGGCTTGGAGATTCTCACAACGGAGGTTTCTGTACTCTAGTCTTCATTGGTAACCATGTAAATAATTTGTGGTATTCCAAGCAAACGTGTTCCTATAAGATTCCAAATTTTGAATGGCCGGCCGTTTTAGGTTCAAGTATTAGTGTCGTCTCGTGGTGATTGGAGATGCTCTTGGTGTTGCTGCTTTTGTTTGCGGCAAAAATGAATATCCTATTTATTACAAAATATTGAAAGGTATTTGCTTTCGTTTCCTGAAGCTGCGTTTTTTTAGATTATTTCTTCTGTTTAATTTTAAAATTTCCTTTATTCCTCATTTCTCTACGTGTTCTTATGTTGGCAAAAACTAAGTGAACACCCTACGTAGAATATCACGAAACGTTCTCACGATTCGTACAGTGAAACCGATTGTTTTACTGAAATAATTTTTTTGTATAATGAAAATTAAGATGCTTATGTTTTACCGGCTGGTATTCGACATTTTCATTCGAAATGTTGATGCATGTATGTCGGTAAAGCAAACCTACAAATTAATTTTCTTTTATCTGTGCAGGTATGTGCCGTGTAATAGCAGTACTGTTCCTTATTTGGGTGAGTATTTTACCTATTAATAACTTCTCAAAGTTTTCTTCATCTCACTTTCTCTATAGAACAGAAGTCAATACATATTAGGATATTATTAAAATTCTAAGCATAAACTGAGCATACGGTATAGTGAAGTATGTTGCACCTACATACGCGTATAGGTACCACACACAGAAAAGTTTGTGTAACAGCATCCTTATATTAACATTTTAAAATTTAAATCTATTCGACTCCTGTTTACACTTAGATCTTTAATTGTAAATAAAAATATATAAACACGCCATTCTAGATATTTGTCAGTGTGTCTAGCGCAATAAATGCAATATCATACGGAGATTTTTAGAACAAAGAAAATCGGTTTCGGCGCGAAGGAACATTGCCGGCAACACACCATCTAGTCGTAAGCACCATTTGTTGAGCGGACGTGCAGCTGCGCTGGTCGTTCGTACCACCGACTTTTACTGTGCATCGAAACGACGCGCAAGTTGCTCATCCGCCAACCAAAATGTGCGTGCGATTGTATAAAGTAGCCTCAGCACAAGGCGGCTATTAGAAATCTATCGACCGACCGGCCGGTCCATCTCATCGTTGCCTGGAGTCCATGCAGATCTTCCTTCCGCACGGCTGCTCAGTCTGCCCATTTCGGTCCAGTTTCGACATGTCGAACAACCTGCCCTTCATGTTCCCCCTACCGGCTGTGATTGTTTTAGGGAGCCTAGTGTTCCCTCCACCTGCCTTCTCGTTACCTATGGTAGCTTCATTTTGCGTGCTGGGCTTGAGGTTTACGAAAATTAACTCCTTAATTAAATAGTGTTATCTTACGATAACTGTTCACTTGTGTTCCTCGTACGAGCCCGAATCCTATATCAAACCTAATTATTCAGACAATTCAGGGGACAATGGGTTTATACTTAACTAATGAGTAAGGTAAAATGCAAAGACTCTGGCTCAGGGACTTCCCGCTACGAAATCTTTACCCTTTTCTGTACGAAATCACATGTGGCTGACTAATGCGGTCTTTGTGACCTCGTATCGCTCGTTTGGGACAACAGTGACGCAACTCAAAAATTGGGTATTTTGAGTTATTGTCACAAAGCTCGCGTCAAGTTCTGTTAGTGATAATAACGCCATAACTGAGTCTGTAAAAGTGGTCGCTTGAGAAAGGTCATTATTCAAGTGATAATTAAGAAACTACGGTGTTATTAAATCTGTTTTCGCCTCTTCTGAAAAATGTCAGTTTTTGAGTTACGACACTGTTGTCGCAAGCGAGCGGTATAGGCTTTGCAAATTCAGAAAAAGAACTATTTGCAACAATATTGCTTTGGTTACTTATCTGTGTCGTTGGCAGCGCCTTTTTCGTTACCTCTGCCACATGAACGCCTTTAGGGATCTTTTTTCTGTACCCTCTTTGCTTCCTTCCTTTTCCTACTTAATTCCTGTATCAATTTTTATTATTTTCTTCGTGTTCGTTCCCTGGCATGCAGCTCACTTGCCTTACATTTCATGCTTGAATTTCCATTGTTCTTGACGTACTGCCTGTCTCTTCCCATTACTTCGGTGAAGCACGATGCCGGGTCTACGAAGGCGTCACCTAATATGTATAATTTAATCATAATACAGTATTTAGATAACTGATGAGTGACAGATTGTAGAGTAAATCTAAAAGGTCACAAGTTGTAAACTGACTGCTTGGAGCCGAACGATCTAATCTTTGTTGTAGGTATTTAGTATCAGAATGCGAAATAAAGTTTCAAAGTAGGTGTTAAAAGCTGCGATCGGCTTTAAGGCGACCAATACAATCTGTGCCTATATCTATTAAGCGATAGATTTAGACTTAAACTAAGAAGAACATTACGTTCTAAGATCGCCTTGATGCCGATTAACACAATCAGTGCATAGCTAATTCAGGGACGGTATGCAGAATAAATCCCAAGGAGCTGGTTAACAGTTGAGCTACCGATACCTGCTGAAACCATCTTCCCGTACAGGGTAGGGTGCATGGCCGTAGGTTTTGCGTACTTTGAGTAATCCGCACTTACACCTCCCTTGATTTTTGTACAGTATTTTTGTGTCCCAATTTGTGCGTCAATGAAACGTTATTTTCATTAGGTTGATTAATTTTTTTTGCGCAACAACAGACTGCTATTGTGCGTCAACAAGCAATTTTCTTACGCCAATGAACAGTTATTGTATGTCGATAAGCAATAATGTTTGTCGTCTACGGGTAATTTCAGTGCATCGACCAACAATATTATTACTTTTCCGACGGTCGGCTATTTTTGGGAATCGTCAATGAGCATTTTTTTCATTTTGTGCCCCAATAACTTACAGTTCTTGTTCTTCATCGACGAACAGTTTCGTAGACTCACAGAAAATCATTTTGGGTTTGGGGCAACCATCACTTTCCGTTCATTGAAAATGGTGCCATTTATAGACGAAAAAAGCTGTACTAAACACTTATTCGTTCATCGAAGGACAGTTTTCTGGACTGAAGGAAAAATTTCTGTTCATTGATGACCAAATACTGTATTTCTGTTAGCCGGAAGAAAATTGTTGGACAAGCCAAGCAATGATTTCTCTCGACAGATAAATGTCATTTCTTGACAAACAACTTATTCCTTTGTCAGAAAGATTTTGTTCATCGACAAACAACAAATTTCATAGAGCGAAAAAAAAATTCGTTCGTCGACGAACGGTAAATTCCTAGGTCGGAAAGAACTTCGTTCATCGACAAAGAATAATTTTCGTGAGTCAGCGAACAGTTTGGCGTCCATTGTCACCCAGGGTACCACTCATTTCTGGAAACGCTCCGGCTGCGTCTGCAGCAGACATCGGGTCCTTGTCCTGTCCAGCCTCTCGGTCCTTCCATCGGTGGTGCGCTTAATTGAACGCTGATTGGTGGCCAGTAACCTCCGTGTGTGTGTGGTCCTAACAGTCGCCTGTGTCTTGTGCCAGTGTGGTCACTAGTTACGTGTGCCACCGTCGTTAGTTGTGCCACAGTGGTTACTTGTGCCGCTGTGGTTAGTTGTGTCACTGTGGTTAGTTGTGTCACTGTGGTTAGTTGTGTCACTGTGGGTAGTTGTGCCGCTGTGGTTAGTTGTGTCACTGTGGTTAGTTTTTTCACTGTGGTTAGTTGTGCCTGTGTTTAGTTGTGCCACTGTGTTTAGTTGTGCCACTGTGGTTAGTTGTGCCACTGTGGTTAATTGTGCCACCGTGTGTAGTTGTGCCACTGTGCTTAGTTGTGCCACTGTGGTTAGCTGTGGCACTGTGGTTAGCTGTGGCACTGTGGTTAGTTGTGCCACTGTGGTTAGCTGTGGCACTGTGGTTAGTTGTGCCACTGTGGTTAGCTGTGGCACTGTGGTTAGCTGTGGCACTGTGGTTAGTTGTGCCACTGTGGTTAGCTGTGGCACTGTGGTTAGTTGTGCCTGTGTTTAGTTGTGCCTGTGTTTAGTTGTGCCACTGTGGTTAGTTGTGCCACTGTGGTTAATTGTGCCACCGTGTTTAGTTGCGCCACTGTGGTTAGTTGTGTCACTGTGGTTAGTTGTGCCACTGTGGTTAATTGTGCCACCGTGTGTAGTTGCGCTACCGTGGTTAGTTGCGCCACTGTGGTTAGTTGTGCCACTGTGGTTAATTGTGCCACCGTGTGTAGTTGCGCTACCGTGGTTAGTTGCGCCACTGTGGTTAGTTGCGCCGCTGAGGTTAATTGTGTCACTGCGGTTAATTGTGCTCCTGCTGCTAGTTGTACCCCCGTGGTTGTGCCACTGATGTTGCTTGTGTCACTGAGGTTATTTGTGCCTCGGAAGTTACTTGTGTCACGGAAGTTACTTGTGTCACGGAAGTTACTTGTGTCACGGAAGTTACTTGTGTCACGGAAGTTACTTGTGTCACGGAAGTTACTTGTGTCACGGAAGTTACTTGTGTCACGGAAGT
>LQNS02276770.1:2437091-2448708 GCA_001587735.2 Parhyale hawaiensis
AATGTTTTCAGAGTATGCAGCAGAGTGCAACACCATCACTGAGCATCACCCTTCGCCCCTCCCACTGTGGCCTGTGACCTGCCACGCCATTGGCTGCCTTGAGACTGTGCTTGCTGAAAGGTTCAGGAAAAAAAAATTCGCCCGCGGGATGCCTCTACTTTCGTATGGTGGGCCAAGAAAGGGGTCGTCCACTCGAGTGTCTTTCTTCTGTCCTTCGCGCCATCTTTCCCACCAGTACAGTGCTGGCGTCTTCAATTTGCGCACCAAAGGAACTCATCCACGAAATTTATGCATTCCAAATTAATGATAATTCCGTGACAACTGGCGTCAAGTTTAGGCGTCCACTCTATTTGTGCACGAAATATATTCATTCGCGTTTGCTGTAATTAATAGGTGCGCCACACTGGCGTCATCAATTTATGCACGCTGGATTTGTGCACTAATGTATGCGTCATTCGTAAATTTTATGCACTATGCTTATATCGGCTGCTCCGTTCACCCTATTTATGCCCTTGTTACATGCGTCATATCGCTGGACATTTACAGATGTGTCGTCGATAGACAACCTTGCCAAACGCGTGCGCGCACCAGTTCACCGGATTTAATAATTAAATATTTACGTCTCCATTGACGTTAATATACACTGGCCTTTGCTTAAAGCAGACAATGCTGCCGCTCACTGGACTTATGCATGAAATATATGTCTTCATTGAAGTCATTAATATACACACCCCATCAATTTATCAGCGAACGTACGCAGATCAGTCGGCCGGTTGCCAGGATTTATGCATTTTGCCAGGGAACATGAAATATTCATGCCCTGAGTAACATGCGCCCGAGGAAGGGTTAATTTTTGAACAATCTATAACGTGGTCGCCTAAGTCGGAGGTTATCACAGGGCACGCCAGTTAGGCTGTCGCACGCTGATGTTACTCGGTGCCAATTTCGGTATTAAGGCCATTTTGTGATGTTTGCGCGATTACGAGGCGCGGTCACGGCCATATGAGCTGCGTCCGGGCTGGGTGGGCATTTGCTGCTGTGCATACGGTGTTGACTTACTAAAAAATGCATGTATGCAGTGCAGCACTGGATGCGTCAAAAAAGTAGAAATAGTGTTAGAAACGGAAAATTATTGTTGTTAACGGCTATAGGAGCTGCAATTGGGACATTTACTGCTGTATATACGTTGCTGAATTGGCAGGAACATATACGGGGTTATATGTGGTACTTATTGCGTCATGAAAGCCCAATAAATTTAGTACGGCGTATCCAATTGATCGTCGAACTTTGAAGTGAGACGTCACTGTTCGTACAAAATGCCCTTATAAAATGTGTATGCCCATAGAAAACAGGTTGGTGGAAGTTACCTATTTGTACAATATTTTACCAGTGAAATTATCCACGTATATGTTGGTTATGACGCATTGATATCACGCTTATATAAATTAAAATATTAATTATTGTAATAAATTTCTGATCTGATTGCTAAGATGGACGTAAATTTCTGTATCATCATCAATTCATCTTTATTAAGTACGCACAAAGATGTGGTACAAGTAGACCACTACTGGCACAATTATTTGCATAATTGGATAAACGTGCAAACTCAAATTGTTATTGCGACTAAGTCCATAAAAATCCAAAGTTATTATTGTACAAGTATAGTGAGGTGCATAGAAAAATACGAATTGTCTCAAATGTGGACATAATTTGTAAGTATGCAAGCAGACAATAATAATTTTACTTTTTTTTTGCAAAGTTTTGTCGATGAATTAACTCGTTCACGACAGTAATTTATCAACAGTATTTCCAGTGCAACTCAATCGTAAACTTTCCGTGTGATTTTTCAATATTATTCGAGGCCACTCTCTCTATGTCTCTCTCTCTATATATATATATATACTCTAATAAATACAAAGAATCGAGTCAGGATTCGATCCGGGGACCTAGAGATTACCACGCCGCCATTCTTACCACTAAGCCATAAACAAGAAAAGCAACGCACGCACGCAAGGTACTTGTGTTGTCTGCTGCATCAGGGCAAAGATATTAGGCTAAGGCAGAGCTGTACGTGTATGAGGGAGCTCATCCGTCTACCCTGAACAATTGTTAACCTGAAAGATCTCACAGTTTCTCGTCCCGTCAACACCAGGTATCATCCAGACAGAGGGCTATCCGTCCGCCCTTGTGTTTAAATAGAATAAATACAAAGAATCGTACGTACGGCTCTGCCTTAATATCCTTGCACTGATGCAGCGGGCAACACAAGTACCTTGCGTGCCTGCGTTGCTTTTAGCTGTTTGTGGCTTAGTGGTAAGAGTGGCGGCGTGGTAATCTCTAGGTCCCTGGATCGAATCCTGACTCGATTCTCTGTATTTATTCTATTTATACACAAGGGCGGACGGAGAGCCCCCTGTCTGGATAATACCAGGTTATGACGGGACAAAGAACTGTGATATATATACTCTGTAGACATCGGATAAATACTGTTTTTTCGATGCAGTATTTCTTTCAGAAATACAGGTTTACTACCTGCGTTAATTTATTAAGAACGAGGGACTACGAGTTTGACCTATTAATACATGAAGTAAAGCTTCTTATTTTCTTGAACAAATTACACTATATTATAAAACGCAGTTTTTTATTAATTGCTTTCTCTCTCCATTCCGATTTGAAGGATTTGATAGAAAATTTATCTGCCGTTCCCTTAACCAAGTCGTAAAATCGAAAGCCTGAGTACGACTAAAGCATCTCTGCATGGTAGTGTCGAGTCTTAGATTGTTCTTCCATTGCGGATATTCTTTTCCAAGTTCATGAACGCAAATTGTGAAGATCACCGAAAAAAGAAAAGGGGAAAATATTCTTGAGAACTAACCCGCAAAGAATATGGAGCTTCGTCGAAGTAATTATTCTTCACCGTCATTTTACGCCAGCGCGTGCTACTAGTAGAGACTAAGAAGACACAAACGCACAACTTCGAAACCCTTGTGACGTCACCATTGTCTCATTGCGCGGCTGCAGATACCAACTTAGCACGGGTATCATGGATACGACCCTACGATATAGAGCACGCAATTAGTTTTGAAGTCTTCGTTGCCGCCAATTTTTTCGCAAAGTTACTGAAGTAATGCCGTCTGCGTTCGATTGTCTGTGGTGATAGTAATAATAACATCCAAGTAAATAAGTTTTATGCGTTAATGTGCTAATTCGACTTGACTCATAGTTGCGAGTTCTAATTCTTCTTCTCCCTCCGCTAGTTACTTAGTGCGGCCGTGATGCTTTCATTAGTACCGGTATTATATTAAGGGCAAATTCGGGTATCTTTGAGGTGTCCTTGATACGACCTGCGAAGGAATCAGTAGAAGGAGTCAGCTTTATGTTTAAGCTGCTACTGCTCGCAGGTCTTGGGTAGAGAATTTAGTGCTTGACCTGGAGGATTTTTGACCCTTCGTATGAAGTATACGGGTCGGAGGGCAGCATAATTGAGGCACAACGTTTTTTTTTCCTGTAGAATTTCCACTGGTCCCATCAGTATTAGATAAGAGAAAATTGGGCCGATATACGAGTCTGAGATTGACTGAAAAACATGGCATTTGTTCTGAGGTATTTCCCCAGGTTCCAACTAGTGTAAATTAATTATCCCCTTTCAAGAAACGTTTCCGTTTACGCCACTAAGCTTTATCGACGACTAGTCAAAGTTTTTTAAGGGAGAAAAAAAAATGAAACCACATATTTCCAAAAGATTGCAATCGTTGCTATTCCTTTCTCTCTTGCAACCTTCGAACAATTCAGAAAGTTTATTTTTATTTTATTCATTTCGTTTTTTTTTTCAAAGAACCTCACTTTCTTCTGCCATTGTAAACTATTAAAGGCATTAGAGGGATTTTCCTCATGGCTGTTTGCTAGAAAATGGAACACAATTTTGCCAAGTCTTCAAGCAATTTAGTGGCGTTTTCAAGTTGAACTCGCCTAGGCCCCATAAATTGCGCCTGATGGACAGGCGCTATATAAATCTCGCATGCCAATGATGCTCTCACTCTCTCCCTGCCACCCCAACTATTGCCACTATTTTTCACGGAAATCCCCTGAATTTTTTCTTGTTTCGGATATCCAGTTCTTGCATAAAAAAATATATATATCAGAAAACAATGAAATGTTTCTGTTATTTTTACGCAAATGCTCTGAATTCGATTTTATTTACGGGAAGCCAGTTCTTGGATACTAAAGAATCAGTCAAATAAATGTTGAGGGATTCTGTTATTTTTCACGGAAATCCCCGATTTTGGGGGGATCGGGCACGGAAATTTCAGACAAAAAGTTAAATTTCAAGAAAATTATCAAATGTTACTGGTATTTTTCATGGATATGGCTTAATTTTTTGTGTACATGTCACAGGAATGCTGTTCTTGAACAGAAAATATGCAGCCTGACAACTAGTACATAATATTTTTTAAAATTTAATGATTTCGAGTTTTTACGACAGTCCAGTTCTTAAATAAACACAGTTACAGATTTGTCAAATGTTGCTTTGTTTCACAGAAGTGTCCTGAATTATTTTGTTACTGAAATCCACTTGCTGAAATAAAAAGTATGTTCTCAGAGAAAAAGCTAATATTGCAGATATCTTTCACGAAAATGCTTTTGAGGTTTTTTTACTGAAATGTAGTTCGTGATTAAAAAGTTATTCAATGATCAGTAATTAATAAAATTTTATAATTTTTCCGGAAATGCCCCGATTTTTTCGTTACGGAAATCCAGTCTTTTAATGAAAAAGTAGGTATCAGTATAACTGTTAGATGCTTTTAATTTTTCCGGAAAATTCCTCTTTTTCTGGAAGTATATTTAAGTATATTTCCTTTATTTTCCCATATATTGGGAATATTTTGAGTAATCAAAGATATTTCAAGATTATTAATGTAATGCCACTATGTTGTGTGAAATGTCAGTTTTTACTTTTTTATTTATTTATTTATTTTTTTGTCATAGAAACCCAGTTAATTTGTGAATGAAGTGAAAATTGTATTCACAGAAATGAACTAATACTCACACAGTTTTTATCGGAAAGCTATCGACATACTATATGTCCCTTGCTCTTTCCTCTGTGATATCGTTCTGCTCGGAAACGCAGGCTTAAGCTTCCTGACTATAACTAACTCGGAGAGGTATATTTGACGTGATTCATTCGTAAATTAATGTAGAGAATCACCAATCGCCATATTCTTGTGCATTATTCGTGCTCAAATATGTAACTGCAGAATGCGATGAAATTAGCCCCTTTGTATTCCTACCATTTTATATGCGCTTTTATGCGAAATAAAATATATTTACTCTTCTAACATTTGAATTTGAAAGTTCTTTAACTTGCTCTTGCCGGTTAATTCAAGTTTTTCAGACTAAAGTCATTTAATATATTTTCCGAACACGTTTGTTGCCGTTTTATCTGTAATTTACTTCACCATCTCACTAAAAGTTGTAGTTAAAAATGACTTAGCATTTTTGATACGCTTTAGTTACGTTCTATTTATCGATTGGGCTTGAAAGTCATCTAGCATCTCTCATACCAGCTTACTTACTTTTTATTGAAATTTCCTTAATCCTCTCAAATGCTATCATTTGTTCATGTATTCGATTTAACACTTCTCATCGCACCGCATGTGTTCAATATACTTGATTCTGTTCCTGACATTTGGACTTGAAATTTATTTTACACTTATCCTACCAGCTTATATACGTTTTTATATTCAAATTTGCGTAATCTTAAGAGCGACGACATTTTGGCTTAGCAGCATCTCCCCCCCCCCCATTCGACTGCAGATCCCCTCGTCGCGACGCCACATCATTTGCATCGTCTCTCCTCACCCGCCCTCGGCCAAGCCACATCGACGCTCCAAGAAGTCGCTTCTCTCCAGATTATTGCGACCGCATTGGCGCCCGAATCTGGCTTTTATTCACGAAATTTTAGTGGCAATGATAGCGGGAAACTTGAGACTTTCTGGCAGCAGCACGACCATGGAGTCGATAAAACCGCTCCTTCCTTCCTTCCGTCCTCGTCGCCTACCCCTCTTCAGCATGTTAAATGTGCTGACTTCTGAGGGTAGCGAGTATGATGCAAGGATGTTTACTCACCTTGTAATGTTGCCTACTCACCTTCTGCATGTTCTTTGCTCACTGACGGCATGTCCTTTGCTCACTCATGGTATGTTCTTTGCTCACTCATGGCATGTTCTTTGCTCACTGATGCATGTTTTAACTCCCCTGCTGCATTGTTTTAACTCACCCGCTGTACGTTCTTTGCCTAGCTACTGCATGTTGTTTACTTACCTGTTGTGGCTACTTTCTTTCCTTACTTACCTACTCGATATGCTTGTCGATTCACTCGCAGCATGTTCAGTGCTGTTGGGTAGGTGTAAATTAACCGTTGCTGGGTATGGTTTTACCTTCAAAGCCTACATTTTCTTCACGTAAAAACCGCATGTTCTGGACTGACATTAACGCTAAAAGTGTAATTCTGTTACAAGAAAATGTTTTTTGGTGCCTGGCTGCATTTTCCTTCGCAAACACTCTAGTTTGTTTATTAGCTATGTAATTGTTCAAGGTCTTTTCATAGGTTGTTAATCTACTGTTATGACATTTTTTTCTCAGTGAATCCATGTTTCTTCCGCACAGACTTAGATATTCTTTCGCCACCACATAAATGCTTATTTCTCGCATTGCATGTTCTTTATTTCCCATATGCCTGTTCTTTTTCTAACCGGCTGCATGTTCTTTACTCCGTAACTGTGCCATGTTCTTTCTCACCTTCTCCATCTTCTTCGATCACTAGCTCTCATTGGCACGTTCATGGGCAGCTGTAACAAACATTGTTGTTTCAAAAATCGAAGAGTTCCGCCTTAGCGTGTTCGCTCTCCGTCTGCACTATGCACTGCAAATGCACTGTATTCATATTTCCACTGCATTCTAGTTGGTTATTTGCCGAGAGTGTTTTGTGAAGGCTAGAGTAAATTAAACGCACGTAGGTGCAAATCTAATGAATTGATTGGCCAGAGGGTTAGAGTCTGCTCATCACATCATTTAGTTTATTACGCACCCATCACACCACACAGCATCAATCATCACAGTGCATCAATCACCACACCACATCGCGCCCGCTGGCGCTTGGTTCACCGCAGCATCTTACTCTGCACGTCACAATACTCCCTACATCACTATACTCACCACATTGCAGTACTCACCACATCGCAGTACTCACCACATCGCAATACTCACCACATCGCAATACTCACCACATCGCAATACTCACCACATCGCGTACTTACCACATCGCAGTACTCACCACATCGCAATGCTTACCAGTTTCACTGCATTGCAAGCTTGCCACGTCATACTACTCACCACATCGCCGCACTCACATCGCTCACCACACAAACCCGTCGTATTCCCAGCTCGTGGCCCTGTTTACTATCGCACAAAGCCTCTCATCTCACCGTCTCCACTCTACTCAATTGAACTGCAGCTTTATTCCCTTCCTTCTGGAATCTAAAGCGGGAATGATGGGAATGTCGCAGTGCTCAGGATTATGAACTGGAATTTTATGCCCCAGTAACTTTATCTCTCCAGTGAGGTCCGTATGTATGGCGGCTTCCTTGCTTTATCGCTGCCGGGAATGGAAAGTACTATGCGTACTATGTTTTACTTTGAACTGAACTGCGCTATCCTTACCGAATATGAACCTGCTGTGTTTCATTATATGTTGCACTGCTCTGTCCGTGCAGTGCTCGGAAGTACAATTATGTCGTACTTTGCACTGTCGTGCATTATCCATGCCGAGTATGAAAGTGTTAGGCTCCTCTTTGTGCTGAATGGCTTTATTCTTGTCGAGTGGGAAACCACTGTTTTTTTTAATCTGTACCGCACTGCTTTCTCGTTGGCAAGTGTGAAATTTTATGCCGTAGCGTTTCATTGGTGGCGAAGTGACAGCGTCTCTGCAACGCTCCCTGGAAAACCGGGTTCGAGTCTCGGATGCTGACAGCGCTGGCTACGGATTTACATTGAGGGGAGCACCCCGGCACCGAGAGACAAGGGAGTCACAAATTAAAGCTCACCACGGACTAGTTCTGCTTTTGACCCTACCAGACCTTCAAAATTCTAGAACTAAAGCCAACGTAAACCTCGGTAGCTGTGTCCACTGTATGCGAGATAAGAAATTATTATTATTATTACTGTACTGCTGTATTCATGCCGGGAATGAAGCAGGACCTACTTCTCTTGATTTTGTTCTGTATTGCTTTTCCTTGTCGGTAAAGAATCTACACTCTTGCTCATAGAGGGCGGGAGCGTAGGTCCCGGCCCCTCTCTGGGAAGGGGCCTGTTGGTCCGTCTACAGTCAGTTACGTAATCTAATCTACTGTGCTTTGTTTTTTATACCGTGCTACTACTTTCTTGCCGAGGGGAAAATATTTTGTGTATATTTGCGTCGTTTTTCATCTTTCTTCAGAATGAAGGGACTTTCATCACACTGCCGGTTGTACAGGCTTTCCTCGGCTTGTGAGATTAATTGTGGAACGCGCAATTCGAAATTTGCCCAAGTCGAGTACCAGACATTGTTTTCTATAAATAATTTCCGAAACAACTACTTAATATTGCCATAGTAAAAGCACTCTGGGAGGTGGTATTGGAAGAACGTTGTTCTTATTTGACACAAAAAAACTTTTTATTATAGTGACTGCTTTGTATGCATTGTGTGAATACGATTCAGTGTTTTGTGTAATTGGTCAATGGTGTATATATTGGAATCGATGTGACTTGTTAAGCCTTAACTTTAATAATATGCATAAAGTTTATAGAAGCTCAAGGTTTGCAATAAACTTTTTGGCCGACACTCCAAATCATTCTTCGTAAGAAGGGAATTTCTTTAAGTATTGAGAGTTTACGCAGGTTTTCTTCGGATTTGTTGAACAAGGCATTAAATAACTTTCTAAACTTGATAACGAGTGGATTAAGAGGTTATAAATAAATTCATGCAGCAAAGGGTTAGTGGATTTTTGACGGAACAAATTGATAATTCCTTAAATGGGATGGTTCGTTCTCATGCAATTAGTTTAATTATCAATGTTGAACGCCTTAGGGGCATTCGAAGATACCTAAGGATGTCATCTGTTTGAATAATTTTCTGTAAAACTTGAAGATTGACTCAGAAAATACTGATAACTTATTCCCATTAGCAAAACATTTAGCCTTAATTTGATATTGAATGTCATTGTTTTTAGTCCTGTCGTCTTTTCAAAGTTTGCAGTTGTACCTTGCTAATGAATTTCCATTTTTTCGTACTCTGTGCATTTAATTGTTCCTGACACCGGCGGTTATCCAATTACGAGTCTCTCCTTTATTCGTACTTTTTCATCTTTTCCCGTTTCCTGTTTCCATTAACGTGATTGCTATAATTTCTTTCCTTAGTCATTGTAGCTGCTGGGCTCTCACCATCCAGGCATTCATGTTTACTTTTCTCTAAATTTGAGAAAAATTTCCCCACAGCACGCCAATTTCCGTCTAAAACTACTCGGGTTTCGGGTAACTTTTTTTCCTCTCTTCCATACAAAGGCAGGCGACTGTGCTTCGATCCACAACAAAAGACTTCGTCTTTTTCCATTCTTTTTGATGCTACAATGAACTCTTGCTTCATTAACATCTCCTCCGGGAATTTCTTTGATCTCAGTTCTCTCGCCAACGTTTGGTTTGCGTTCTAATTTGGTCGACGAAGTTTGGCGCTCGATCGCCGTAGACTTTTGTACCGGATTTGGCTGTTAGGATTGAGGGAACTCCGTAGGCTCTGTAATCTTTTCCTGAAACTCTGTTAATGCACTGCGTAGTGAGTATGTACACTGTACAGTGTACAGTATATGTAGGCTGGCCTGATTATTTTACGTCTTCATTTGCCTGGAACGGGATTGCTGCACTGCGTAGGTATATAGAGGGTAATTTTTGTTTTAGTTTGCCTCTAACACGGAACCATGTTTATGCACTACCTGGGTAAGTGTAGGCGGCTGCATGACATTGTTTAAGTTTATACCTTATACCTGGAACCATGTTTATGCACTACTTGGGTAAGTGTAGGCGGCTGCATGACATTGTTTAAGTTTATACCTTATACCTGGAACCATGTTTATGCACTACTTGGGTAAATGTAGGCGGCTGCATGACATTGTTCAAGTTTATACCTTATACCTGGAACTATGTTTATGCACTGCGTAGGTATAATTAGGTTGAAAATGTTTTAATTTGTAGATAAGATAGCTGGTATTAGAGAACTAACAGGCCCTTTCTCAGAAAGCAGCCGGAACTAACGTACTGGCCCTCTGTGAACTATTGCTGTAGACAATGTCAAATCATTCCTCCAATATATGAAATGAAAAACCTTAAAAAAGGAGGTGATCTTGCTATGACAATTAGTTGCAGTAGATTCACGGGGAGTCTGAGATGTTAACCCTTTAATTATTTCGTAAATTAATTTGCTATCTCGTAGGAATAGTACTATTTAAAATGTACATACGTAGACCACGCTGTGAGAGAAAGGGTTGAGTTAATTGGAGCATGAAAGATAATGGATTTTTAGAGTGACCTATGAGGTTTTAGGCGTTACAAGTTAATTGGTGAGACCTGGATGAGGAGTTCATAGCTGTGGAGTGTGTTGCTCCAAGTGATTGTCAAAACGAATTTTAAAAGCGTTGACTGTCTTTTCACCGATTGCTTTGGAGGGGAGTCCATTCAAAGTTTATCCCTTAGTTGGAACTATACACTGCATGAGTATTAAGGGCTGGTTACATTGTATTATATTGTGCTAATTCACTAATAAACTACCTGTTTAGGCTGGAATTTTCACTTTAGTTCATCTCTTCCGTGGAAATATTTAAATGCATTGCTTGCAGTGTGTGCTTTTCTATCCTTGTATCCAGTCTCCTAGTATTATTTTCTCCGATGCTCTTTTTTCCCGCTAAGAGTCACTGTTTCCCTTGGTACCCAGTCTCTAGCAGCTATTTCCTGTAATCTTCAGTCTCCAGGACGAGTTTTTTCCCAATTTGTCTCCAGGAAATATTTCTCTTCATCTTTCGTCTCCAGAAACTGTTTCCCATCATGTACAGTCTTCAGCAACTGTTCCTCTTCAAATGTCTAGTTTTCAGCAACTCTTTTCCTTGATGCCCCGACTCCAGTAACTGTTTCCCCTGATGTCCAGACTCCAGTAGCTGTTTCTTCTGATGTCCAGACTCCAGTAGCTGTTTCTTCTGGTGTCCAGACTCCAGTAGCTGTTTCTTCTGATGTCCAGACTCCAGTAGCTGTTTCTTCTGGTGTCCAGACTCCAGTAGCTGTTTCTTCTGATGTCCAGACTCCAGTAGCTGTTTCTTCTGATGTCCAGTCTCTAGCAACTGTTCCTACGGATGTCCAGTTTCCAGGAACTGTTGCCCCATGTCCACCTGAGGTTTCCTCCATTTCCCCTGGTCAGGTTTCCTCTTTTGTTCGCACTTAGGAGGCCCTCTGGGGCCCTGTCTTAATTCCAGCGCCGCGTGGGACCGCTGGGCCCTAATTCTTGCTGCCTTTGTTGCACGGGCTACCGTGCTGCTGGATC
>LQNS02276770.1:2448715-2460692 GCA_001587735.2 Parhyale hawaiensis
ATTTCCCCTGGTCAGGTTTCCTCTTTTGTTCGCACTTAGGAGGCCCTCTGGGGCCCTGTCTTAATTCCAGCGCCGCGTGGGACCGCTGGGCCCTAATTCTTGCTGCCTTTGTTGCACGGGCTACCGTGCTGCTGGATCATGAGGTTTTTCAACTGCTGGATCTTGGGTTTCTTTGATCTTCTGGATCTTGGGCTTTCTTAGCTCTGCGGGATCGTGGGGCTTTCTAATGCCGATGCCACACGCTAGTCAAAAGAACGAGTGTCGTCATCTTTGTGTCCGAATGTACTGATGCGCCCATTTAAATAGCACGCACTTGCGAAGAATTTGAGTAATTAATCCCTCCAGATATAATGATAAGCCCGAAAGTTAAGTAACGGCACTTCCGGAGCAAAATGAACTGACGGCAAACATTTTTACACAATTTCTTGGTAATGTGAAAGCCGTGTTTACTAGAGTTTAACATAGCGTTCGGACGATAAGATGACGATACTCGTTCTTTTGACTAGCGTGTGGCATTGGCATTAGACCTGCTGCATCTGGGGTCTCCTCAGATCTGCTGGAGCCTAGGCTTTCAGAGCTTCACTGGATCCTCGGGTATCTCAGAACTACTAGATTTTGCGCCATCATAGATGTACCAAAGCCTAATCTTTTCAAGACTGGTAAGATCCTGGGCTTTCTTCCATCTGTTACTTCATGGGAATTTTGGAATTCCCTGCCGTCTGAATTTAAGATCTCGATGCCGTATTTTCTTACATTTGGATAGTGTCAAAGAACTGCAAGATCCTAGACTTTTTGGATGGAGCTTATTCTTATCTGATACTGTAGATCTTTCCTAGACAAAGCTTGAGCCTCCTCAGTTGCTGATTTACAGTTTCACTTCTGGGCGGCCTTAAATTCTGTGTGGGCTACTGTCTCATTAATCTACTTGGTCCTGATCTGTTCTCCGATATGTACGCACCTCTTAATTGTCTGTTTCAGTATCATAACTAGAGCTAGGACATGGGAGCTCTTGAAAAAGAGCTGCAGAAGCGGTTAAAAGGAGCGCTTTAGCGCTATATGCGTGCAATAGTAGCGATAGAAAAGGGCATCAGGAGCACTTATAGGAGCGTTTGGAGCAGTTACCGGAGCATTTAGAGCACTTATAGGAGCGTTTGGAGCAGTTACCGGAGCATTTAGAGCACTTATAGGAGCGTTTGGAGCAGTTACCGGAGCATTTAGAGCACTAATAGCAGCGTTTGGAGCAGTTACCGGAGCATTTAGAGCACTTATGGGAGCGTTTGGAGTAGTTGCGGGAGCGTTTGAGGGCAGTTATTGGAGCGTTTCGTGCACCAAAGTATAATTTACACACCTATCGAAGTAAGAATGTTAACGAGGTTTTGCTGTTCAAAATATTTTGGAAGGATTCAGTACAAGAACTATCCTGAAAAATCAAACTATGCAGAGTAGCGTGTAATTCGCTGCACATATTTTAACCATGTATAGAAAAACTCAGAATAAAACAATTTTCATGAGTGACAAAAACCTCAGAACTCCTTCGTTTTCGAAAGATGACGACCTGAAATGAAGGGAGGTTTCCGGTGAAAATTGAATTTTTATTTTTTATTTTTGGATCGACCTAAATTGGAACGTGAAATCGGAAACGAAACTGTTTTTAATCCTGTACTTTTTTCATTTTTCCCGTAGAAAACGAGTTATTCAAAGAAAACGGCCAAAGGAGGGAAGGGCTGGGGAATACCCTGCTCCTACAGTTTTTGAGCTAGCTACAAAGATGATTTTGGTATCAAAAGAAGCGAAATTTGATCTTCTATCAGGGTCAAATTTTTCGGTTTGATTTTCGCAATAGTTATTGAGAAACTTCGAAAAGCTCAAAATTCTTTTTTTTTTCAACTGCGCTGTCACTCGTCGCCTAATTCGATAATCAAACTAAAAATTTCATTGTTGTCTAAAATTAAATACCGTTTCTTTTAGTACCAGAATCCACCTCTGTAGCTCAAAAAACTAGGAGGACTAGGGTTTTCCCAGCCGCCCCCCCCCTTGTCGTTTTCTCTGAGTAACTCAATTTCTATAGAGAAAATGACAAAAATGTACACAAGTAAAAACAATTTTTTTTTTCGATTTTACATATCTATACCAAATCTCAATCAAATCCGTCCAAAAAATAAAAACTTTCATTCACGCCGAGCCCTCCCCCGAAGTATTTTAGGTCATTTCTCGAAAACGAAGGAGTTTTGAGTTTTTTGTAACACCTGACAATCGTTTTATTTTGCGTTTTTCGATACATGGTTTAAATATGTGCATCGAATTACACAACACCCTGTATATATTTTTAAAATTATAAGCTGATCATGCACATCTCATTCATTTACCATTAGGTATGCCCTTTTATTCGTTTGCATGGTATAGCGTGGGAGAACTCATAATAAAACTACCCGACCCCCAAGAAGTTCCATACTTCAACCATTTTGCCACATTCAAACTGATAGACGTCTTGTCAATGTGTATTGAATATTGCTATTGACGTTTATTTATGCCTGGATCAAACTCGTTTATGTTTAATAGATTTGAAGGTACGGTTCACCACCTGCTAAGAATGCTCGTTATTTGAGATTGCTCCAACTTTGTGCGCAGTTGGAGTCAATCGGAGCACTAAGGAGCATTTTGGAACCTTTATAACGTTTGGAGCACTATGGAGCATTAAGAGCGCTTGTAGCATTTGACGTATAAATGCTCCTATGTCTGAGCTCTAATTATGGCCATAACCCCGGACTTCTTGTGGCTACGCTCAGTCCGCAATATTGATGCATATGCAATCACATTGTTTTTACGCTTTCGTTGAGATAATATAATTTTCGGTTTAATTTTTTTTTCTTTTTCAAGTTCATTTTCTGATGCTTTTGCCGATAAAATTGCACGTTTTTATATTTTTTTTTAATAATAAACTCGCAAATTTTTGTGCTCTGCGCCTTGAAGTAGTGTTTTTTTTTTCACTGTACATTTTGAAGTAACTAATTTACGTGTTTTCTTCTAATGAAATCTTTAGTTCTTATGCTTTTCCGCCAGTAGAGTACAAAATTCTTGTGCTTTCTGCCGTTATATTTAAAATTTAAAAACCTTTGCACTTCTGGCTCATGTATTCGCAAGTTCTTTGGCTTTTTGTTAATAAAGACACCCTTCTGTTTGTTACTAATTGAATCCAAACTTCTTGAAGTTTTCTCTACTAAATTTACACCTTCTTACGCTTTCACTAATAAACTTGCAAGTTCTTGTGCTTTTCGCAAATAGAGTCACTAGTTTCTTTGCGTTTCGAAAGTCGAGTAGCTGCGGTTAGGAGTCTCTACTGCGGTTACAGGCCGCTTTATTTCCCACTTATGTTCGGTCGCGTGGGTGGCGCGGCCATTATTTTGACGCGCTGGTGTTCGTTTCTGTGGTTTGTGGACACCTTGTTAGTGCAGTGACTTCCACTTCATTATTTGAGGTCCGTGGTTTCGAAGACAGTGTATGAGGACATACTTACAAAAATTAGTGTTCAGTATGTGAGATGCGTTACTTTTTTAGGAAAATATGTTAAGTTTTATTTTGAGGAACTTCAAATTGTTCAGCTCGCAGTGAAAAGTTTCAAAGACATATTTACCTCCACCAAGTCGGTTATGTTTTTGTCGGGTTTGTCCAGGAAGCAAAGAATGCAACGGGAGGACTCAATAGGACTAAAATAAAACTCAGCTGTGACCGCACGTAGCAAATTTACATCACATCGACCAGTTGCAGTACTATTGATTGTGGGACCTCAGGCCTTTATAGGTTGTTTTCTTAAACATATCACTGTACCTTTTCAATTTACTTCATTCCATCTCCCGCTCATGACTGGCCAGTTACTTGAGCTGCATAATATCGTAAAATGTTGTCGCAAAGTACAGAAAGTTCGAGCAATGGCTTAGTGTTACTGTGGTTTCTCTCGCGTACAGAATGGGTTATAATTCGCATGGGTTATAATGGTCCTTATATTTGTTGGTAAGAATAAGTATGTTCTGTGAAGAGTACTGTGAACTGTATATGAAGTCTAAATAAAGTTTCAGTTAAGAAAAAAAGTTAAATCAGGTCGCCGAAAGGGAGCAAATTCGGCGCTAGTGCTGTGAAAGTTTCCACCAGCATGCACTGCAATTTTCTATATATAATTGCTAAATTTGTATATATATACTATATTAATTTATTCATACGCTAGATTGAATTTTTCGTTAACATTGCCTTGCTTGGCGGTGGTGTGCGGTCTCAGAATGCTCTAGTTTTTAATATTATCGATGGGACTTGTAAGGACCAATTTGCGGGTGTAATCTTTTTATGGAAATCGTCCGCATGTTAGTTACTTCAACTAAACCTTTTTCAGTGCTTAAACCTAGTGAATTTAGGTCCGTTACTTTATAACAGCGTGCAACTTTGTTACGGTAACAATTACATTTAGCCCTAATGTCGTACCCCGCGCCCCTACGATAAGTTAGGTTAGTGCGTAGGATTGATTCTCGGTAACAATTACATTTAGCCCTAATGTTGTCGTACCCCGCGCCCCTACGATAAGTTAGGTTAGTGCGAAGGACTGATTCTGCTAACGAAAAAAAAAGTATGTTAGAAAGTTATCTTACCGATTGCGAATAACAACTGTTCGCAATTGCTGATAGTTAACTAAATAGTGACCCACAGAACTTGTTTAGCTTGTATTTTAGAAACCTGCTAGGTGTATTTCAAACAATTAGTTACTTCCATACGATGCTTGCTCAGTTTTACGACATGTTTCATTGCAACTCTCTAATTCCAGAATTATTGCTGAATTAATGCCATATTTTAAATACTAGCGCACAAGATCGAGATTTTTAAGGTCAATTTTCTACAGATGTAGAGCCCCGTACTCAAAATTATTAATTTTGCTTGCTTTCGTGCGCACTTTGCTTCATTCATGCGTATGCTCTTACTATTGATGCTTGCATTGTTAACGTCTTCCTCTTCTTTCCTGACTTACGGTACCGTTCTTATGCGCTTCGTTCTTATGCGCTTCGATTAAGTGTTGCCTCATGGGCGTTGCGTATCCCTGAACATTCCATACTTAATTTTTTTTTATCTCTTTCGTGGTTATCATTGCGGTGAACGTCGTAACTAACTGCTCTAGTTCCGAAATAAGCTATGTACTTCTGCCCGTAGATGCACGTGGTGTTGTGATTATTGACTTTGACAAATCGTAGTGTATTTGTTATTCTTTATGTACCGCAAAATTCTTACTGTTAGGGAAAATACCATACCTTTCTAATTTAATACATGATTTTGGGCCTTATGTTCCCTATTGTTCAACTTGCTGTTTTTTCACTTCCGGGCAATCGAGATTGTAATGATGCGAAAGCCCGAGTATATCATATGTTCATTAAAACTCCTCTCCAATATTTATTTAACAAACTTTGAAAATAAAAGTTCACTCCCCTGTATAGTAACAGCTACGTTTCTTCATTAAAATTTGGCGTCTTTGAGAAAAGATTCCTCTGCATGTTCAATAATGCAAAAGTTATGAAAATAATGAAGCGATATTTTCTTCCAATTACGCTGTCTTACCGAAGTATTTTCCTTTTTGTTGGTTCTTTTGTTCGTTAAAAGTTTCCATTGCAGTAGCTGTTGCAGCTGCAGCAAGCTTACCTTACTGATTTCTTGTAAAGTTTTATATGGGTTGTTGATATTTTCTTCTGTCATAATTTTTCTGTTAATGATAATTTCTAAAATAAATTTTAGCAGTTAATTAAATTTTAAAAATAATTTCATAATTCCTTTTTGTTATATTCATGATTTTTTCGGTTCAGGAGGCCACCTCGGCAGTTTAATAAAGTCATTGTCTTTTTTTTTGTGTGTATAATGTTTTCGCTGTTAGTGGTACCCATCTCCAAATACCACTAGGGTTCTCGTGGCACCCCACAGCTCGCAGCTGAGCATAATCTTACGTGACACCACTCCAACTGGCGCTGAGTCAATAACTGATATCGCCCTCCTCCGTGTTGTGGACATACACCATATTATACAGTGCCTAGACATAAGTATTTGCACAACTCTATTTTTTATGTATTTTTAAAAATTTAGGGACTGCTTTACGATAATTAATACAGGAAGTTTATATAACGTATATATAATAGAATATTTAAACAGAACAGTCAATAGTGCACTTATAACAAGAAAATTTAACACAAGCAAAAGTAATGAGGGACAAAAGTATTTGGCCAAGAAAAATATGACATTAGTACTTGGTGGAGTGACCTTTATTGGCAATAACAGCACGGAGACGATTTTTATAGCTGGAAATTAACTTTTCACATTCACTTGGTGGTATTGTTTTCCATTCTTCCATGCAGATAACCTTTATTTCAGTAAGGTTTTTGGGACACCGTTTGTGGACACCAGATTTAAAAAGACGCCACAAATTTTCTATTGGATTAAGGTCCGGTGATTTGCTAGGCCATGGAAGAACAATTATTTTCTTCCTCTGAAACCATTCTTTCGTTTAATTCGCCGTATGCTTGGGGTCGTTGTCTTGTTGGAAGGTCCACCTGCGCCGTCCGTAGAATTTTTTGGCACTTGGAAGCATCTTCTTCTCTAATATCTCCCTGAACATGAAACTATTCATCTTGCCATCAATGATATGAAGATCCCCAACACCATGGGCAGTACAGCAACCCCACACCATGATGCTGCCCCCTCCATGCTTCACGGTGGGGATGGTGTTCTTGGGGTCATAGGCAGTACCACGTTTCCCCCATACATGCCGAGCTTCGTTTCGGCCAAAAAGTTCTATTTTAGTTTCGTCAGACCATATAACCCCGCGTAACGAATAGGATTCATGTTGAATCCTGGTACAATCCGACTTGTTAATTACTTCCTGGAAGACGAACAGCTTGGCTCACTTCCGGTTCAAAATCTCTATGAGGAGCAGACAGGTGCAAGTTTCAAATGCCAGCTCGAAAGTTGGCTTGATGTTCTGCATTGAATTTTGTAGCGCGGAAAGGAGGATGAGAATGCAATGTTGTGCTACTATGGAATTGGCCACACTCAACTCGTTAGGTAATTGAATTGGAAGAACACTCAGAGACGTGCAATGTGTTCGCCTTGCCAAAACTCAAGACTCTCACCGTCCATATCTAAACTATAGGTCAGTGCAAATATTTGCCATCTGTTTTGACGACCGGATGTATTATATGGAGCGTCATCCGATAAACAA
The DNA here is from genome assembly GCA_001587735.2 of Parhyale hawaiensis. NCBI lineage: Eukaryota > Metazoa > Arthropoda > Malacostraca > Amphipoda > Hyalidae > Parhyale > Parhyale hawaiensis. The sequence continues at coordinate 2,455,953 of LQNS02276770.1, forward strand.
TTGTTTATTGTTTTTTGCCCACTGCAAAACAATGTAGTTAATTTGTATTTTACCATAGAGATATCACAGTACGCACTTGCGCTTAGTTTTATTGGATCACACCAATATTCTTTACAGTGTTTATTTGTTACCTCTAAATTTATGTGTCTAATGTAATTGCCCTACCAACTTCTAGTTTACCATCATTGCACCGTTGATATATTTCAGTATTTTTAATAAAATTTACTTTGTCTTACTTTTTTTTTTAGTTTCATTAGGTCCTTGTATCTCAGCTGACGTCCATGTAATATTTCCAATTTATCTTGTCTTTTATTTGCACGATTTATATTTATATACAATATGCTTTCTACTGGTAAGTTTTGCCCTTTGTACTATGTCGTATGTTTCATCTTTTGATTGTATGTTGTATCCTGAAGTATTTTACTCTATATTTTATCTTGCTTGCGTTGTCCTATCATGAAGCTTCTATTTATATTAATTTTTTATCAGTGTGCGTGTCTCGTCGCCTGCGTCCCTTCTACATTACGTATTTGCATTTCTTAACTTATCTTGATCAGTTTTTGCGCTATTTGTAGAATATTTCATAGTTGTATTGCATCACTCCAACCTAATTCGTACCTTGATCCTGTTCGAGTAATGAACGTATCAGCAACTGTGTTGGCGGGAAAACGCACTAACCAGCATACTCGCTTTGCGCTTCTGGCGTTCTGGTAACGAAATTCGCTGCTTTGTTTCATATGCTGTGAATTTTCCGGATTCAGTGATGATTTGATCGAGTAATGAATAGTTTGGCAAACAGGGTCATGAATGATTACATTTCATTGTTTTTATTCAAGTGACCGTACCAATATTGTATTACCTTCCGCTACTTTTAGTGAATCGATAAGCAATATGTGTATTATCTTGCTTTTAAACTCCATACTAATATTTTGTTTAGCGTAACTGTGTTTAGTTAGGTTTGATAGACTGTGGTTAGTACGTTCATATTATCAAAATAATTCGTTGTTCTATATTTCTAGACATGACCTGATGATGGAGCTGGACTCCGAAACGTTTTCAATTATACGAATACGATGATTTTATTAACTCTTTTCTTTGCTTTTAAATTTTTGTATTACTTTCACCGTACATTTTATTCGAGTATCGTGGTTATGAGTTTGCATCCTTCGTCGTGTTTTTTTTAGTAACTAGGTAGTAATATATTCATTTTTTTTTCTTGCGAAAGTAACAGAGTTGTGAATGTTTACGTTTTACTCTATTTTACCCGGCACACCTCTCCCAGAAGTCGCGTCTTGTTTTGCCTTGTAATCCCTTGCTTGTATTTTTGTGCTTTATTTTCTATCTCCGCTGGGGCGCGCGAGGCAGCGGCAGGTGCTGCAGCCGCTGGCCTCCCATTGGTCAGTTACGCCAGCTGCGCTACCGCTCAAATCTCCGCCGCCAGTCTCAGACTCCCTCCGTAAAAAAAGAAAAAAAAAAAAAAACACTGCGAGTGTCGGCACCAAGTTACTCCTTAGTCGGCTTGGTAATGCGGCTGACTGTGCCACACTGTGATGATTGTGAACTCCGAGTTCTCTGTATGCGCAATGATTTTTGCATTCGTCCTGACCAAAAACTAGTCTGCCCTTCTTAGCCTATTCTAGTTCCTAGATGTACCTATTATAGCCCTATTTTGATCTAAACGTCTTGTCTAACTTACCTTGTCTAGCCCTAATTTCCCAACAGTCAGCGCAAAAATCAACGTTAAAACCGGTACCGTTGTAAGTCACGTGGTGTGGACCGACAATAATTATCTTGGAAAGGGAGGAACCTTGAACTTTTTTTTTTGCTGTCGGTTCCTATCTGTACAACTTGGCGTCAGTTGTTTTGGATTTTGAAACTCATTGGAGTACTTTTTCGCTCTGTAAAATGATTTGGGCTAAAATGAAGGTTTGAACTTTTCTGTCTTCCTCAGGCGGACAATTAAACTCAGTTCGCTGTTAGGGTTCTGTGGTGCCTGCTCTCTGTTGTTGCATGACATGCTACCCTGCGGGCTGTGGTTATCCGCGAGAACTCTAGTTTCTTTTTTGGCATTTCCACCAGCCAGTCCACAAATTTTACCAGATATTTTATATTTTGGAAGCTAAAGTATGGGACGAGTTACTGTGGCGAATGTGATTTCTAAATTTTTTTTTCTTTGGCATTAGTCCAATATTTGTTATTTTTCTTCACTCAAAAGCACCAAACTTTAGCCCTTTACAATCGGCAGTAACCCTCTTCCTAGCTGTATTATTTTGCTACATGGCTTCGTTTCCCTATTGTATTCCTACGGTGATAAATAAAGCCGTTGCACCGAGGTGGTATTGCCTGACACAGCTCTGATTTTGCACCATTATTACAAAATTAGCTGTTTGAAATGGTGGCGGTTATTTTAGGCGGTAAAGAGTGAAGTTCGTTTCTCGTACGTTCACCTTCCACTGCTTACGATGTAGAGTTTCGTTAATTTTAACGCAGTTTGCGCTTTGAGCATTAGCGCCAATGAAGACCACACTGAAGGCATTTGGTGTTCGAGAGCATTTTCGACACTGTCCACAACTCTTATCTATTTTAGCCTGTACGACCTTCCACGACAAAATTCGTCAATGTGAAAGTTTGTGTAGAGACAACTTAAATGATGTTAAGAATCAAAACTAATAGTAGCTACATTGATTTTTTCCTGCCGTTAAATTTCAGGTAAACAGCCGATGTCAATTGGCGCGAACATCGAATAATATTGGCTATTTGGCGAGAATTTTTCAGTCGGGCTAATAGACTTTTCCAAGGTTCTCTCGAGCTGTCACCGTGCCTGAATTCCAGTGTCCACAACTTGTAATTATTATTTTCAAGCCATTCCGATGCTTCCTATAGATTTTCGTGGGTCCCTGTACGGCATGTAGCAGACCTGAGATTCGGGTATAATCTCTGTGTGGCTATCAGTTAGGTAAGGTACCCGTTCTAGCTGAATCGAACCTATTCTTACCTAACACCGTAAGGTAGGCCGCCTACAGTACCGGGGTACAAGTGTGCACGTCACAAATAATGTTGATCCTAGGAAAACTGTTGTTTTTGTTCGGGTACTAGCGGGGTAGCGCTTTTGTTACTGACGGTATTTCTGGATACCAACAGCTTTTCCGATGCTTAACAAACGCGCTGTTTCTTTCTCTGATGATTCAACGATATTTTCAAAAGCAGTCCAAATATTTAGTCCGTTTATGTGCGCTTCTTCATGTTAAAATATGGACGAATTATTTTTGTAAAAAATGTAAATTTATATACGCTGTCGAAATAACCTTTCTCATGAAACGAATTACAGTAGGGAAAGGTTTAGGCGCTCACCACGTCCTTCACTTGTACGATATTGGACGGGATGGGGCAAACGTGTTATTTTGTAGCTAAAGTTGTACGTTGTTGAACGTGGTGGCTCTATTGTCGCAACTCTACATTGTGTCTGGTAGTAGTTGTGTGTACATCGGAATTGCATTATTAACGATTAATTTCTCTTCATATATATATATATATATATTTAATAATATATTTATTTTGTATTAATTTCGAATTAATTATATATAATATTACTATATTTGTTATAGTGTATGATTACTGATGCATTTGTTATAATTTTGTTTGTGTCATTTCGACAGTTCTGTGTTTAACTGGACGCCTTATACGTATATTTAGTAATTTATGTGCTTATTAATTTTCACTTATTGTGCTCTGAGATCAAGGCCTGGTTACTGATTGCGAAGAAGCGAAACAGAGGAAAACAAAAGAACTAAAAAAAAAAACAGACAAAAACTCTATGGGCAGCTGCAGAAGCAGAGGCCTGCTAATTGAAGCAGGCGTGTGCCACTCTGGGAAGGGTGGGAGAAAGGAGGGGGGGAGGGGGGCATTGAAGAAGTGCGCGTGCCTCTCGCTGTCGTGAAGATAAAGTTAGATGGACCGTATAGATTTGTTTCAAGCAGATACACATTACATTAATAAAAACTCCGGATGGTTGCATTCTTGTACGTGCCAGTTAAATCTGGAACCGTAAAAAAAATAATAACAGCAGTGGGCACCTCTGAATGAAAGCGTTGAAAGAACAGCACGTATAGCCGAGACGTGCTCGATTTGACCTCTTCGATCGGAATAATTTAGTTTGATGAGCCTTTCATTGTAGCTCCAATCCTGAATGCTGGATTCGTCTCAATAGGCCAAAATTTCTGGTATTGATTGTTGACCGATTACGCTTGAGACGGCCTTCATTCACATTTCTCTGTCCGTGGCGCGTCCATCGGTATCTCTTCGTCTGACGAGGAGGTCCGGCAGCTGGCACCAGCAGCTGCCGTCGTCCCACAGGCAGGTGTCTGGCCCACTGACCCTGGCTGGCATTCACCTAAAAAATTCATAGGTACCCGGAGACGACCGCTTTGCCCCGGCAGGTGCCTCTTCAAAAAAAAAATAATAATAATAATAAAATAAATAAAGAAATGAAGCGCAATAAAGCATTATCGGCGTGCTCACTTTTTGTTTTTTCTTACGGAGCAAGTTGGCCTGATTATTTATTCTTTTTGTTCTATTTCTTGGAGTGTTATGAGGAGAGTGTTGAAATGCCAGGAAATTAACCTAAATACTGTACTTCATGGCCATCCAAAAAGGATCACATTGCCCCTTATTTCATCAAAAGATTACGCATTTCCAAGCTGGTTCATAAATTAAGAGTTGATTTTTTTATTTTTTTATTTT
>LQNS02276770.1:2460837-2471787 GCA_001587735.2 Parhyale hawaiensis
TATTTGCAGTGTTGCCAATCGTGTTTTTATTCATATTAATGATGTTCAGGTTATGGTTACTTTTGCAATTTATTTTCCCAAATATTGTTAGTATAGTTCTCTCATTATTAGGTATGTTTTTCCCTTTAGGGTGTCGCTAATTTGTTATTTATTTTTTAAATTTACTTTTGATGCTCCCGATGGTGTGCGTTGTTATTGCACTAGTCGTTAAATGTTAACTTTAATAACTAGAGATTAAATTATTATTATTATTATTAAATTATTATTTTCAGGTAAGGACAGCGATGCTATCACGTTACTCGGAGCGTATGCGGAGCTTAATGGCGTGAGTACTGTAAATTTTATTCTTTCAAAATTAAATACCGTAGGTACTTGATTTCTTGGAATCACCCTCATTGTTCAATTTCTCGGTGCTGGTATTGCATGCGGTCTACATGAGATTCTTGTATGATATGTGTGCCTGTAAATTAGGTCAGGCATTTATATTCTAGCTGAACCGAGCCTATCTTCACCTAGCCGAACATCTGCTTAGCTAATCTAACCTACCATAACCTAATCTAACCTAAGACACAGTTTGAAGTGAGCCACGCGCTATAGCGGGACCGATTTCTGTTCGTCGCCAAATTCACTGATTGCCTGTTCAATATATCTTAATAAACCGCAAATCATTTTGCATAATCGCCCGTCTTTTATTATTTTTTTTTATCACTCACTTCTGTCATTAGTTTATAATTACCAGTCGCTTGTCTTTTCATACATGTCCATCTCCTCATTCCTACATGATCGCCCATCGCTTCTCATTTCTTCATAATCGTCCATCGCGTCTCATTTCTTCATAAATTGTCCATCGCGTCTCATTTCTTCATAAATCGTCTATCGCTCCTCACCTTGACACGTCAATATGTACGGCTATTGAGCAATCCGCCGTTTTTTCGAATAATGAAAAACGTACATCTCGTAATGAACGTGTTTTTTTCTTCGTAGAAAATATATCTATCGGTATTTTGAAAATTACTAGCTGGTGGAAGAAATGTTATCGTCGTTTGAAAGCTCGCTGCCTTGAGGAAAAAAGGAAATGTATTTTTGATTCGCGTTGAAAACTGTTACTGTTCCTACACAGTTTGTGCTGTTAATATATAACTAGTTATATGCGTTATGTTGCCAGTTACCATAGCGAGGAAAATGCTACATGATCAGCATGGTTATTTGCATCACATGACCAGCTAATCACCGCGCGGAAACTTCTACCTCGTCAGCAAAATTTTGTGCCGGAGATCTACCTGCAATTAACCACTGTACGGAAAATGCTGCTGATTAGGTCGGCCTAGATGATCAGCTAATCAGGATGTTTATACGCTGCTTAATCACCATGATCGTTTACACGCACCAGCTGATCATGTTGTGATAAATGCTCCTAATCAAATAATTTTTCCCCTTCTCGTAATCAGGTTATCATGATGTAGGAAATGCTGTCTGATCTACATTGTCGTTCCCATGACATGATCAGTTAATCATGATGCTTGTGGGCTGCTGGATCACCTCGATTACAAACTCATTCAGCTAGCGTATCACGATGTAAAAACAACTTCTCTGATTGCGTACTTATATAGTGATCATGATGAAGAAAATGCTGTTTTGTCAGCCTTATTATGCCTAGGACCTGATCAATAATTATTAATCATGGCGTTGAAACTGTTACTGATCAGCATAATCGCTCGATTAGCTCTTCTCTTTTCAAAGTTCGTTCGTCGGTTCGTCCCTTCGGCAATTTTTCGGCCGTAACCGTCGGCTTAGGCGATAATTAGAGGCGGCCATTTATCGGTTGTCCTGACGCTCGATTATCCGATTATTGGATTTTTTCTCCGCTCTTCGGTTTTTTTATTGCTTGGGGGCCATTAAAAAACCCGTCTAAACCTTAGTACACTTAACCGACCTAAAACCCTAACCACGTTGACTATCTTATCAACAACCCTTATTACGTCCGACGACCTATAACCCTTACTATATCGATCTACCTACAATCCTTACTACCCGATACAGCTATAAAGCAGGATATTGGGATTGATGCATCAAATTAAAGAGATTGTTGGGAATGAGGCGGGCGGCTGGATATCGAGAATAATTTTGCTAGCAAGATATGTCGACTGATGCAGCTAGAGCATGATATTAGGAATGATTCAACTTATTGAATTGCTGTTGGAATGAGACACTGGGAATAATGCAGTTATAGTCTAACAGTGAAAAAGATGCACCAAGTAGATGGTGGGGATACTGCAACTCATGGGGTATTGGAAATGAAGCAACTATAGTGGGAACAGCGGTAAGGAATCCCTTTGACTTGCGGGAAGTAGAGAATACCGCACTCTCCTCAGTGTACTAGGATGTTAGGAATACCCGCAGCTTGTAGGATCCTAGGAATACCACAGCTTGTAGGATGTTATGAATACCGCAGCTTAGCTATAGGATGTTAAGAATACCGCAGCTTTTAAAATGTTAAGGAATACCGCAGTAGATTTACATGCAGCTTGCAAGAAGTTAAGAGTGTCGTAACTCCTAGGAAGTTAAGAGTGTCGTAACTCCTAGGAAGTTAAGAGTGTCGTAACTCCTAGGAAGTTAAGATTGATGTCGTTTAAAAAAATTTGGGGCAGGGTCGTGACTGAGGGTTTTGTATTTCGTTCTTTTCAACATGCCCGTACCATTCGCGGTGATCCTCCGTCCATGGGATCCCCGTTCTCATTTCCCTTCGAATATGTATTTTTTTTTCTTGTATTGCTTTACCACACTTGTTTTTTGTTAATATTTGTTATTCATTAGACTCTTTGTCGCCTTGTACCAACTTGTGTTGATGCTCATTGCAATGCGTTATTGTAAAACACGAATTTTGTTTCGATGGGTTAATTTCTTATAGTTTTACCGTCCCAACTTCCCAACTAAATATAAAATTCTGTAAACGTTGCACCATTTCCTTAGCAGAATTTCTGGTCTCCTATCCTCAAAAACCACAGGAAAACTTTACAAACTTCATTAAGCATAAATTTCAATTTCTGTGGGGAAACCGCTGTGTGGACCATTAATTCTTGAGTAACTTCATTGAGTTGTCTTTTTGGAACTGGCGTACCGCGGACATTTATGCTTTGCTACGAACAACTGGAGCGAGAATGGGCAGCTGACTCATCGTCCTAAAATATGTTTAAACTCTGTACTATAGATACGGTAGCATGACCGGCATGCGAGCTGTATTTCCTTGCGTCACATTGTACCTACGAAAGTATAATGTGGTTCCGGCATTTGAGTTGAGGGGGATCACATTATTGCCCTTACGGTCATTTCTTTCCCTTGGTTTGCTCTCTTACCATATCTGTATAAGCTCCACACCTTGTGCAATTACAGTATATGTATATCTAGTATATAGCTACCGGTAGTCACACGAACCGATCCATCTATTGTTGTGATGCCATTGTGTTCTCAACCAAGATTTTTATTTTATGATTTCAATGAATATATTGAACTTGTTTTCATCGTTATTTATTTATTTTACCTTTCATTGATTCCTTTCAATATCTTCATTATTACCAATCATTATCCAAATTTCACTATCATGGTGCCATGCATTATTAATATTTTATCTGTCAGCTCGTAACAATTATTATACCGTAATTACTATTATTTGATTAAGATGAAGTCGACATGAACTAATATAAAACTTTGACGTTTCGGAAGCATCCTTCCATTTTCAAAAATCTAATAAAACATTCTAAGGATATATACCTAACAACAAAAAATTTTTTATTTAAGNGCCGGTAATTTTTTGGGCAGATTTGGAATCATGTGAATTGGCTGGATTTTGGGATTGGTGCAACTGATAGAATAGTTGTTGGGAATAATGCAGGCTGCTGGATATTGGGAATGATATAGCTAGATGGATGTTAGGAATGATGGCGATGCAGCTCTAAAGCAGGATATTGGGAATGATACATCAAATTAAAGTGATTGTTAGAAATGAGCCTGGAGGCTGGGATATCGAGAATAATTTTGCTAGCAGGATATGTTGACTGATGCAGCTAGAGCATGATATTAGGAATGGTTTAATGTATTGAATTGCTGTTGGAATGAGACACTGGGAATAATGCAGTTATAGTCTAACAGTGAAAAAGATGCACCACGTAGATGACGGGGAGACTACGACTCGTAGGGCATTGGAAATGAAGCAATTATTATTACTACTATATACTGGCAACAGTGGTAAGGAATCCCTTAACTTGTAGGAACTCCAAAATACCGCAGGCTCCGCAGCTTATAGGACGTTATGAATACCGCAGCTTTTAGGTTGTTAAGAATACCGTAGCTTATAGGATGTTCGGGATACCACAACTGATAGGAGTTAAGAATACCGCAGATTTTTTAAGATGTTAGGAATATCGCAGCTTGTAGGATATTAGGAATACCGTAGTATAACTACATGCAGTTACAAATACCGCAGCTTGTAGGATGTTAGGAATACCGCAGTATAACTACATGCAGTTACAAATACCACAGCGTGTAGGATATTAGGAATACCTGAGTATAACTACATGTAGTTACAAATACCGCAGCTTGTAGGATATTAGGAATACCGCAGTATAACTACATGCAGTTACAAATACCACAGCTTGCAAGAAGTTAAGAGTGTCGTAACTTGTAGGAAGTTAAGATTAATGTTGTGCAAGGAAATTGGGGCCGGGTCGTGAATGGGTGTTTTGTATTTCGTTCTTCTCAACATGCCTGTATCATTCGCGGTCATCCTCCGTCCATGGGATCCCCGTTCTCATTTCCCATCGAAAATGTATTTTCTTTTCTTGCATTGGTGTACCACAATTGTTTTTATATTAATATTTGTTATGCATTAGCCTCTTATCGCCTTGTGCCAAATTGTGTTGTTTATTGCAATGCGTTATTGTAAAACACGAATTTTGTTTCAATGGGCTAATTTCTTACAGTTTTACTGTCCCAACTTCCCAACTAAATATGAAATTCTGCAAAAGTTGCAGAATTTTTGGCCTCCCCATCCTCAAACACCACAGAAAAGCCTTGCAATCTCCATTAAACATCAATTTCAATTTCTATGGGAATACCGCTGTGTGGACCATTAACTATTGCATGAGTAACTTCATTGAGTTATCTTTTTGGAACTGGCATGCGGCGGCCACCTATCCTTTGCTACGAACAAGTGGATCGAGAATAGGCAACTGACTCATCCTCCTAAAATATATTTAAACTCTGTAGCACAGATACGGTAGCATGACCGGCATGCGAGCTTAGGTAGGTAGCTACTTCCTTGCGTCACATTGTACCTACGAAAGTATAATGTGGCTCCGGCATTAGAGTTGAAGGGGCTCACATTATTACCGTATATGGTCATTTCTTCCCCTTGGTTTGCCATCTTACGATATCGATCTGTTTGAGCTCCACACCATGTGCAATTACATGTATGTCTAGTATTTAGCTACCGGTAGTCATACGTACCGATCAACCTATTGTTGTAATGCCATTGTGTTCTCAACCAAGATTTTTATTTTATGATTTCAATGAATATATTGAAATTGTTTTCATCGTTATTTATTTATTTAACCTTTCATTGATTCCTTTCAATATCTTCATTATATTACCAACCATTATCCAAATTTCACTATCATGGCGCCATGCATTATTAATATTTTATCTGTCAGCTCGTAACATTTATTATACCGTAATTGCTATTATTTGTTATTATGAATATTTTTCTTTACTATCAGGGGTGCCAAAGTCATTTCTTTTCCCAGTAATGTTGTTGTTGTTGTTGGTTTATTTATATGCTGGTTCTTCATAGATTTCCAATCTGCGTTTAGCTCGAGACCGACGGACTAAAACCAGGCGTTCGTTGGAAGAGCGTTGTTTGAAACTCGAAGAAAACTTGGCGTTTGGCGGCTTAGGGTTAAGTTGACGAACTGAGGCTTCAATCCACGATGAGGGGCGGCTTGATTTTGCAGAGAGCTCGAAAGAAAATGTTATCCTGCTTCAACCTGTCATGTCACTTACTCATCGAAGAACTCATTAAGTCGAGTGAGTTACCGTATGGGTTACTTATTGTTAGGTACATCTAGCCGGAAGTCATGTTGATGTTAGTTTATCAATTATAACCGTTGCTTTCGCTACTTTGGATTGAGTTGCACACTTTAATTTAAAATGGAGCACGCCTTTGACAGCCTCAAACTGTGTTTTTGCTCCGCAGGATTCAGTTTAAGGCCATCTCGACCAATGATTCCGCGTCAAGTTCAGGAAACGTGAAAATTACTAGAATTATCTCATTTTAATGGAACTGGCACAATCATTGACGCTTTTGGCGCTTTCTTGCCAGAGTTGCGCCCCCTAACTGACAAAGGTTTTCCTCTGGTGCGAATACAATAAGACAAAGATGCCTTGCAACGCAATAACACAGCATTGGTATATGATACGAATAATATTCTTACTCTAATATTATCCCCCGCAGTGTCACGTGGCCAAATATACACCGGAAAGCACATGGGATTGCCTACCGAGATTTCTCACTGCAAGTTCTCCTTTTTTGTATCTTTATCCCCCCTGTTGGTGGAGGGATTGTTTTTGCTGCTCCCTCTCCTACGCAGCTGCGAGCGACACCTGCCGACCCCCCTCTCCCCTTATCGCGGCGATCCCCCTTACCCCCGTTGCTGCGTGAGTAGTACGCCAGAGTAGAAGGCCAGCAAAAGAGGCAAGTTACCTAACCAGTCTTAACTCTAGTCATACCAGGCTGTGTTATTTTACAAATAGGAATTTTCGTGCCATTATATTCCTACCGGGAAGAGTTTGTAACGAGGTAGCACCACCTTGTACAAATAGTGTCTATTAAGCCATCAATTGACTAACTCGAGTACGTATGTCAGTCCAGCAGTTGTCTAGCGTTAGGTGAAATTCTTACTAAATTGAAACGATCTTGAAAGAAAACTCTTAAGGAGTTGAATAAATACTGTCGCATAAAGTGAAAGTTAGCATTCAAAATTCAATATGTGTGAACGTCAACAATGGTGTACTGATCAGCAGATTTAAAAATCTATTATCGGTAATTGGAAGGCCCTGAATGAACCTCATTGTTATATGTCCTCTCGTTTTTCTTCCCTCAGAAGTGAAAAGCGCACTCAGTAATACGGAAGCAAAATTATGAAAGGTAACATGCTGTCCCGGATAAGCCAACGCTGTCTGACAGGTGCATGTTGGAGGTGGGGGGCAGACACGGCACAAACCCTCTGTCCCAGAAACCACAATGCTCGATTCAAAAACACCTTCCCTGGTGAATGAGTTGCCCTCAAGAAGCCACAGTCTCAACACTGTGGATGTTCGTTGTCTTCAAATTTTCGTTGTTGACAAAGTTTTCGAGCACTTCTCGTTCTTCTTACGGCGTTCTGACGGCTGATATTTGAAATGGCGACACTCCTTTTACTCTTGACGACTTTTTGAAGACTGTTACTTGAAATGGAAGCACTCGTCATGCTGCTGCTTACGACATTCTGAAGACAGATAGTAGTTAGCTATGCCACACAAAGCAAGCCGGTACACTACTGTACAACCTTCATGACTTAATAGGCATGGGCAATGATGACCTTTCCTGTAAGTTCTTCGCTGTCATTTTTTGACCGCAAAGTGTACCAGTTTAATATTAATTGCAACAGCGGACTTAACCTACCCTGACCTTATACTCTTCTAATAATTAACAAAAAAGTAAAAATAGAAAAACGAACGCCAGGTTCGACGCCTACCCGCTCGTCATTCTATTAGCTGCTAATAAATTCGTCTCTCATTCACTTCGCTCTCAGCTGAACTTTTAATCTCGTCCCTGTTACATGAGCAATTAATTTCAGCCGAGGAGAAACCGAACTAAAAAGTCTGCAATGCATCAGCGATCACTTTCACTGCGCTCAATCGCTACGGCAACTCCCGCTGAGATTTCCGTTATGCATCTGGCGCAATGGCCGATGTTTTTCCTGCTCTCCCATTAGCCTCTTATTACTCCATTTACCTTGTTTCCTGGCTAAGGCGCCGCTTTTGTATCGACTTTAACCTCGGGACCTCTTGTCCAGCGATTCTCGTCCCAGAATATTTCGTACGTCTTCCATGTCAGTGAACATCGGCGTCTTCATTTTGTATCGTTCGTTCCAGGCATTGAGTAAGAATTAGCAGAGGTACACAGTTCATTTCAATTCTTTCGTGCCTGCTATATTCATTCGTGAAAGTTAGTCGACGGTACTAATGGTGCTAGTCTTAGGAAAAGTGAGTTCATTTCAGGCGCGAACCGGACGAACAGCATAGGTACTTATTACAGCGGGTACCCACCGAAGTTATCGTTCACGTATTGTGTGAAGCTTGAGATCATTCACAAATTATCGTTCTTTTCAAATTTTGTCACGGCATAAGCCATTATTGTCGGTCGCTTTGATATCTTATTTAACTATCTACGGATTGCAGAGCTCATTAAAACTTTTACAACCCAGTTGCATAACGCATTCAACGAATGTGTCATTTCGATCTCTAGAGCTAATTGCCCCGATGGCAGTTATTATTCAGCGGTAAAATTTTGATGTACGCATTACAGAATGAAAGACCATCCCAGATCTTCTGCATCCTGCATTACTACTACGTTCAGTGTTATTGTTGATGATTACTTCCCCACGGAAGTAATAACGAAAAGCTGGAAATGCATAATTTCATCTGTTTTTCCTTCATTGTAAATAGTAGGTTTGTGACTTTGATGCAGAAAAGATCGTTCGTTTGTGCGGGGCAGAATGCATCGTTCAGTAGCAGTGTAGCACGTGTGACTGCATACAGTCGGAATTGTGCTGTGTAATATATGCTTGTTAATAGTGAGCTCCGGAGCGTGCCAGAATGTTTCGTTATGCGAGTATCTATCTGTGTGATGCTTGGACACTCGCAGTAAATATCGCTTATGCCTGCTTTCAAATTATATCGGTTCATTCTTAGCGCGTGGGTACGTCTTGACTGTATGCAATCCAGTTCGTTGCGGTGAGCTCCTGACTTGTGCCAGAATCTTTCGTTCATACAAAGTGTGTTCCGCGTGATTACTTGCACTTAGCACGTACGTGAGTTTATTGCGGTGTTCAAAATATGTCGTTCACTTAATTGGACGTGGACCTAACTATTCTAAGCGCAAAGCGGCTTTATATACTAGGTAGATATTTACTCTCTTAGACGAAGTTTTCACGCTTATTTCTTTGGTATGGCTGTCAATTTTGCCCCAAAAAATGTCAATAACAAAAAAACTCTTTTTGCTTTAGTATGTAATTCAGAAATTATATTTGAAGAATCCCTGTTTGACTTATCCCTCGCAGAGGCTCTAGCATGCGACACAGGGGTGGATTAATTAGTTTTGTGCATCCTGTAATAATGGAAATTCCCAAACTTCGGTGCTCCACAGTCTATCTTAGCCTTTGCTTGACCTCTCGAGATAGTTTCCCGGGCCCACTTTGCTTCTGTTTTCATACCGACACATTCTTTATTATGTGCCTCTCCATTGTTTCTCGCTCACCGTTTTTCTGCGCCGTTATCCACGGTTATGTTCCCCGCTTTTCTTGACATACTACACGTCCCTTCCCCTTTTTTCACTTGAAATGCACCGTGTATTGTCCAGAGAAATTTATGCTACCGTGTAATCTAATCTGCTAGTGCTAATCATCAGCGGTTATGGATGTGTTGGTGAACGATTCGTACTGGGGTGTTCTTCGCTTCAGCCGTTCTAGAAAGGAATGGTTTCCGCTGGAGCGGCCGTGCGCGGTGAGCAGGAATCGTTTCTTCTTCTTACGGCGTTTCAATCTTGATGCCGACTTTTGCTTTTCTCGTCTCTCATGCACCTCTACAACGTCTTGCTCCCTTCGTTCCGTTCTTAGCGGCAATTTCACGTGCACCCTGTTTTTACCTTAATTTACCTCTTTTGATATTGAAACTTTCATCTTAAAAGAACTTTTCTGGGTGATGAGTGTTGGTAAAAAAGTATAATTGAAAAAGCTAATTTTTGGAGGGAAGGGGCGTTGGTTGGTGTTCGCCAAGGAAATACACTGCTAAGTGGCCCAACTGAATATTCTGCATGTTAACTCCAGCTTTCAAATAATACTAAAAAATAAAACGCCGAATAGTCCATCATTATACTTATGGGCTGACTATTAAGAACGCTAAAAAAAGGTGAGAAACGAAAAATAATGGTCATGTGAGGAGCGGCAGCGTGATACTGGTGTCGTGGTATCGTGTTGCTCTACTGTCGGTGTACAATGTTGATGAATTATTGCCATGGTATCGTGTCGTTGTGTTGTCATGGTATTATATTACTGTGTTGTCATGGTATCATAATGCTGTGTTGTCATGGTATCATATTGTTGTGTTGTCATGGTATCATATTGCTGTGTTGTCATGGTATCATATTGCTGTGTTGTCATGGTATCATATTGCTGTGTTGTCATGGTACCTATCATAATGCTGTGTTGTCATGGTATCATAATACTGTGTTGTCGTGGTATCATATTGCTGTGTTGTCATGGTATAATTTTGCTGTGTTGTCATGGTATCATATTGCTGTGTTGTCATCCATGGTATCATAATGCTGTGTTATCATGGTATCATATTGCTGTGTTGTCATGATATCACATTGCTGTGTTGTCATGGTATCATATTGCTGTGTTGTCATGGTATCATATTACTGTGTTATCATGGTATCATATTGCTGTGTTGTCATGGTATCATATTGCTGTGTTGTCATGGTATCATAATGCTGTGTTGCCAGGGTATCATATTGCTGTGCTGTCATAGTATCATATTGCTGTATTGTCATGGTATCATATTGCTGTGTTGCCATGGTATCATATTGCTGTGTTGTCATGGTATCATATTGCTGTGTTGCCATGGTATCATATTGCT
>LQNS02276770.1:2471807-2482818 GCA_001587735.2 Parhyale hawaiensis
AATAATGGTCATGTGAGGAGCGGCAGCGTGATACTGGTGTCGTGGTATCGTGTTGCTCTACTGTCGGTGTACAATGTTGATGAATTATTGCCATGGTATCGTGTCGTTGTGTTGTCATGGTATCATATTATTGTGTTGTCATGGTATCATAATGCTGTGTTGTCATGGTATCATATTGCTGTGTTGTCATGGTATCATATTGCTGTGTTGTCATGGTATCATATTGCTGTATTGTCATGGTATCATATTGCTGTGTTGTCATGGTATCATATTGCTGTATTGTCATGGTATCATATTGCTGTGTTGTCATGGTATCATATTGCTGTATTGTCATGGTATCATATTGCTGTGTTGCCATGCTATCCTGTTTGATTGTTTTATACGATTATTGAACATTGCTTACGGCTTAGCGACGTCTAGGCAACGGCGTCCCGAGCATCGATTTTCGTTATTTACTTTTTGTTTCATTACCGCGTGGTCTTATGTGAGGTGCTGCTGGAGTTGTAACGTACCGAGGTTTGTTGCTGCTTTATGGAGAAGCGTTGAAGCGGGTGGAAGTGTTTCAGTGTCTAAAAGTGTTCCACTACGTCAAAGTTTTGCAGTGTGTGAAAGTGTTCGAGTATGTATTGGTGTTACGGTGTGTAAAAGTGTTGCAGTACGTAGAGTGGTTACTGGATGTAGAACCCTTGCAGTTTGTAAAAGAGTTGCAGTGTTAAAAGTGTTGAAGACTGTAAAGTGTTGTAGTCTGTAAAAGTGTTAATGGTAAAATCAACTTTGCCTGCACCCTTCACTGGAAAATCCGCACGCACTGGTTCGTGCGGCAGACGTAGGCCAACTGGCCCCTGAGGAGTAAGCGCAGCTGCAGCCGACGACTGTTTGCTATGAGCTATGGCGCCGAAACGGAAAGTGTGTAGAGGCGTGCACTGATTTTTTCACTGTATTATCTCTTTGCTTATATGTTTTTTTTGCCATGCCATTTTTAATTCAGTACATATTTTTGTCATATAGCTTTTGTTGCTAAGGTTAACGTAACCACCTCATCGTTTCAAGAAATGTATGGGTCCACAATTTTTGTGTTCCAAACTCATTCCTCTGCACCCAGATCACTTATGTACATCGTTATTCATGTGCACCAACTCAAGCATGTACACCCAAATCTTCAAGTTGCACTTAAATTATTTCAGTGCACCCAAATCATTTCTGTATTCTCGAAATTATTTCTGTGCGCTGAAGTAAATCACTCATTTACGCTGACTTCATTCATTTCTACGCACCCAAATCATTTCTTCCCACCCTAGTCGTATCTGTATTTCTGAATTATTTCTGTACATCCACTGGGTGTACCAAAATCATTTTAGCACACCCGACTCATTCATCTGCACCCACCTCTTTCAAGTGCATCCAAATCATTCATGTGCACACACATCATTCATGTATACCCTAATCCTTCATGTGCACCTTAATCCTACATGTGCACAGAATTCCTTCATGTATACCCAAATCTTTTATGTTCACATGCATCATTCAAACACACCCATATCATTCACGCGCACACAAATTTTTCATATACATTTCGCCAAAATCATTCATGTGCACCCAAATCATTCATGCACACTCAAATCTCACTCCCAAATCCTTCATGTGCACCCAAATCATTTCCAAGCACAGACACAAATGGGTCGCCTAGCTGTTAGCTCTCGCTTGCTCCCGTTACAATCGTTCGGTAAGTGTCTGCCATAACCTCTCATTTTGATTTCTGCTTCTCTACTCCCTTTCCTCGTGTTTCCCAGCTCAGTCACCGTGTATTGATGGTTCCGTATTTTTTAATTATTTTAGTTCATTAGTTTTCTGTTTTTTAGGTTTAGCGATCATGTTCGGGTTGATCGCCCATTTGTTTCTATTTTAAATAGCTTGTTTTGAATTGGTTATATCTTTTTCTTTATTATATAGTGGTCATATATTGTTGTTTTTATTTAAAATATATGATTTTGAATTGTTTCTCGTTGTTTTTGATAAGTCTAGCACTTGTGCAAGCAGGGTTGGCATTGATTAAGTCAAATTGATTTAATAACTGATTAAATCAATTGATTTTTTATAGAAAAAATCATGGTATTCTTTATTTATTTGATTTTTCTATTTTTTCATGAAATGGAATATTTGTACACTATCAAATGATCAACTCTTAGGCCTTATAAGCATTTTTGCAACGCAACACCAGTTTTTTTCACATTCCTATAGTTCCCCTTCATACAATTCAACAACCTATACCTCTGCATTGCTAGTTAGATAATTTAAATAAGAGGAAGTGCATGCTTACATATCGATGATATTTAAATAATTGAATGCTTTGATTAAATCTATCATCTAATGGGCCATTATTTAGGTAGCTTCCACTGCAGCATCAAAGTTAAAGTGCAACTTATATTTATTTTATACTCTATTTTCAGCTTTCCAAGTAGGCTGTAACACTTATTAGCTCTCAGTTGCGCATATTTGAGTTTCGGTTCAAATTTTTTTCTCAGTAAATATAAAAATTTAGCTATTATACTTATTTGTAAGTCATTTTTTGTTAACAGCTGATAATTGAATGAAAAATGCCAGAAGTTGTGCGGTCTGTATACTTTCTTTGTTATCCAGACCGTTTATAGTAAACGTATGCACGATTATTGGTTTTACTCACATGAAGGGTAGTTTGTCTCTAAACGCGCGGGTAGCCCAGTAACCGAGCCCGGTAATTGAAGAGGGGTTCGAATTAGGGTATCTACTTATTACTGCGTAAGGGTAGTTAGACACAAGTAACATTTAAAGTTATACTTGATTCACATATTAGACAATACAGATGGTACAGTGATGGTTCTTCGACAGCATAGAACCTGTCGAGTGTACTATCGGTAAGTGGTTCAGGAGGGTAGTCACTTAGCGTGAAGCACCCAGCTCAGTGTTACAGAGGCACGAAGGGTGTGTGCAGTAGAACGCATAATGTAGATGAACCTTTGAATCAGTGTTGGCATTGATCAAATCAAATTAAATTAATCAAGTGATTAAATCAGTCTATATTTTTTTTTCAATCATGATTTTTATTAATTTAATTTTTCATTTTTTCATGAAATGGAATATTTTTACAATATCAAATAATCAACTCTTTTTAACAGTTATTGCACACAGCACCAGTTTTTTTTTTCAACGTACATTTAATTCCCCTTAATAAAGTTCATCAACCTATACCTCTGCATAGCTAGGCTACATAATTAAAACTAGAGCACTCTGAGAGCGCATACCTCCGCCAAGCAAGGCAACAGTAACGAAAAATTGAAATTGGTGCTGAGACCATTTTCTTTATATCAACACCAAAATCTAATCATTTGTGCCTTTTGATAATATAAACGCCTACTGCTAACAAGCATTATGACACACATAAGTCAAACATACAAACGAACCAACAGACCTGCACCAAAATGTAATCATTTATGTATTTTAACATTACTAACAATTCTTGTAAATTTCATAAAGATCCATTCAGAAGTTTTTGAGTTATTGGGCTAACAAGCATAAAATCAAATACAGTAACAAACACACGAGTGAACAAACAGATCATCACAAAAATTTGATCATTTACTTTTCGTAATAAACCTAAAAACTCGTATAGATTTTATGAAAATCCGTCTATAACTTTTTGAGTTAGGGCATTGACCAAAATGAGGTAGACAAACTAATGGACGGATCGTCACCAAAAGTTAATCATCTGTTCCTCCTAAGATACTTAACAATCCCTGTAAATTTCATTCAAATTCTTTCATAACTTTTTGAGTTATCTTGATGACAGACGGACAGAATAAAACACTAACAGACAGACAAACCCGACTAAAACATAACCTCCTTGGCAGAGGTAACAAAAGAAAGAGCATGCTTAAATTTTTATGGTATTTAAATAATTTAATGCTACTGCTGCTGCTGAATCTGCTTTACTGCAAAACATTAGCACACGTTAAAAAATACACATTATTTCTTATTGACAATCATTTCTTTCAAAGACAAGGTAACACAATAGATAGCTTTACTCAGGTCTGTAGCATGTAATACTTGCCAAATTTTGCGCCAATTCCATGAACAAATGCGCGCACCACCCTTTAAAGGAATGCTAATCCTTCTGCACACTGTTTTACTAATAGTTTGAGTTGAGAAAATTGTTAGATGCATAAGTTTTATTTATGTGTCACTGGTCATTGTTTTTCAGTGTTGTCTTCACAGCTGTGCAGCGAGATGCTATGAATTTCATATTTAATTAGGTTTGCTTTACCTTTGCATTTTTCACCCAATCAAGCAGCTGGAACTTGTTCGCCACTCTTGGAAAAATCTGGTTTGACAACTGAAAAAAAAATCATTTACCTACCTACATGTATAACAAAGCAGGAAAACACTTGTTTTAACAGTATTATTTTTAGCACACTAGAGATGAACTATAAAGAAGCTTTGTATCATTTTACATTATGAAAACCGATTCGTTTTATTTTTTCAAATTGATTTTTCATAGTTATTTATTTCTCAAACTAATAACAAACAAAAAGTAAGCCATGCCCTTACACATTTCCGTGCCGCCAGCTTACTTAATTAAATCTATAAATTAACTTCTAGGCGGCCGGAAATTCCATTCAGTAAACTGCACTATTCACTACTTAAATTACAGTGGCGGTAATTGTTCCGCAAGCAGCCAGTAGACAAATTATTCGGCATTCTCTAAAAATTTCAGATGAAACGACGAAACCGACCAAATTTTTTGTCGTGCAATGCGTCAATGAAAGTGACGATATTCGACTCACAGCTAGCCCACCTACCCACCCCCCCTTGTGGTGAAATTATTTAGCCACATGTGATATATTCAAGCTCTCATTTCCTTTTCACAGTCTTCAAATACCACGGGAATGGCAAACCGCAATCCTATCTCCACCTGGCATTCTCGTCCTTCTATTATTCCCGCTTCTTTTATAATTCTTGGAAGCTGAATTTTCTCTTCCTCACGTCAGTCGTCCGCGAGGCGAAGTTTTGAGTTGGAAACGCCTAGCATAAAGTTGCTAATCACGTACGAATGGCGCTATATTTACCCATTTACTAGTA
Source organism: Parhyale hawaiensis (assembly GCA_001587735.2). Taxonomy (NCBI): domain Eukaryota; kingdom Metazoa; phylum Arthropoda; class Malacostraca; order Amphipoda; family Hyalidae; genus Parhyale; species Parhyale hawaiensis. The sequence continues at coordinate 2,476,920 of LQNS02276770.1, forward strand.
ATCTTAGACTTTCAGTTTTTCTCGTAGCAATGACACTTTAATGCGTGTTCCCATATGGGAACTTTGGCAACTGATGGGTAGAAAGGTACTAGTCAACATGGTTGCATACCCCTACTGGGATACCAAACAAGCACTGGTTCGTGCTGTTGACACATGCCGACCAGTCTCAGAGGAATGCATGACTGCAGTCAATCATAAATCGTCAAGCGCTATTGTGTCAGAGACGGAAGACTCATATTTCGACGATCTGCGACCCCCCGATGATCCCTATTTTTGGCTAGGGTCCGTACCACCGCCTTAGCATCAGGGCACCAATGTAGACTCTGCGTTCCTAGTGCAAAAACTCGTCTGGTGGAAACAGTCTTGTGCAAGAACCAATTTTCCATTCCGTAGCCAAATTTTATTTTCAAACATTTGATATTCTTGATCTTTCTCGGTCCATTGTGTACTTTCAAACTTACTGCCTGTCTTTTATGCTCTTGATCTTAATATTTCAACTGCTAACCGTTGATCTATATTATAATTCTGCTTGTCATTTCTTTAGTTACTTTAAATTCTACAACCTTGACGCTTTCATCAGTATTAGATACGGGAAAATTAGGGCATCCTTGAGGTATCCTTGATACGACCATGGAATAGATCAATAGGAGAGGGAGTCTAGTTCAAATTTGAGGAACAATTAATTATTCTTTTACTCCACAGGTGATGTTGGAAGTTTTCGTCAAGTCAAGCGTAGATGGCTTAATCTCGCCGCCCAATCGAACGTGTCCCTACATACGTTTGGTCTACTCCGTTTTTACAAGCTCCGTTTTTTGCAAGCTCCGTTTTTTCCAAGCTCCGTTTTTTCAAGCTCCGTTTTTCCAAGCTCCGTTTTTCACAAGCTCGGTTTTTCCAAGCTCCGTTTTTTCCAAGCTCCGTTTTTTCCAAGCTCCATTTTTTCCAAGCTCCGTTTTTTCCAAGCTCCGTTTTTTCCAAGCTCCGTTTTTTCCAAGCTCCGTTTTTTCCAAGCTCCGTTTTTTCCAAGCTCCGTTTTTTCCAAGCTCCGTTTTTTCCANATGAAAGTGACGATATTCGACTCACAGCTAGCCCACCTACCCACCCCCCCTTGTGGTGAAATTATTTAGCCACATGTGATACATTCAAGCTCTCATTTCCTTTTCATAGTCTTCAAATACCACGGGAATGGCAAACCGCAATCCTATCTCCACCTGGCATTCTCGTCCTTCTATTATTCCCGCTTCTTTTATAATTCTTGGAAGCTGAATTTTCTCTTCCTGACGTCAGTCGTCCGCGAGGCGAGGTTTTGAGTTAGAAACGCCTGGCATAAAGTTGCTAATCACGTACGAATAGAGCTATATTTACCCATTTACTAGTAATCTTAGACTTTCATTTTTCCTCGTAGCAATGACACTTAAATGCGTGTTTCCAAATGGGAACTTTGGCAACTGATGGGTGAAAAGGTAGTCAACATGGTTGCATGCCCCAACTGGGAAACCAAACAAGCACTGGTTTGTGCTGTTGACACATGCCAACCAGTCTCAGAGGAATGCATGACTGCAGTCAATCATAAATCGTCAAGAGCTATTGCGTCAGAGACGGAAGGCTCATATTTCGACGATCTGCGACCCCCCGACGATCCCTATTTTTGGCTAGGGTCAGTACCACCGCCTTAGCATCAGGGCACCAATGTAGACTGCGTTCCTGGTGCAAGAACTCGTCTTGTGTAAGAACCAATACTCAAACGATCTTTTACTGCGCGTCTAAGAACCAATGTGCATCATGAACGACGTTACCAACAATGCTATTTCTACAAGACAACGCATCGTTTTTGGTCATCATGAGGTTTAATCAACATTCAGCTCACAAGTCGTCCCTATTACACAGTGAAAGTTTATCTAGGATATAGCAAAGTGGGGTAAGAAAATGAATTTCCTACATCAAGTGTAAAAAATGAACTAGGATTTTTTACTGCAAAAGAGGGCGTCCATTTTTTACCCCTAATGTGGGTAATTCATCGTTTACCCCCCACATTACTATACTCTTAGAAAGTATCTACTTATGATTTGAATGATGTGTGAGCTGAACGTCCATGTGAAATTATAAAGTGTGGCCCGGCATAGGTATTAGGCAAGGAGGTTTAATAGCAAAGAGGGAGCCATGAGCATCGTCCGTGAAGCTCAAGTTTCCGGTGTGGCTGCTGCCAGTCGCCGTATGCACCAATCGCATAATAATACATCAGCTTGTTGCTCTCACGTCACTTCCCCCAACGAGATTAATGTGTGTTTGTTCGTCCGTCCGTTACAGTCGCCGGGTGCCGGAGGCACTCACTTTCGTGGCTGAACTGATTCCTCCCCGTAGAAATGTATTCGTACAATAATACTGTTATAATACAGCCACACTGGAATGTTTGGAACGCTAGCTGGCCTAACGTAAGGCGGCAGGGCTCCCTCCTCTCTATTAAAGCTCTTTGGTCTGGCTAATCATGTGCTTTTTCCGAGCCCATATTTACTCGCAAGCTTCTAGATGTTGGCTACCCATTTGCCCCTTTGACAGTTAAGGAATAGTTCGGTTTTTCGTTGGAATAAAGTTCTTTGAATATACTGAATGAAGAACGCTGGCCTTTATGGAGGCAAATTGAGCTAGCATGCAACTTTCCATTCCGTAGCCCAATTTTCTTTTCAAACATTTGATATCCCTGATCTTTGTCGCTCCATTTTGTACTTTCAAAGTTATTCCCAGTCTTTTTTGGTCTTGATCTTAATATTTCTAATGATAACCGTTTATCTATATTATAATTCTGCTTGTCCTTACGTTAGTTACTTTGTACAACCTTGACGCTTTCATCAGTATTAGATACGGGAAAATTAGGGCACCCTTGAGGTATCCTTGATACGACCATGGAATAGATCAATAGGAGAGGGAGTCTAGTTCAAATTTAAACTGCTACGACTTGCAGGTCTTAGGTAGAAAATTTTCTGTCTGTCTTGAAACAATTTTCAATAGCAGCATGATACGCCGGGTCCGAGGGCATCTTGATTGAGGAACAAGTAATTATTCTTTTACTCTACAGGTTCTTTCAGTGTTAGATAGGGGAAAATTCGGGTGATGTCGGAAGTTTTCGTCAAGTCAAGCGTAGATGGCTTAATTTCAGCGCCCAATCGAACGTGTCCCTACATACGTTCGGTCTACTCCGTTTTTTCCAAGCTCATTTTTTTCCAAGCTCCGTTTTTTACAAGCTCATTTTTTTCCAAGCTCCGTTTTTTACAAGCTCATTTTTTTCCAAGCTCCGTTTTTTCCAAGCTCCGTTTTTTCCTAGCTCCGTTTTTTCCTAGCTCCGTTTTTTCCTAGCTCCGTTTTTTCCAAGCTCCGTTTTTTACAAGCTCAATTTTTTCCAAGCTCCGTTTTTTCCAAGCTCCGTTTTTTCCTAGCTCCGTTTTTTCCTAACTCCGTTTTTTCCTAGCTCCGTTTTTTCCAAGCTCCGTTTTTTCCAAGCTCCGTTTTTTTCAAGCTACGTTTTTTTCAAGCTCCGTTTTTTCCAAGCTCCGTTTCTTTCTAAGCTCAGTGTTGTTAACATTGCTGCGTCTCGATAGCTGTCGGTATTTCCGGCAATTCCCAATCGGTAATTTATAGGTATCGGATAACATCGATTAAATGCCTATAAATTTCTAATTCGAATTTCGAGTTATTTTCTAGTGCTGCTTCATCGCTACTGCTCGATCTGTTTCATCGCTGCTGCTGCTCGCTCTATTTCATCGAGACTACTCGAACTTTGTCATCGCTACTGCTCGATCTACTTCATCGAGGCTGCTCGATTTATTTTATCTCTCGTACTCGATCTTTGTCATCGTAGCTGCTCGATTTCCATTATTCCAGGCACTCGATTTCTATTATTCCAGACGCACAATATCTCATATCGCTCCAACTCAATTCCAGATATTCCTAGGCCACGATCCAAGATATTCCCATTCTTGCAGTCCGGGAATTCGGACAGCATCATTTGTTTTTGGTCCGTCGGCGTGTCAGCGAGACGGAAGAAAGGAGAACCATCTCCCTGTGATCATTTTTTTTTTCTCAAACGTGTAAAATTCGTGTAAGAATTTTATTATTGCAAGCGTGGTTTCAATCTCCGGGCAAAAATGACATTGCTTTAAACGTAAGGTTCGCCCAATAAGAAAATGTATATATATCCTGACTAGTGCAGGGCCACAGCAATCAATCACGCGCTGATTTTATGGACGAACGTTCAGTTCGCTCCACGCTCTTACTACTGTATCTACGATACCGACTTTTACCGGCTATTGGCACGACCCAATATATTGTTTAAATAATTATAAAGCCTAAAAAACCGCGGACAAACGATCGAAGACAAAGACAGACACCTTCTAAGCGTAGGTACCTCAGTTCGACCGTTCGAGAGCGTTGTGACGTCACCACTGTCTGTTGGCGCGGCTGGAAGTTTCTAAATAATTGCGCTGGTATCATTGATACGGACTTGCGATTTAATGCGAGTGATCAATTGTGACGTCATCGTTGCCGCTAATTTTCGCGCAAAAGTACTGAAGAAATGCTCGTTTGCGTCCACTTATATGTGGCCGCGGCAGTCAACTTGACGTTTCATTTTTATTACTTTCTCCTTACGCTAAAACTCCATTTACTCTCAGTTCACGACGTACAATATGAGTAGATTATCAACGAAGCTCAGGGGAAGCGATTTTTTGCGGTGCACTTGACACAGCGTTATTTTTCCAGCTTGCTTTCTTCACCTGACGTAACAGGTTTCGCTTGACCGCAAAAATTTTTATGTACTGTAGTTCTCTCATGCCGTATGCAGGATACGCCGCGAGGAATTTAATTAAATTCCGTGACACTTCAATGGATGCTTATATAAATTGATTTTTTATGTTGTCTAAGAAAAGGAAGAAGGAGTGTGCTGCTCAGATGAATTTAAACAGAGAGCACTTATATCTTGTGACAATTTGAGTTAGCGACTGTAGCGTGTCCTTCAGACGTATAGGTATGCATTAGTAACGAAAATATGATCAGTGAAATTCCTCGCTGTCATTTTTGACAGCGCGGGCACTCTAGCGTTCTCATTTTGCTTGTGCTATCTAGTGCAGCAACCGTTACGCTTTCTGTATTAGATATGTGAAAAGTATCCTTGAAACAATGTCCGCAGGGAACGACTTGTCAACAGGAATCACGAAGAACAATATCTTCGTTCTCTGGAATTTCCCAAGGTTCTAGCTAATTTTCACTAACTTTCATGAAATTCAATTTCTGTTTTTTTATAAATTCATGTTTCAAAGATCGTTATGAATACTTATTTCATCAGTTCTGATTAATTAATTGTAGACACTCTAATGCACGCTTGTAAAAGGTGTCGTGTGGGTATTAACATGCAGTTATCCCAGTAATTCGAAAGAAAATTGCTAGTCGGAGAAGAAAACTATTTGTAGGGAAACTATTAAATTTTTTCCCGTCGCCTCTCGCAAGGTGTAGAATGAATTATGCTTGTAGCTAGCTAAGTTGTAGAGCTAGGTTCGCCCATCCTTTGTCAACGTACGTAGTGTATTCAGGAGGTCCCCATGAATTGCTTTAACCTTTGTTATGCCTTCGGGACTTCTGTTTTTCACGTCTACTTTGCTTCCTTCCGTTTTTATACTCGTCAGACTTGAGAGGCTTTCTTCTGGTCTTTTGCATTCCTAACTTGGTGTTCCCATGCGCGTTGATCCTATGTGTAATGTGGATACCCCCCTCGTGAACGAGTTGCACGTTTCTGTCGGTATTGTGCTGGTCTTTTCATTTTTCTATCTTGACTCGTAAGAACAGCACCATTTGTAACGTCCACAAATTTGTGCCGAAGGCACTGAAGGGTTCAGATGACTGATGCCAAAATTTT
>LQNS02276770.1:2501561-2513244 GCA_001587735.2 Parhyale hawaiensis
TTGTTGTTGATGATGGTCCTGATGACACGTTCATCTGTCTTGTATGCTGGTGACATTTGGTTTCTGTAGTATAGTTGGATTATGTGCTGATCTTCTGTTGCTTCGGGAGAGTTCCGTTTTTCTAGGTAGTTTTTCAGAATGTTCTCGAAAAATGAGTTGGTGTATAAAAGCATTATTGGTAACGAGCTTTCAGTCGCCTTCAACAAAACCTGTATAGCAGAAAAGCTGCTCCCAAAGTACACAAATATATATATATATATATATATATATATATATATATCAGAAAAGAGAACTGAATATAAATTGTGTATCATGACTTACGTTCGCCAGATAAGAGAACAACAGAAGAAGAACGTATCACAATTTCACCATGAACTTCTGATAGATGAGAGAACTGTCGAATTTCAATTTAAATAGCTTCATTTCATTATACTGTATTCTCCTGACCTATCGGAAAACTACTGAATGTAATCTCGATCACGCCTTCACTTGACAGTACACGTCTTACCGATCAGTTAAATGCAAACCGGGGAAATGCCGCCAGGAACTGCTCAGGGCAGGTACTGTCAAAACGTTTGTTAAAAAATTATGAAGTGAACTAGTGTCATACTACAGATCATAATTATGTTGGAGTGCATTCCTATTATATGAAGTTGAAAAACCTAAATATGGAATGTTTCCTTCAAGGTAGACCCTGCCTACCTTATCTATCCTGACGACCTGTGCTTGCTACGAACGTACCACCATTTCGATATACAGGTACTCCTCTACGACCGCGCACTCTTCGTTCCAAGATTAACCGCCGTCGTCGAAGTGCGCCTTCTCCAAACCACGAGTAAAGTTATAAGTTCTAGTTAAAAGTTGACTGCTTTCTTTGCTGAATTGCTCAAGAGAAAATATTTTTTCATGGGGTAACTAATAGAATGTTAGAAACGGTACGTTAATAGATTGGTAATCCATGTTAATTTTGTCTCAAAATTTAAAGGTATATTCCGTAATAAATTTATATATGTAGAAACTGAGTTATTTGTGTATTTCAAAACTAACATTAGAAAAATACACACAAAAACGTATACGGCAATTACGTAATGGAAACAGAATCTTAGCATGCAAGTTAATGATGTTTAATTTTATCGTATTAGGTTTTATAGTGAGTCATCGCACCATCAACTACTAGAACTTTTTTCTGCTTTCACAAAGTTTTGCGATGCATTTCTTTCGATCCATTTCTTAATAAGGACCAAAATAATAATGTTGGAAACTTGTAGTGAGCTGTGTATGGTGTGGCCGGCAATTTTCAAAACAAGACAGAATAAGGTCTTTTTCTGTAGTATCGCTCTGGGGCGTTTTGCAATCAGGCTTTCGGTGTCACATGTGCTACACCGGCCTCCAATTTGACACAGGTTGGGTAACACCTGGTGACACCGACGATAACCCTCCAAAATTGTTGGGTTATGAGCTGGGTAACACAGCCTTTGTTAACAAACGTATAGACTTTTGACACTTAGTAATTGGTATTAAAATATGTATGACTGCCGTATATTGCTTAAATTCCAGCAATTGACGTACTTTTGTGCATTTTTTCAATTTTTACCTTAAAATACAGCCATTATAAGGCTCCGCCAGAAATGTTTATGTACGAGTTTTCTGCAAATTCCGAAACACTTCTTGGTGGCGCTTAGATCGTACGTCACATTCACCGCTATACGGGGTGACACCGAGTAACACTGTGACGGTAACACCGGCGTCTCTGATTGCAACACGCCCTGAATACTTTTTCCGCTGTGGTGAAAGCGCAGTCACAAAATAAATGCGCGATAACGAAATCACGCGGATGAATGTGTCGCGGTCGTGAAGGAATACCTGTACCCTCTGCAACATGAGGTGACTAGTAAATTTAAATATTCGAGAGCTCAGTGGCGTAGTGGTTAAGTTGCTGCCTTGCTCGTTGTCAAGAAGTAGGATGTTCTATTCCCTAGCCCATTTGAAAGAAAGTCTCGGTGCTCTTCAGCTGTGTGATTCATAGTCTGCTGGGGGTTCTCACCTTGCAGCGGGCGGGGCAGTTGTGTGAACCTTCCGTCTGTGAAGCTATAAAACACACACAGTGTTTGTGATGGACTGCAGTCGTACACTCCCGTGTGCCCTCGGGGAGATTTACTGCACAAACCAGCGCATTTTTGCTTCTTTCTTCGGGTATACGGTCAGGGCGACTTCACCCCGTTTTCACCCTGTCCTCTACTATCTACTAGCCTTGCAAGGACTTCATCACCTGCCCCACCAAGTCCATCCCACCGCTTCCAGCACCAGTTTTGCCGATGCTGCCGCACAAGACACACAGCAGCAGGAGTCGCATATAATTTAGCGACGCCTGATGATATCGTCAGCATGCGAAGGACGTGTTGTGCAGCGGCCGCGGCGCGTCTCTTCAATGCAAATGCGCCTTTCAATTTCAACGAAGTCTTGTGTCTCTCGTCCCAGACCGGGGACGCTTTGAATTTAGACGTGCGGTACTCGGGGCCACCAAATTTTTTATGGGGGCCAAGCCATTTTATTTTTTATATCCTTCTCAAGGATTTCACAATAAATTAGGTGTTTTTCTACGATCTTCAGTAGTGTTTTTGAGATCGTGAGTACTGCCGTTTTTTTTTTCTTTTTTGCAGCAAATTATTTTTTCCACCCTTGGAATTCTGTCATTTTCTCTTGGAGACTTGCAAAAAATTTTTTTTTTTCGGGGTACTTTTTTCCAGCCCGTGAAATTCCTCCTGCTCGCCGTAGGACTCGTAAAAATTTATGAGGACATTTTCACATCGGAGCAAGCATGTTTTTTTTTCTTGCGGCTATTATTCTTTATTTGGTCTTGAGACGCGCAAACAAAATATCATGAAGTTATTCTCCCCTCCATAATGGCATTTATTTGTTCGTTATACCTGTATAATGCGTGAAATATTTGTTATATTCGCTATGTATGTGACAAAAATTTAAACGTTTTTCTTACAGACTAAGCGTTTACATGTTGTTCATTTTTTTTCTTTCCTCATGTCATCAACTGGGCAAGAATTACCGCGTTTTTTTATTCTTTATTGAACTAGAGCCATGCATATGTTTGTTGTCAATTTTTTTCTCACTATTTATTTTGTTATTTACATTTTCAAACCACCGTTTTATCGTCAACGTAATTGTACTTACTGCCCTATTATCATAGTTGCAAAAAAAAAAATAACATGGGTATCACCTCATTGTTGCAGCTCGCATGGTTACGCCTCGACCTTGCTATGGCCGGGAGTCTTGCACCAAAGTGTTTAATCTTCGAATTAAAGTGTCAAATGAAAGTAGCGCGGCCAATTCTACGTCGGTTTGCCATCGTCCTTCCTGTTCTGCCAAAAATTTAAAGTGGAAAGTTTGTTTCGGTTTTTCGAATTAGCTACAAATTGTTGTCCGTATATAGGTATCTCCCGCGATACCTCGCAATCATAGCATTATAGAAACAAAATTTGTATTATCAATAATAGTAATGAAAATAATGTTCTAATAAGAAGATTGGTTTTTGTCACAGTAATAACAATACCATTAATAATAATAAATAAAACACCCGGAGAGCGTATACCTCTATCAAGCAAGGCATAGTTCACGAAAAATTTACATTAGTCCTGACTAGTATTTCCTCCTTATTATCATCAGCACTAAAATTTGATCATATCTTCTTCTTGACAGTAATAACAGTTTCTGAAATTTTCCTGGAGATCCGTCTGTAACGTTTTGAGTTATGTTCTGACAAACATTTTGACAGTCATTAGTCAAGCACACAAGATTTACAGATTCTCACCAGATTTTCGTTATTTGTGACTTTTAACATTTTTAACAACTTCTACAAACTTCATGAAGTTCCGTTCATGATTTTTTGAGTTCTGTTGCTGGCAAACATTATGACAAATGTTAGTCAAACACACGAACGGAAGAACTGATCTTTCCCAAAATTTGGTCATTTCTGTCTTTTAAAATTATTTTTTCTAATAATTACTACAAATTTCATGGAGATCTGTTCGTAACGTTTTGAGTTACATTTCTGACAAATATTTTGAGAAATATATAGAGACAAATAAACAAATGGAGTAACAGATCAACTGAAAAATTGGTCATTTGTTCCTATATACGGTATAGTAAGAATCCCAAGTATTCCTGAAAATGTCATAAAGTTTCGTTTACAACTTTTTGAGTCATGCTACTAAGAGAGAGCGGCAGACAAATGCAGTAAACGGTACACTGGATCTAAACTAACAGTTAATCATCTGTTACTCTTAAGATGCCTAACAACCCCTGTAAATTTCGTATAGTGCCGCTCGTTACTTACTTGAGTTATTTTGGTGACAGACAGAGATGGACAAAGAGGTAAACCCGACAAGAACGTAACCTACTTGGCAGAGGTAATTAGCAAGAATTGCTAAAGACTTAGCAAAAATTGCTAAGGAATTAGCAAAAAAATTGCTGAAAAGTAGCAAAAATTGCTAAGGAATTAGCGAAAATTGCTAAGGAATTAGCGAAAATTGGTAAGAAATGAGTAAATATTGCAAAGGAATTAGCAAAAGTTGCTAAGGAATTGTCAGCAGTTGCTAAGGAATTAGCAAAAGTTGCTGAGGAAGAAGCAAAAGTTGCTGAGGAATAAGAAAAATTGCTGAGGAATAAGAAAAATTGCTGAGGAATTAAGAAAAATGGCTGAGGAATAAGCAAAATTGCTGGGGAATAAGCAAAATTTGCTGAGGACTTAACAAAAAAATGTTGAAGAATTAGCAAGAACAGTTGAGAATTAGCAAAAATTACCTAGGAATTATCAAAAAATTGCTGAGGAATTAGCAGAAATTGTTAAGGAATGAGCCGACAGCTGCTGGCGGGATGGGCGGAGAACAGCCGCACTTCTGTTATCTCTGCAACGGTCAGATCAGTTCCCAAACTGACGGCCTCAGCCGTCTCTAATCGGCCAACTGTCTGCTCTTATCGTCCCTCTGTCTGGCCCTGACAGCCTCGTGTTCTCCGCTACTGGGAATGCTGGGAATATTGGGAATACCCGTAACCGAGAATGCTTGGAATACCTGTAACCTAGACTACTAAGAATGAGGTAATGCTGGGAATACCTCTAAGAATACGAGAAGGAGAGAACGGTGAGAATATGAGGAATATTTGCTAGGGTAACATGTCTAATACTTGTCCACCATGCTAGTAGCCGTCCACTTGGCACTAAAAAGCTGTGTGAAAAATGACGGGCGAAAAACAAATAAAACAAGAAAAAATGGTGATGGTTTTCACATTTTTTCACTAAACACATGAAAAAATGTGAAAACCACCACCATTTTTCGTCTTTCATTTCCAGATATGGTGCGCTACTACTTAACCTACAGCCTATGTACGACTTTCTAGCACTACTAGTTTTCACACAGGAAGTTTTTTTTAGCGCCAAGTGGACGGCTACTAGCATGGTGGACGGGTACTATAGACATGTTACCCTACCGAGAATAAAGTGTTGGCAGTTTTGTGGATGTATTTAGATAACGGGAATGTATGTCTTCAATTCAGGCTGCTATGTGGATAAGGGAATGCTGTAACTTCAGGAATGCATTAAAAAAGCGGGGAACATTTTAACGAACAATTTAAATTTCGGCTGTGTTGCTATACTTTGTACTTGGATTCCCTGTTGCAGTAGACTTTGTACATTTCTCGTACATTTTCTCTCTCTAGAAGCAGCGCCGCAATGCCTCACGCGGCTTCAACCCCCAATCCCAGTCCCGAAAATGCTCACTTTCTGTTGATATTCTCTGGCTGGGCCATGGGCGACACTCTTCAGTTATTATTATTGTTATTATTATTATTAAAACTTCACGCCCGGGCCGCCACGGACAGGTAGTACANGTACAACCCAAGTGAAGCGTTTTGCAACACCGGGGAGCTGGAAACGCTGCTAAAGCAAATCCAACAAATAGCCATTAACAGCTGACTTAAACGCCTGCAGGCCAACACGACCGAAAGCCGATGTCGGCAATGAATTCCAAACCCCGACCAACAGACCAGGGCACGAAGCACCCCGACCAAACTAACTAGTTCGACATGTAACTCTCCAAAGTGAAAGAGTGCGCGTCAACCGCAGCACGTGGAATCCTTGTTGAAACCTTGAGTCCCGGGACAGAAGAATGCAACCAATGTTAATTCTCCAACTGGTCTGTGCACTAACTGCTCTGAATTCTAACTGGTCCGTACTCCAACTGTACCGTAGCCCAATTGTATATATAGTACTCCCACTGCACCGTACTCCACCTGCCCCCGTGCTCCAAATGGCTCGTACTCCACCTGCCCCCGTGCTCCAAATGGCTCGTACTCCACCTGCCCCGTGCTCCAAATGGCTCGTACTCCAACGTTACCAAAGTTGCAGGTCCACGTGACAGCGAAGGATCAATACTCCCGTGATGAACTTACGGATCTTCTCAGGCCTGTTTGTTGATCATCACGAGATCCCTTGTACGTTGATCCCTGACCAGATGTTGCGTGAGGGAGCCATATCGATCTCGCCTGTTACCCTTTTGAACCTTCCGCTTATACTTCCTCGCACGGCTGTAGGTAGAGTAGCCGCCCTAGGAAGTGAAAAGGGAATCAGTGCTCTAGTTTCTCTAGAACAGTGCTATCGAGTGCAAACCTATGTAGGAGATGATCGGTACTGATCGTCGTTGTCTGTCATCAAGATAACTCAAGTAAGTAACGAACGGAACTTTACAAAATTTACAGGGATTGTTAGGTCTCTTAAGAGAAACAGATGATTAACTGTTAGTGAAGATCCAGTGTACCGTTTACTGCATTTGTCTGCCGCTCTACATAGGTTTGCACTCGATATATATATTTATAAAGTAGCCAGCTTAGGGAATTAGAAAAAAGAATAAATGTTATAGAATAGTGATAAGCGGTCTAGTGTTTTTCAAATAGTACACGAACGCAGGCGGGTGCGGGTTCGTTAGTGTGTTTTTTTAGTTGCCTCCGCCAAGGAGGCCATGTTTTTATCGCAGTCTGTTTGCTCATCTGTCATCAGTTATTTGAAATAGTTATCGACGGGTAGTTACGAAATTCACAGGGATTGCTGGTTATATTAGTACCAACATAGGATTAACATATGGTTCAGAGCCGTCAAGCGTTTGTTTGTCTGTTTCTTTTTTTAGTTTTTTCTTGGTAACATAACTCAAAGTTTATGGACGGACCTGTTTGAAGTTTGCACGAATTTATAGGAAATGTTTCTAGAAGCAAATGACCAAATTTTTGTGATTTGTCTTTTTGTTTCTATGTTTGTTAGTAACGTAACCCAAAAAGCTACGCACGGATCTTCATGAAAGTTGCACGAATTGTTAGGATATTAGAAACACAAATTACCAAATTTTGATCATGATCGGTTCGTCCGATTGTGCTTAACTAGATTTTTATCATTGTATAACGTATGGAGTTACGAACGGATCTTCAAGAAAATTACAGGGGCTGTTACGAATGTTTCAGTGCTACTTTGATTTTTACGTTAACATTGCATTGCTTGGCGGAGGTATGCGCTCTCAGAGTGTTTCTCTAATTTAGTTATGTTTCTAGTTGACTTAATGAGCAACCACATAGTACGAGTCATGCTAGTGGTACTCGACGAAGAATAATTTGAAAACCATCTGTTTTAAAGTTCTTCTATTTTTTTTTCTTGACGTTCTTCCCTCAGTCATCTTTTTGTACCGCTTGTTGTTGTGTAAGCAGAAACGTGGCTGTGATAGCAGCAGCATATGTCGTGCATGTGTTTCTGATTTTGTTTGGTTTGTCCTGATGATTGCAAATGTCTTTGCAGGTTTGTGTGTCCGGGCGAATGATTCATTTCAACATACATAACCTTGATTAGACCTTCATCTGGATAAGTTTTTAATTCATTCCGGCATGTGTTTCTGTCTGTTTGTATTTTCACGCTTGTCTCTGCTGTCCTCCAGGAAAGAGTTTCTAACGATGATATTCATATGAAAATCGAGATTTTGTTTATATTTGATAAAGTTAGCTAGCTTTTCAATTCTGTTTGGATCTTGCAGGGTTTAGAAGCTCCAAGTTTTTTTTTTCGATTGTGGAAGGTTAACTCTTCAATTTTATTTGGATCTTACAGGACTGACTGGCTCTACCATCGTATCCAGATCTTATACGGTTAACTAGCTCTCGAATGCTTGCGTCAGGTGTTGTTTATGCTTCTGTAGTTTTTATAGTTCATTAGATCGAAATTTACCGCTCGTAATCTTAGTCGTTCGTTACGCGATCACGTGTCCCGCACGTGCTGCACGCGTGGCCGTGACACGCGTGCAGCACGTGTGACGCGGGCCCTCGTGGAAATGACACATCCAAGTACACGTGACGAATGTCCACGTGAAAATAAAAATGGTTTATTTTCCATTCTCACGCTGTGACATTTCTCATTTGTTTTTAAGAATCCAGTAAGTTTGGTCACACTTGTATTGGGTATATAAATAATTTGTTGGATTTATAAGTGTGCGTTATTGGATGTTTGTGACACTGTACGCCCTTTCCGGTACACGTTTCTAGTGTTTAGGGAGGCTTGCTTGTACCAATTGCTTTTGGTAGCCGAGCTCAGAGTGTTAGGTAACAATATATTAGGTTTGTTGGATAGTTTCGGTTAAGCAGGAAAAGGTACCTAACCTTTTTGTTGGCACATACTGGATCGGCTCTAACCACCATGCATGATAAGTCTTATATGTATCGGCATTATGATAATCTCGTTTGATTGTATATATATTGGCATTATGATCATCTCCATTCGATTGTTTCTGTCTAAAATGCCTGCCATGATCATCGTAAATCGTCCGTGAAGAGCAGGTGTGTTCCAGCTGTCGTCTTCCCAGGGCGCCGTCGTTGCCGTTTCAGCGGCATCGGCCACACTGCCGTAAACAGCGTATGGGAAGGATAACCGGTGCCGCTACAGTATGTGGACCAGCTGAAATTTTGGCATGTGTACATGCTAGGTTAGACACCTACAGTATGTACTGTTGCTCAGCCAAAGCCAGCGTAATTTATTCTTAACTTGTTTAACGTTTTCTAACGTAGGGAGGACACACACTGTCCTCTCTCTAGGAGCGATTCGCATCTATTTCCGTATAAAATAATTTATCGACGATTATCAGATATTATTCTTAGTTTCCCCCGTACACACCGGAGAAATGGCTATGAATTTCTAATAGTAGAGGCACTTGATAGTTTTTGGACTGATGGTCCTTGTTCAGTTCTGCTTTCCAGAGTTAACCGTTCTTCATCCGGGCATTCCTACGTAGGTGGGTTCAGCATTCGGTTAGGTTTGCAGTATATATGCCCCAAGTTTCTTTCAGTTATTATTAACCAATGCAGACCAGAGCATCCTGTTGTCAAATTCAACCCCACGAGGACCAGCGTACTCCATAATCCGAATGAAGTCGATCCGGAGCAACGTACTTAGTTAGTAATCTACTTTTTCAGACAATTCAGATAAGACACATCAGCATTCAGCATCGTTATGATTTTGCACTTCCTCTCTACCACTCTAAAATAGTTTTTCTCTACTGTTTCAAATTTATTCAAACCATTTCGAGAGTAAAAATATATTACAGCACTAGTTACAAAGAATTTAAAATTGGTGTCAACGTTTCGACAGCCGACTGGTGTCATCAGTCATCACCAGGACATTTAAAACCCTGAAATGAAAGGGGATACGTAGAAATACAGAAAAAACCATTGTCACAAACGAGGAACTGTCACTGTCAGACAATGCTATTCGTACGAGGAGCCGGTGTTTTCATATTTGAAGGTCATCAGGCGTTTGTATTCTACCTCCCTTTATTCGTTATTTTTATTTTTGGCTGCGCCAAGGAGGTTATGTTTTTGTTAGTTTGTATATTTGTTTGTCTCTTTATCTGTCTGTGACCAAGATAATTCAAAAGTTATGAATGTTTTTTTTTTTTTTGTAAAATTTATAGGGAATGATAGAAGTTTTAGGAGGAACAGATGATTAACTTTGAGTAAAGATCCGTCCAACCGTTTGTTTGTTTTCTTATTTTAGATTGGTAACATAACTCAAAAATCTATGAACGGATTTTCATGAACTTTGCAGGAGTTGTGAGTTTTGCGAAGAGCAACGGACCAAATTTTTATGGTATGTCAGTCCGTTTGTCTCTCCTTCTATCTTGTCAGAGAACGTTAATCAAAAGTTATTGACGGATCTTTTATGAAAGCTGCAGGAATACGTTTAGAAATCGTAAAATGCACTATGACTAAATGTTGGTGATTTGTTTGTCCGTTTATATGTTTGTGTTGGTGTTTGTAAGAACATTCTGTACGGATGGATCTTCAAAAAATTACAGGAACTGTTACTAATGTCAACAGGTTCAAATGACCAGTTTTGGTCGTGATCAAAAGGAAATCATGGTTTCAAGGCCAATGTAAATAAATTAATATTTTTTTTTTTCGTTTACACTGTGTTGCTTGGCGGAGGCAGCCTATGCGCTCTCAGAGTGCTTCTCTAGATATTTATATCTATATTGTCTCAAGTTTCTTCTATATTCTGATAAATTACCTATTTTTTTTTAACGATTATTGCTAATAATTTGTGTGAGTATTTGCTGTATGCATCTGTTGCTTTCATTTTCTGCATCTGTGCTTATACTTTCCCAATATATATACATATATTTTTTCGCAGTTTCAAGTGCTCTTCCTCATTTGTCGGATGTATCGTCGCTGCTGCTTTTAGTGCCCCGTTTTCTCCCATTTGCGTTTTTGCTTATCGCGTTCCCATTATTTTCACGACATTAGCCAACATCTTCTTGTGGAAACATCTGCCTCACTTCTGTCCCCACCCGCTTATTTCCTCTATTCTCTCATCACTTCCCCGTCACTTTCGCTACACCAGCCAACGGTTTTTTTTTATTACACTATCCTATCCTCTATCACTATCCTATCCTCTATTCTCTCATCACTTCCCCGTCACTTTCGCTACACCAGCCAATGGTTTTTTTTTATTACACTATCCTATCCTCTATCACTATCCTATCCTCTATTCTCTCATCACTTCCCCATCACTTTCGCTACACCAGCCAACGGTTTTTTTTATTACACTATCCTATCCTCTATCACTGTCCTATCCTCTATTCTCTCATCACTTTCGCTACACCAGCCAACGGTTTTTTTATTACACTATCCTATCCTCTATCACTATCCTATCCTCTATTCTCTCATCACTTCCCCATCACTTTCGCTACACCAGCCAACGGTTTTTTTATTACACTCTCCCGTGCAAAGCCTCACTTCACTTGCCCCGTTGCGTCGCCATTTCTTCCGTTCTATAAAGCACCAAGTCGCGCCCTCGGCCCGCGTGGTCCCCCATTACGGGACTCCGGCACACCCCGTAATGGTACCAATAAATACCGCCACTGTTTCCTTACTGTGACACTAGGCCCTTCCTCTCTACCACCTCCTGCCTGCTTCATTATCCTGCTTGCCGCACTCTCATTTAGTGGTGTTTTTTCACACCAGTTCTTCTTTTTGCCATTCATCCTGCGTGCTTCTGACATTCATCCTGCCTGCTTGTTCTGCCATTCATATTGCCTACTTCAGCCATTCATCCTGCCTGCTTATTGTGCCATTCATCCTGCCTGCTTATTGT
>LQNS02276770.1:2516613-2545799 GCA_001587735.2 Parhyale hawaiensis
CAATAAATGCCTACGAAGACTTTGCAATAAATGCCTACGAAGACTCTGCAATAATTGCCAACGAAGACTCTGAATAAATGCCAACGAAGACTGTGCAATAAATGCCAACGAAGACTGTGCAATAAATGCCAACGAAGACTCTGCAATAATTGCCAACGAAGACTGCGCGATAAATGCCAACGAAGACTGTGCGATAAATGCCAACGAAGACTGTGCGATAAATGCCAACGAAGACTGTGCAATAAATGCCAACGAAGACTGTGCAATAAATGCCAACGAAGACTCTGCAATAAATGCCAATGAAGACTCTGCAATAAATGCCAATGAAGACTGCAATAAATGCCAACGAAGACTCTGCAATAAATGCCAACGCAGACTCTGCAATAAATGCCAACGAAGACTAAGCAATAAATGCCTACGAAGACTTTGCAATAAATGCCTACGAAGACTCTGCAATAAATGCCATCGAAGACTTTGCAATAAATGCCTACGATTACTCTGCAATAATTGCCAACGAAGACTCTGAATAAATGCCAATAAATGGAGTGAGTATTGGCTCTGATGCTGTATTCCAAAGTTGCTCTCATCGCTTATATTAGAACTCCTTACCAACACGGAATAAATAAACAGCCTATAAGAGCGCACGCCCTACCGAATGCCGAAAATACATTAATTTTGTATATGCGAACTCCTTGCTAACTATCAGTAAATTAACAGCGTATATGAGCCTCCTACCTGATACCGAGCATACATTCACATTTTATAGAAGTCCTTAATGCCAATAAATGAAGGGCACATTGAGCGTCCTGCCATCTAAGATGCGCTCTAAGCCCTCACATTAGAGCTTCTCCTAATGCTGCCCAGAACTAAAATGCCCAGTCAAGTCACCATGAGAGTAATTGGAGAAGTGACGCAGTCAGGCTTCCGTGTGTGAATCCCGTGAAATGACGTCGATGGGGCTAAATGAAGTCTTCTGCAGTGTGCTAGGCCGGAACGGACTGGGTAATGTCTTATTTTTTTTAGATTTTCTTTATTGTGGCATCGCCTGTTAGTATTTTGCTTGAAGCTTCGTCAGTCAGGGAGTGGATGCTATTTTCCAACTATTTTTTTATTACATGGTTTGATAGTATTTTGCTTGAAGCTTCGTCAGGTAGGGAGTGGTTAAATTTTTTAAAATAGTTTTTAATGGTATGGTCTGCTAGTAGTTTGCTCGCACCTTACTTGGCCCGATTTTTTATAATTTTTTTCATGTTTTCCCATAGTGATACTAAGCTCTGTTCTTGTTTTGCTTAAATTAAACTTCGTCAGTGGAGTGTTGATATTTCATTGTTTCGTATGATTTAGTTCGCAGTGTTTTATTGAACAAAAGTTTCGTTATTCACTATTACAGCGTTGTAGTCTAGCAGTAGGTACTTCACCTATAGGCTCGCGCTAGGCTTGGGTTATGGTCTTCAAATTGGTGTATGGTGTTCAAATTGGTGTATGGTGTTCAAATTAGTGTATGGTCTTCAAATTGGTGTATGGTCTTCAAATTGGTGTATGGTCTTCAAATTGGTGTATGGTCTTCAAATTGGTGTATGGTCTTCAAATTGGTGTATGGTCTTCAAATTGGTGTATGGTCTTCAAATTGGTGTATTGTTTCGCTAATTTTTGCATAGTTATAGTATGGTCTTTTATTCAATATATCTTGTCCTGTGATCTGTAGTATCTATTTCTCATCATGTATACCGTCTTGTGCTAGGTATCTCCTTTGTGTAAATATAAGCTTGGTCTTTCTTGTACTGTACATCAACTGCAATATGGTTTCTATGTGTGTGGCAATTATAGCGCCACGTCTATGCGAATTTAATTTTCTTTGTGATATCGTTATTTTCTTTTGTATTCATGTATGACTAATTCATTTTTGGGTCTTCTCTCTAATTATCTGGATATGCACATTAGTACGATTAGTATAATGATGTTCCTTTATATTTTATTGGAATACCCTTCGAGGAGAGTTGGGAATTTTTTTTTTTGCATTTCCTTCGTAGGGTCAGTGTCCTCTTCTCAGTGTTTAATTAGTAAAGGTGTGATCGTTTTGTGTTGCCCGCTTATAATGCGTGAAATATTTATATTTTTTGCAGGAATATTGGCGTTTATAGGGGGATAAAACTATGCTGACAGCTAGGTGGCAGAGATTACAGCCGATTACTTAATATTTCAGTTTATTTTCCTAGAAGTGCAACTTTTCATAGGGCGTGCGATGGGCCGTAGGAGTAAATTATTAAGATTCGTTCTATGTTATGGGGGGTGGGACGAAGATCGAAGGGATTCCGTACATCTGTATTTTGTGTCCTCTGTGTTTCCCTGTTGCTAATTTTACCGGCAATGTATATTTTGTGCTTTCTCTGCTTTCTTGAGTTACTTGTCCTTTGTGCTGTGTTCTTTCATATGTTCCTCTTTTTTTGCATGCCATACTACTTTGCATAGACATAAATTGTGTTACAAAATATCGAATTTTTACGATTTAAAAATTTAGTAGTGAAGTACATGCGGTGACACTTTATATTGAGGGTTTAATCCAAGTAATTTCCTGTAACAATTTCAATATTAGTAAGATTTATCAATGGAATGGATTTCCAAAGAAAACCAAACGGTTTATGATCAGGCCCGCTGGAGGAGCTCATATAAATATCATTTTCACGGATGAAAGCATTTTCACTGTAGAAGAGAACTTCAACCGACAAAATGGTTGAAAGCGGGGATGTACTTATGTGCCGAAGTAACTGCTGAAGTCATTCACAGGGTTTATAGAGGTCACGATCCGATGAAAGTGATGGTTTGGTAAGGTGCGTCTCTTCCTGAAGTTACTGAGGTTAAAATCACTGCTCGTGTAGGTTAGGTGCTTCGCCAGTTCTTTCTTTAGTGGAAAAAAATGGAGCTTTCAACTGGATTTTACCCCAGCTCACAAAGCATAGCCTAAGTCACTTAGCTGTGGCTTACCAGGATGCTCCGTGTTCATCAAGACTGATGGTTAGCCGTCTGAGAGTCCAGACTTGAACCCTCAGGATTACAAACTGTAATCAGTATTGGAGAACATGGCTTGCTCTAAGCCACACAGAAATCTCTAATCATTTAAGCACTCCCTTGTTACTGATGTGGCCAAATTTCCAATTGATGTGCGCAAGGCGATTGATGAACGGCCTGATAGATTGAAGCGTTTGTATGGACAAAAAAAGAAAATGCCATTTTGAATGAAACTATGGTGATAATTTTCTTTTGTCGTTTTGATAAAAGCGATTATTTTGTCTCCCTTATTGTAAATTTCTGAACTTAGTGTTATTTATGGCTAAACCAAGTACATATCTCTTAACATTTACTTGTATTTAATCCTGCGCTTGTCTGGGGAGCATTAAACCAATGGATTACCTATAAGTGCCTTACCTTACATATTGCATTTTTCTTTGGTTTTTGCTTCTACAACTTCTACCTACTGTTCTCAAATTGATACATCGCCTTACGCACCCTACCGTTCATTTTGCATATCATTTCACTTTGCATTGTTTCTGCAACGTCTGTTCTCTAAAAACATTTTATTTGCCATCTGATACATTTTCTACCTTACTTGCCCTGCCTTTCCTCTTGCTAGTCATTTACTTTAGGGTTCGTCTCTGCCCCGTCTTTTCTCTCGAAAAATCCCGTTCCTGTGACACAGCGCTCGGTAATATTCCAAATATTCCAGCCGTCCTTCGAAGGATCCCGCCAATCACGGCTGCATGTTGCAGCAGCTCAAATGTATAGTTGTGTTTTATTGAAAATGTCCGAGTTGTGCTGTCAGTGGATTGGCGTTCTTTCTGGCATGTTGCGTTCTATGCCATGCATGTGATTTTCTTTAACGCTATCGTCCTCACATAACTCAAATTTCCGAACGAAAGCATCATTTAAAACGTTAGTAAACATCAGATATCCGAGGGATAGCACCGTTTAGAACGTGAACTCAACATCCAACTTCGTCGGAATGGCGCCCTTTGACGTGTTTCTTGAACATCAGTTCCGGAGGATTGGCAACCTTAAGAATGTGACTGAAACATCAAACTTCCCAGGAATGATACCGATTAGAAATTTAGAATGAGCCCTGGGGAGAATCCATGGTCCGGAAGATGCAAAATGATTGTCTAGTTGAAGATTATGCTGCAGCGCTGCTATGAGTATGAGGGTATCCAGTGGCACCAGATGATCCTCGCCTCCAATAGTCTTGGTCTAATTTGACGAAATGTTTTCCAGTGGTGGTTCTTTCTGCAACTATACATATTTTTATCTTCCTCATGAATTGTTTGCATAGGTCATTTTTGATTAAGAGTCTGCCCGTATATTGGATCTAGTTTTTGGTTTCGATTGATTTAAAGATTGTATTGCTATGGTCGAATTCATACAATGAGTCGCCAGTGGAGAGCACATTTAGTGTACTTTATATGTACACTAGATACTTGCTTAAGATTCGAATGGGACAGACAATTTTTTTTCGAATATATTTTACTTTTTATTTTAACTAGCAACTATAAACAAGGATGACGTAGTGTCCATGCCCATCAATTTTGGAATTGACATCAACCAACGCCTTCTACTGAACATTACTGTATAAATTGAAACTCAATAAGCCAAGTGTGTTTAGTCCTCCATAGTAGAGTCGCTACCACCGTTGTGCGTGAGTAGTGCGAGCATGTAAATGAAATGCCAGCTGCTTGCCATCATTTTTTGACGGCCAGATACACCAGTATCTGCATATAATGCTGTCATTGCTTAGCGTATCAATGTGGAGCACTGAGGTGAACAGTTAGATGGCGTTCTTTTTTCATATATATTTTTATAGTAAATCGGAAGTAGGATATAAATTGGTGAGTACAAAGTCATCCATAACGAGGTCTAGATCTTTCAATATATTGTTTTAGTGAATAGCTTTGACTTCTAATGTTATCACCCCGTTTTTCATAATCGCATTGTGTACTATAGCCTACAAAATGATCACATAAACGAGGTGTCTTGCTTTTTATTATTTTTTAGTGAGGAGCTTTATGTAAACTTTATTAAAGCAGGTCTTTGGTGATTTTTCTTGTGGCTCGCGCCGTCGTGATAACGGACAAATAATTGTTTTAACATAACCTCCATTTTCTTTGCTCTTCGTCACTATTTTGTTCTAAAATAATATCTTTCCTTTTTTTCGTTGATCTTCTATTCAATTTGCGCATCGTGATTTTAGAGCAACTAAAGCTTTGATGTGAGACTGAAGTGAAACTAAGTATCCATGCTACCGCTTTGTGAGGTACATTAGAGGCCTGCCATGTTTTGCTGCAAATCTGACAAAAAACGGTTCTCTTGGCTTTGGGAAAGCGAATTTGTCCTATACAATGGAGATAGGTAGACAGCCCAACTAACCAACCAAGCAAGTAAGCAACCTTAAAATTCGGTATTATTATGCAGTGGAATACTTTACTGTGCCAAAGGATTCCTACACGCGAGGGCTAAAACCTGTTGGTTTCTTTCCCTATTGAAAAGCTTGACTTCAATGAAATCATCCCAATTTTTTATACGAGCTTTTCCTCTTTTAGAAAATAATTGGTAACGAGCCTTTCAATTTTGATACCATACGTGGCCATGCGTCGTTTTCTTCCGGTTATCTGAATTTGCAAAATGGCTTGTAACATGATCTTTAATTTTTGTTGCCTATACGTCGCCATGTGTCATCGTTTCCGGCTGTCTAATTTTACAAAATGATTTTACGAGCCGTTTAATTTTTGTTGCCATATATCACCATGCGTCATCTTTTTCAGCTATCTAGCTGGTGACCCTTCGCGCGTTAAATCATTCCTTTGCGCCAGAGCGCGTCGGTTTCTGTTGTTTTTGTCTATTTTTTGGCCTATCGCTCATCAGAATCGCGAGAAAAACTGCAATTAGAATGGAATTTGGAGTTGATTAAATTTTGCTCTCGAGCCGGCAGGCATGTCTAAAAATAGGACAGTGATGTAAAAAAAGAGAAATGGACATTACCGTGTCGGCCGCCTGCAGAACTGGTGGACACATGGAGCGAGTTTTGGAGTGGGATTAGGACAGGTGATTTGGAATTGGAAGTATAATTTAGAGTAGGAATTGAATATATAATTTAGAGTTGGATTAGGAAGTTCGATTTAGAAAGGGATTTGGACTTATGATATATGTAGAATGTTTTATGGACGTATCAGTTAGAGTATTATTTAAAAATATAACTTAGATCTGGAGCCGAAAAATAAGTTGGGTAGGATTTAGAGATTTAATTTGGAGATAGATTTGGATAAATGCTTTTAAGAGGCATTTGGAGGTATCATTTGGAGCATGCTTTGGAAATAAAATTTGATATGGGATTTGCAACATAATTTGTTGTGGAATTTAGAAGTACCTATGCTTTCGAGTAGGTTTTTTTTTGGAATTATAATTTAAAGTGGGATGGGGAAATATAATTTGCTGTGGGATTTAGAAATAGAATATACTGTTTGATTTGCAAATGTACCCCTAATTTGTCACGGGATTTAGCAGTGTTTTGGAGTGAGGTTTGGAATGATCGTATGTAGAGTAGGATCTGGAAACATAAGTTGGAGTGGTATTTGGTAATGTAATCCCGTTTAGGATTTGAACACGGAATTTAAAGTAAAACTTGTGCAGATTTAACATTTGCTTTAGCACACAACATATTGCCTTATCGACCGCATAATATCATATGCAGCGTTTATCAGTTCACATACACAATGGATAATACGTCTTTAATTTGCATACAAAGCTTAATGTTGTGAAATATTAAACAAGCTAATATATGCAGCGTATCAGATTTTATCTAATAAAGGCAAAATAAACTTGACCGCATATCCCAAATGGGAAAAATCTACATGCACTGGTTCGTACTGCAGGTGTATTATATACTCGCTGGCCCCAGAGGAGTGCGCGGCTGCGATGGACCACAAACTGAGAGCTATAGTGTCAGAACTGGAAGGTTCATACTTGCGATAACTGCAGT
The DNA here is from genome assembly GCA_001587735.2 of Parhyale hawaiensis. Taxonomy (NCBI): domain Eukaryota; kingdom Metazoa; phylum Arthropoda; class Malacostraca; order Amphipoda; family Hyalidae; genus Parhyale; species Parhyale hawaiensis. Next base: position 2,523,635 of record LQNS02276770.1, read on the forward strand.
CAGGGTCAGTATCCCCGCAGTATCGTTTGACTGTAAGAAGTACCAACTCAGCGAGCAAGGCACCGAAAAAAATTCACCTGTCTGCCAGAGGGACTCCATCTTCCATTGTAGCAAGTATGAGGCTAACACTCTTATCATTCTGCTCATAGAGACATTGTAAAGTATAAACCAATTCCCATCAACATCGTGTGGAGTGTAGAGGCCTACACTTTCTATACCAGGCTATGCTGCTTCGGGGTATAGGGAAAAAGCCCCGAAGGAAAAAAAGCCCCGCCTATATCTCCTAATGTACATTTATTGCCTATACCTAGGGATTTTGAAACAAGTTATGTTAAAAACCGTTAAATTATACTGTACTACATTTACCTACCCTAACTAAACCAACCCCTTACCTAGTCTAGCTTTTTCTAATTGAACGCAGCCTAATCTGGCCACTTATAACTAAACCCATCCTATTCTGACATATATAACCTAACGTCTTCTAACCTAACTAACGAGTTCGTAACTTTTTTCACCTAACATTACCTAACCTTACTTTCTCTCATCTAACGTGACCTTACCGTTTTTATTAACAGCAATTAAGTAAAAGAAAAGCAGGCCTCGCCCACCTAACATTTCCTAATGGTTTTTGAATCCTTGTGTAATTACCTAACATTTCGTACATGAGTAAAATTTACATGATAGGCCTAGCAAGCAGAGAGTGTAACGGGAGGACTCAATGGGACTAAAAAAATTCCACCAAGACCGCACTGCATGTAGCTAAATAACGTCACACCGACGCGTCGAAGTATTTGAGGGGTCGGACCTCAGGCCTTCATAGGTTGGGCTCATAATCCTAACCAAAAATGGATTCAGTGTTATATTATTCTTGATGCGAGAGAAACCATATGAATACTTATAGCTCAAACTTTCTGTACTTGACGACAACCATCTTATACTGTGTTTTGTGCATGGTGGCAACTCAAGTGGCTGGCCAGTCAGGAGCGGGAGACTGAATGAATCAAGTGCAACAAATACAGCGACATGTGTTAATATGTTTTGTGAAGAGCACTGTAATTAAGTACGAAGTGTAGATGCGGCTTCACTTCAAAGAAGATGAATCAGGGGGCCATACCGGCCTAGATTTTGCCTCTAGTACTGTGAATGTTTCCACCAGCCTTCACTGCATATTTTACTGATATATAATTGTTTCTTGTTCAATTAGTATAAGCTATATTCTCTTCTTTTATTGTTTGTTCAAGGGATGAAATTCACACCTGGTGACGATTTTTCATGTGACATTGATTAAAATACTCGTTGGCTGCTCAGCCAATGTCGACGTGATTACTGACGTCACTTTTTTATGCTGGTTTCCCGTGAAATCTCACGTTACGCTCTTAGCTTCTTGGATAGGGATATCCGGAGACGCCCGATTTTTGGACTGACTTAGAACAAGTTCAAAATATAGAAATTGGGTTCTTATACATAGGTAGGTATCGGCTAACCCAACCTAGCAGTCCTCGATCACTAACCCAACTAACTTCCCCTAACCTAACCTGATCTCACCTTACCTGATGTCACCCAATATACTCGCCTAGCTAAATCTAACTTAACCTCACATTACCTATTTCAGTGGTTCTGGCAACCCACGTTCGCACATGCAAATATTGGGTCAAAGTTTACTTAGTACAATATACTTTAGTTTACTTAAACATGGTGAATTCAAATAAATGAATAGAGCTCTCAAATATAGCTTCAAAAGGAAGTGTTTTTTTCCTACCGGGGCTTTTTTTCTGCCCGGGGCTTTTTTCTGGTTACCACTGCCTCGCTAGAGGTTTTTTCCCCGTAGGAATATAAAAAGACAAAGAACTCTTGTAGTGAAATAACACTGCCTGGTATAAATATATTTGTGTATTTTTACCATAACACAACACATTCAATGTGTGGCCATTCCCACTTTTACTGTATATAAGCAATTTACTTATATAGGTATACCTCTCTTCCCACGCATATTTCGGCAATTAGCTAATGTAAATTATTTCTCAAGTTACCCGATATTCCGTTATATTACCCTAAATTATCGTGTAAGTTACCCGATATTTAATTTACTGAGGGGCGGTAGCTCTCCGTGTTAATTTATCCCTTTCTTTTTTTCCTTTTTTATCGCTTGACCGTCGAAATTTTCAATTCCGCCAGCAACTTTCACGGCCTCTTTCATTATTAAAATTTTGCCGATAATATGCGCGCATTTAATATTATGGGAGGCCCGATGATGCCATTAATTAATATAGCATTCCAGAGGCAACCATGCCGGGAATGTCCGTAATATCGCCTCAGTTTTAGGTGCCTTAAGAAAAGCTAAGTCAAGAGGGGGGGGGGGGGAAGGGGGGTTGTGCCTGTCTGGAAGGAACGGGTGAAATCTTACCTATTCCCCCATCCTGTTTGGTGCTTCGTTGACTTCGATGTCCATTCTTTTGTGTGAAAGTGCTCGCGAGGACATTGTTTGAATTTTAATGTTTAAAACGTGTGGTTCAATAAATGCAGTATTTGTGTTTCAAAAAATGTACTAGATGCCGTTAAGAATTTTAGTCTAAATGTCTCCCCTAAAAAATGCACTTTGTATAAAAAATTGCACTATATGTCTCTCGAGGAACGCAATGTCTGCGTCTTCTGGAATGCTTGGTGTATAAAAAAATATCCAAGGTGTGTCAAAGACCGCAATGTAGTCGTCTTCTCGAGTACACGGTGTCTCAAAATTGCATTATAAGGTTTCTCAAAAAATGCACTGTGTATCTCGACTGTAATGTATGTTCCAAGGAATGCAATACATGTGTGTAACAATTAATACACTTGTCTCAACGAATGCAAAATCAGTGTATGAAGGCATGCGGTGTGTACGATACGTCTCTGAAAGTGTAATAAACGTGTTTCAAGGCATGTTTTTGATAGAGGAGTCTGTCTTGAAGGTTCCATTGAGATCTCACGTATTTGAACGGACACCTTTTTGTTACTTTCTTGACACTGTCAAGCTACAGTCAAGTGCTCTGCTCTTACGTGCATTATAGTGTTGAATGAAGTATTCGATTGAGGATTTCAATGTTAATTGCGCCTTAAGCAAAGAAAGGAGGATTATCTTCCTTGAGGGCTACTTACAGCTTCGTAGCAGTTTTAGGGAGTGGCATCGCTAGTAAAGGGGAAAAAATGAACTAAGAACATTCGGTGAGCGGATGTAGTATGATGACTTACGATATATAATGTACCTTCGTGTAACGTTCAAACAATGGAAATACACGGCCAAGTTTAAGATAAAGGAACACGCATGCGAAAAGGCTACGAGTGACTATATCCCCTGTGTTGTTTCTAAGAACTGCACCTGTAAAACAGACAGACAATATTTTCTAATCGTGTTTTCATTTATTGAAGAAGCATTTTTATGCCAATATTAACATAATTAATGAAAGATACAAATAAAATCAGGTCAGTAAAATTTTGCATCTAAGCTGACATAATGAAGACATTCCAAACTCTCGGTATAGAATTCTTCTAAATATGTTCACTCAAGTTTTTTTTTTTTTTTTGCTGATTGACGGAACAGAATGTGATGGAATGATACTGACTGTCCTATTGTATCTATGTTTTATGAAACGCAATGATAAAAGTTTACAAAGTTACTACTCCTCTGACTTAAGCTCTCATTAAATTTATACTTATATTGCACTATCGCATCCCAGCTTTGAAATTCGCTTTAGTACAACTATAAAGATTTTGGTTGACCCCTCTCACTGTATGTCAACTTTTGCATTGCATATATTTAGTGCAGTAATGTTAATGTAAACATTCCGCACTGTTGCTTGCCATGTTCTACTTATTATCGTGATGTTCAGAGCATTGCAAGTGATATTTAATCATTCACAGAGCCTCATTCGTTATCTTGGAACGTTTATTTAACGTCTGAATACTCAAATTGACGATCTTCTGCGTAACCAGCACAAAATCATGCTCGATGATTAATAACGTCAGCAACTGATTTTCCTCCTGGGAAGTTAGGGCTATGACATTTGCCTCCTTACAAATTAATAGTCTCTGACGCGTTAACGCTTCATTTACCAATGCTCTATTGATTTGCTTTGTGATAACTGCTCATTGCCATTTAGCACTTATAGTCTACCTATAAGTTCTATGTAGTCTAGAAATGCGCTTGTTGTGGATCCCCTTACACAATTCTTGGTCGTCCCAGAAGTTGAAATTAGAAATCAGCTACTGGGGCGGCCAACAGTTATGTTAGAAACGAGCGCCCTCGCGCTATTTGATAAACTGTACTAACACCTACGGGTTAAAAAAACGTGATTATGTCAAAAGTACCGCTATTCCGAACTCATTTGAACTTTGATCTCTTTGTGTTTACATCGTTCCATCGTTGCATACTAACTAATTATATAACTGGAGCGCTCTGAGAGCATGTGCTTCCGCCAAGCAAGGCAACGTTAAGGAAGGAAAAATTCCACTTGGTTCTGAAGCAATGATTTCTTTTTTATCAGCACCAAAATGTGCTTGTTTGTACCCCTGACAGTAATAAGTTTCTGTAATTTTCTTGAAGATCCGTTCATAACTTTTTGAGAAATGTTGTTGACAAAAATTAGTCACGCACACAAATGGACCAGCCGTTCATCACCAAAATTAAATCATGTAGCTGTGTACATATTTCAACTTATCTAACAATTCCTGCAAATTTCATAAAGATCCGTTCATAACTTTTTCAGTACGGTACTAAGAAAAATAAGAGGCAGAAAAACAAACGGTTGAACGGATATTCCCCAAAAGTTTATCATCTGTTGCTCATAACCCATTAATTGGGAATGACGGAAATCCGTTCTGGAAACTGTATAAAAGCTACGTATGCCGCAGGTAATGGGTTAACATGCCTAACAATACTTACAAATTTCATTAAATCCCTCCATAACTGTTTCTGTTATCGTGGTGACAGACATACGGACAGACAAACTCGACAAAAACATAACCTCCTTGGCGGAGGTAAATACTATACTGTTAAAATAGAGCGCTGTGAGAGCGCGTACCTCCGCCAAGCGAAGCAACGGTAACGAAAAATTCAAATTAGTTTTGAAACTATGCTTTCCTTTGTATCAGCACAAGCGTAAAATCATGTTTGCCTTTTGATTGTAATAACAGCTTCTGTAATTTTCTTGAGGATCCCTTCTTAACTTCTTCAGTTATGGTGCTATTGAACATTCCGACAAACATTTGTCGAACACACAGTCAGACCAAGCGAGCATCACCAAAATTTAATGATTCATTAACAGCAACAGTTACTCATGTAACAGTCATAAAAATCCGTTCAGAACTTTTTGAGATATTTTGCTATCAGGCACTAAATCAAACACAGGTGCATACAAACGAACGAACGAACTAGCTGATCATTACAAAAAAATTGTCATTTACTCTTCATTATATACCTAACAACTCGTTTAGATTTCGTAAAAATCCGTTAATAACTTTTTGAGTTATGATACTAAGAAAAAATGGGTAGACAAACAAACGGTTCAGCGGATCTTCACCGAAAGTAACTCATCTATTACTGCTAATATCTCTAACAATCCCTGTAAATTTCATAAAGATTCTTGACTTTTTGAGTTATCTTGGTGTGAGACAGATACAAACAGACAGGAAAACACGATATAAGCATGACAATAACGTCTCTCGTTTCTCGCTCTTGCAAATACTGTCCATTTATAGATACTTGGTCAATGCATCTCTCCTTTTCACCCAACGTTTATAGGTAATATGTCTCCACATTTCCTTTTACACATTCCCTCAAACCGTCAAGAAACCAATACCATGGAGAACCCCATCTACTGAGACCTTTAAACCTTCAGTGATGCGGAGTTTTAACCCTTGAGTATGTAACACCTCAAGGAAGTGCTGACATGGCATTCTCTTCTGTCGGGCCGTATTTTTCTGAACTGCTTTTGCCCTGCAGTTTTACGGGCGCCCTTTCCGCTTTTCACCGCCCAACAGCCTTAATACCTCGTTTATGGTATGGTTCTTGCCTTGTTTTAGGGTTTCATATTTTTTACCCGACACTTTCTTCCTTGTTTTTCTCTTCTCGGGAGTAGCTCCGCTGTTGTATTCTGTGAAGATCAAGTTTAACGCCGTTCCTTGTCTCTGGTATTTTTTGGTTCATTTACTTTTCCGCGACGCAGGGCTTGTTTTTTGTTTTACCCCATGGCGACCTGTTCTGCGGGAGTTAGCCTGACTTTATGCAAGATTAGGGTATTGTTTTAGTGTAGTTATCTGTGCGTGCAGATCATTGCAAGATTTGGATGTTTTGGGACTAGTCCCTTCAAGGTGGTATAGGATGGGCCGTGGGTGACGTTAGTTAGGTTCGCCCATCCTCTGCCATCATGAGCAGTGATCCCAGGGGGTTGTCTAGGGTTACCTGAGCCATTAGTTAGGCCTTCAGCACACCTTTCCTCCTAGCCCAGTTTCTTTCCAGTTTTATGCTCCCACTGATTATGCTTGCGTTTGCAGCTTTTACTCTTTCATCTCCTGACTTGCTGTGCCTGTGCGCGTTGATTCTCTATGGCAATGCCATCCTGCATGGGCTCCTCGTTTTCTTTGGCATGCTCTGTGTCTCTTCCATTTTCTAACTAAAACGGCTAAATTGTGCAGATTTAGAGAGAGTTAGACTAAATTATGGAATAATAGAATTGGTAATAAAATTTTGGTGTAGGTGGTTTAAATATATATATTTTGGTACGTGGACTTTAGGGATGCCTGGTAAACGAAGATGTATTGACGATTGACGACGGTTTTGCGTCCGCCCTCGGACGGAGGCAATATCTGTCCAGGGCTGTCCTGCCTGTGAGAGTACGTTCGTGTAAGGTTGTGCTATGCTGCAGGCCGTGGGTTTGCGCGAGGACGCTAGCTTTTTCGTGCACAGGTTACATTTTTCATTCTTCATATTGTTGCTGATGAGCTGTTCTTATTTCTCCTTTTCTTTTCTAGTTTTTCTTGACGTACTTCATTTTCCTCCATCCTTCATCTCTTTGGCATCATATTGGCCACTGCCGAAAAGCTGTAACCTACAAAAACAGCGAAGCTGTCAACTAGCTTAACTAGAAGACCGTAGGATACTGCGACTGGTACCTACTAGCAGTACTCCCACTATGTCTTCAAAATTCTGCTGCATCTTCATTCATTCATTTTTTACACCTCTTTTTTGTGGAATTCGTTGCTTTACGACCCGCAGTTCTCAGGCTGGAATTTTTCCCATTTTATACGTGTGCATAAAACTCCCATTGGCTGCCGGAATTCCCACCTTTATGTCAGTGTCCGGCCCATATTTCTCTGGATTTTCTTTTCCAAAGTCAAGGCTCTACCCTTAGCTCCGGATCGGCTCGTAAATGTGCCCCTTAGGCCTATTTTAAGTGCTTTGGAATTTTAAAACCTTGGGTTATTGTATTATTCTATGATACAGACGACCCTGATTTCATAGCTCAAAGAGAAGCCATCAAGTCTGGTGTCATCTCTAATCGTCGATTCACGTACACGTGTATTCTAAAATTATAAACGTCACACGTGAGTGAAGTTTAACACATTCACTCACACAGTACATTTTATTGATGAAGGAAATTATCTGGGAGATATTATTTTACTTGAATTAAGTTAGCTTACATACCGAACGATTTTTTTTTTTTAATTTTTCTTGCCTTGAGTAGCCAACCTATGTTAAGGTTCATTGCGATAACATTTTACACTAGTTTACTGAACACGTATTGTAATAGTATTATTGTATGAAAACCTTCCTACGGGGAGAAATATATGCTTTTTCTTTTCTTTCTNGATTTTTTTTATATTTTTTTTGCCTTGAGTAGCCAACCTATGTTAAGGTTCATTGCGATAACATTTTACACTAGTTTACTGAACACGTATTGTAATAGTATTATTGTATGAAAACCTTCCTACGGGGAGAAATATATGCTTTTTTCTTTTCTTTCTTTGTTTCTTTCTACAAAATGTTGTGATTTTTTTTAGCGTTTGCGCTGCTTGATATTCTGCAGTATGTTATGTTTCCAATAAATGTTGTGATTCTTGCAACTCTACTGTTAACCTTTCCTACCATAGCGTGCTCTACGTACAGCATTTCAAGTAGCGCTGCTTCTGCTAGAAAGGCTGATTAATTTATAAAAAAAAAATATAGATTTTGACATGCCCTTGTATGATTCATTTGACCTTTGGTTTACTTAAACTCGCTGAAATGATTGCATTTTCAGTCAGCTCGTTTCATTTTTATTTTGTTAAATTTTCAATTAGCATACAATTAAAGAATGTTGATGAGCTTTATTTTACTATATTCTTCAATAATGATGCACTGTAAAAATATTTTACTTGTTCTTTTAACAACTTTTGCATGGCATTTAAATGCCCTTTGGTGTAATCTGTCATAACATTTAAAACTGCTACTCTTGTTTGGATAATAATTTCGTGCTTGTTTTCATTTAATATTTGAATTCATTCGCTCAATTCTGTCTGTTTAATAATAGAATTTACTGTAGGTCTTGTATTTCATTTTTTTATCGTTGTATTCCTTCAATACTTGAATTTCCTTGTTTATTTTTTATGAAATATCTAATTTATATCTAATTTTTCATTCAATTTTTGAGACTTCAAGACAGATCTCATTCATTGCCTGAATTTTCGTCATCATTATTATACAATTTTCCAGTACAAGTATATTTTAATGGCATATTTATATTCACGCCTTAATTTTCATTCATTAATTTACTTCACGTCCGCAGTTCTGTCCGGTAATTAACTTTTCTTTCTCATTATCGGGCATTGGTAAAATTTATTCGCATCATTCCATTTATGACATCCATTGCCTTCTTCATTTACGCTCACTTGAATTTAGCTTACCCGTATAGTAGAATATTCAAATATCTCTCAATTTCATCTAATATATGTTTGGTACCTTGATTATAAGGACTCCACCGCGCCATATACTCTCCCGGACTTAATTTCGAAACTGTTGGTTAAGCGCAGCATTAACCTTAGCACCCAACCTGGCAGGTCAGTTTGCCTATCTAAGATAGACGTAATTTCTCTGTTTCTTAATTAAACTTGCGAACTTAACCCAACGTTTTAATGTTGCCATATTCCTGCGCTTGGAATTGGTCAGTTAAAACCAGCAGGAATGGCACAATTCCACTTTACTGCCCTACCTCTCCGTCTGATGTACGACCGGCTGTTGGAATTGCGTGAAATTGTTCCAAGGTTTTATCAGTTTTGATCGAGTAATTTCATAATTGGTTTGAAGTTATAGTAGCAACAGACAGTTTCGTCTTCATTGTAGGATGTCTTCATTGTTGAGTGTATTTAGTTTAAAAATAAATGATATGGCCCTGAATCAGAGTTTGATATATTGCACAAGTACCATTATTTGCAACGTTCCTTGCATGAAAAGCATTATGTAAAATGTATTGTAAAGTATTTTGTAAAACATTTCTCGAACGACTAACATTATTTTAAACGTTTCTCGTAGGAACAGCGTTACTTACAAATGTTACTTATAATAATTCCAAGACTTGAAACGTTTTTCCCAGGACTAACATTAATTCAAATATCAAGCAAAGTTATAACACCTGACGATATTGGGCTACGCGCTTGGGTCATGTTCCTACTAATGACCTATTTTGCTGCTTGCCTCTTCTTTCCTGGTGCTTTGTTGATGTGATGCCAGTGGATTCATCTCTGTACTTAACTTGCTGTTTACCCCTTTTTTTTTGTATGCGGTGAATGATTAGAACATCGATTGTTGTGTATTTATGACCCCTCCCCCACTCAGGGGGCGTAGGATGTACCATAGGGTTAGGTTGATTAGGTTCGCCCATCCTATGGAGCAGCGCTCCTATGGGAACGCCTAGGTTAAATTAGCTCAGCTTAGCTTTCGAGACACCTGTCTTTCGTGCCCACCTTCCATTTTATACTACTATTGATGGTTTTTTGTTCTGATCTTCCACTTCTTTCCCTAAGTGCTGTTGCCATGCGCGTTGATCCTGTGTGGGAACGCCCTCGGACATGGGTTCCACTACATGTCTCTTCCTCTCTTGAAACTCCATAGTGTCTAGAGAAGCTTATGCAACATAATCTCTCAATTATAATAAGGATCCTTGTGTTTATATTTCTATACTCGAGTCGGTGTTACCACCACCATTGTATCATCACCAGCTGCTGGCTGTATAAGTTACAGTGCGGGGTCCTTGCGTGTGTTTGTCCGCGGACACTTGCACAACATTGTTCAGGCTCGGTCAAGGCAGTGTGCCTTTGGCTGTTGCAATGTGAGGTTAAACTGTGTTGCAGCTGCACTTTGTCTGTCGGTTTAGGCCGTAGCAGCAGGCGGCGAGTGTCTGGACGGACTTGGTTTTAATTCAATTTTGCCCTACTGTACAACTGAAGCTTGAATTAATGAATAAATACCATAATAGGAACTATGCGTCTAGGTCTGTTTGTCAGTCCCCCACAGACTAAGGAAGACACAGACGGGCAGTTCTTCGTTATTTTTGCCAGAAAGTTCTGGCTGAATGATGACGTCACATACCTCGCTTTATTATAAACATCGTAAGTTGGTATACAGGATACGAGTTTTATCTGCACTGCTCCAGCCGCTCGAAATTTAAACGATGTTTCTTGGCAACAAAACTCTGAAGGCAAACGGTTTTTAAATCAAATTAGTTACTTGTTAGTTCATATTTTCTCTTTTTACTCAGTTCAAATATAATTTTCGTTCAATAAATTGTTCAAGGCACAACGCTTATGGCTTAACTATGACGGAACTGAAGCTCCAGGAAAAGCTGAACTGCGATTAGAAACTGCCCGTCTGTGTTTTCATTAGTCTGTGGTCACCCCCTCAGTAAATGATGAATGGCACCCCGAGATGCTTTTCAATTTCATTCAGGAAATTGGTTTTGCACACACAGTCCGGTATCTTAGATACCGAATTATGAAATTTCCTTGGTGTTCTCGACCCATCCAAAATAACAGCCTACATTTTCAACGACCCATTGTTGAAAATGCTTGTACATGGTGAATTTATCACGGAGGATATAGGTATTATTGGACATGTCTGCATCATATTTTAGTTAATATGTCGGAAGAGGTAAGTGCCTGCGAAATTGTTCACTTGCTAAGCACCATTAAATTCCTGCCCGCACTGTCTAAAGCTGCGTTCACACGATCAGTATGTACTGACAGTATCGGGTATTGACAGTATCGAGAACACACGATCAATAATATTCTGTCAGAATTTCCATCAGTAGTTGCTTAGATATCGTGGCAAGTGGCTGGTATTGTCTCCTCTATCAGTTGAAGTGAAAAAAAAAATAAAAGGTTTGCACTGCAATTATTGTTTTGTTTGAGGAAAAGAGACTACATCGAAATAAAAGGGTGAAGGAGTGGAATATAAAACGTAAGATGTACGCGCACGTTAATTTATTAAATTAAATAAAAGCTCACGGAAATGGAAGACTTTTATAACTACTCCCGAATGAATGAAGACATCGAAAACAAACTTTTGAATATTTTGAACCCGTCAATTACCAAGACAGATTCCACAATGAAAGAAAGCATTTCAGCTGATGAAAGGCCGGCTGTAAAACTCCGGTTGCGTTCACACGAACAATATGGTAGTTTGTTGCAATCCAAGGAATCTCGAACACCGATGAGATTTCTAAGTACTTCTCATTGTGTCAATATTTTCATCAGTCCATCAGTACGCCGTTCACACGATCAGTGTACTGTCACTATTCCTAAATACTGTCTGTGATACTGATCGTGTGAACGCGCCTCAAAATTTCAACTGTTGCCGTGTCAACTGGACGCTAAATTATCGCCAATGTATTTATTGCACGCTTTGCATGTCAATCGTAGATAGGTAGATATGTGGCGCGCCCAACTTGATGCATAAATGCACGGCTCGCGCGTGGTTTTGATATAGTTTTATAATCGGTATCATAGATACGGTGGCATGAATGGCGTTCGAGCTGCGCATCCTCGCATCAAGTTGTGCGTACGAATACATGTGTGACTCCTACATTCCAGTAGTAAGATATTGATGCTATTCTCTGTACTTGCCGTATTCCATAGTATATAATTACTTCGAAGAAGTTTCATTTTCTTCGCTCTTTTTCAGGATAAGCTACGCCGAGTTTCGTACCTTTTCGTTTGTTGATCTTCCGCTCAATTCTCACGTCATTGGCGCTCACAAAATAAAGCCATGCTACTGGTAGGCGGTACTTTTGATGTCTTCATTGCCCAGGTTTCTAATTTGCTCGGGAAGAAGCGAATTCAGTTTTAAGGTTTCCTTGGCGACGCCAGCGCCTCGCGCCTTGTCTGATCTTCGCTTATCTTCATTAGAGACTTTCAGAATATACTTATATCGATGTATAAATATATTTATAAAGTTCCTGTGGTAAAATGCGGAAATCTTGTACATTTTATCGGAAAATCAATTTAATTCCTACTTCGTGCTCCGCAATGATGATGTGTACATTAATTTCTGCACTACCCACACGTGTACACGCACATGTACACAGGCAGCCACCTATTCAGACACACATGCATGCACACCGTACGGATACTCTCACACATGCCGACACACCTACACACTTCACACGCGCATACATTTCCATATTAGTTGTGAGGCGGACGTTTGAGTTCATCAAGCTACCCTGGCCTGACTCAGCCTTTAATTTGCGCAAATAATCTTGCGTTGAATTTCAAATGTGGCACGGAGATGCCGTGGATTTTGTACACGGTTGTTTTGGGTCGCAATTGCGTCGGTGAAGCCTGTCGGTGTCGTCTGACTATGCCTGGAACGCTTGATTGAGGCCGCTGTCCTACAATTGAATGGGTCGGGAATGTGCGCCCGGGCCCGCTGCGATCGGCAGGGAATACGACGGGCTGATTCCAAGACTTCGTCAACATGTCCAGGTACTGGGGAAGGAATGCGTCAGTAAGAACGGTTTCGGTGCGTATATGCAGTTTGTTGATAAATTCTCAAATTGTAAATTTAGGAATACACCGGAAAGGCGATTTTCAAACTAAGGTAAAGTATTGATGAATTCGCATGCTGTTGATTATTTGAATACACCGCTGAGAACAGTATTGGTATGTAGGTATATATGTTGAGCTATTGATGAAATCGCTTGCTGTTGATTATTTGAATATGCCGCTGAGAACAGTTTTGGTATGTATATAATTATGTATGTTGAGCTATTGATGAATTCGCGTGTTAGTGATTTTGAGAATAATTCGGGAAGATTATTCTTGTATTTGTTCGTGTATGCGTGGGTGCTGATTCTCAGAGTATGTGAGGTGATGATGTATACGCGGGATGGAGTGATGTGAGAAAAAAGTAGGCGAAGTCACTCCCAAGACTCTGCTTAGGCGCTGCTGTAATGCTATGTATCGTGGGTGATTTTCACCCGTATGTAGAGCTATTTAGCCAAAGAAGGTAATACTTGATGTATGAAAAGGTACTTCTAACGATGTTCTTTGAATTTACTGCTATACCATACTACGCAGTATTCGCTGTGGTAGAGTGAACTGGGCCATGCTCTTATTGTCCCTGGGTATAAATCCAGGTTCGTGGTTTTCCGCTGCTCGGGACTGCCTCAGCGTTTCTGACAATCATCCCTCCAATGCGAGGGCATTGACTTATAACCAGCAATGTGGACAGTCGTGAAGTAGCAGTTGCCATATGAGTCTTCTGCATGTCCATGACGTTATCCCTTTGACAGTCTGTGATCGACTGCAGCCGTACACTCCTCCTGGCACTTATCAGCTGCACGAGTTCCAATTTGAAGTGTGCTGTCAAGTTGAATTTACCTCTTAACATTCTTACATCCACTTGTGGACTATATTTCACCGATTGCATTTATGCAAAGGCCCATGTATATCTGCAAACGCGTTGTTTTGAGAACTACGTCGTCAAAGATATTTTCGGGAACTACGTCATCAACGATATTTTCGGGAAGACGTCGAGGTACTCTTCTGTTCATAAAAAGAGGTTGTGTTTCTTTTTTTTTCTATCTGTTTCGTCTTAGTATTTATTTGCAGTTGATAATTCGGAATGACATTGAGATGTTCGCGTTATTCATTTTTTAGGGAGGGTAATATTTGAATTCGAGATGCAAGAAGTTCACTTTCTGCAGCAAATATTTGGCAAAAAGGGATGAGGTAATTATCCATCTATACTGCAGCAAACGTTAACCCTTCACGGGCTCTGTAATTAACTATTTTCTAGGAATAGCGCTGCTGTCATGATCAGAAGTGGTTCTACGACTGGTAATGACTCAACGCAACTGTTCTTATGTGTTTTTCGGTGACGCCTACTGACGAGCTTGCATTCTCTACTACAGCTAGTGGTTCAGATATTTCTGTAGATATTTTAGCCCTGTTTATACCAGGCCGTGTTATTTTGCTACATGGGCTTTTTGTCCTATTGTATTCTTACGGGAAAAATGCTTTTGTAGCGAGGTACCTGCTGAGAAGGTTAAGGATTAGCTGACCTCTAATTCAAAATTCTAGAATGAAACCGGCGCTATCTGAAGTGGTGAATGGATATTCTAGAATAATTGGGTGAAAGAAATGGATATATTTTTAGATTGGTATACGTTGGACTCCCAAAAGAGGGAGAAGAAATTGTGCTGAAGTTTTCATTAGGCTCTTGAAATGGCGTTGTGTGGTGAAAGTTTGGAATTCAGAAATGAAATACGGATATTAGAATTAGAATTCTGGAACGAATTATACTTCTGTTCTGGGTTGCCATGGGCTTCAATTATAGAATACCACTTATGCGCGAATGCTTTGAATAGAAATTCTAGATTAAAGCAAATTTCCATTTCGTAATCACCTGAACGTCAACTCTGGAATAGCACTGATATCCAGTTATGCCACGGAATTACTTATTCTGGAACGGAACAGCTGCGATCGTGGAATACTACAAATCCCAATTCTGCCACAGCACCGATATTCGGGAATACCTCGAATTGGATTCTAGAACGAAACAAACTGAAATCCTGGAATTGCCCCTTCTGGAATCGAAGTGACAGGCTGCACGTCGCCCTGGAATGTTGACACAGCGCCACCAAATTTAGATTGTTTCCACCAAGCATCTCGTGTCGAAATTCATTACTCACACACTGTTGATTCCTGGCCATGGGAACCGTTGTGGGAACGTCGTTGCGGAAGGTTCCCGTGAGCGTTTCGCTTGATGTGTAGACACGGTGTGGTGTTGACATGCTGCTTGATGGAGAGCAGTTGATTCTTGGGTGCCAGAACTAGTGTTGATACTTTGATGATGGGAATGCCAGTGAGCGTTTTGCTTGATGTCCAAGCACAGTGTTGAGTTGATGAGATGCTTGTTGAAGAGCAGTTGCTTCTAGGCTACAGGAACGTTTTTGAAACGTCGATGAGGAGGGCGCCCATGAACGTTTGATGTGCTTGATGTGCAAGCCCGGAGTTGTGTTGATGTGGTGGTAGTGCTGGATGGATTGAACTTGATAGGGATATCGAAACATTGGTGTTGTATTGCTTGGTGAACTGAGCGGGTTGTGTAACGTTTGAAATTGGATTAATGTGGAGAAACAGTAGTCTGTGTACTGTTGCTTGATGGGGCGGACTGATACTTTGGTTCTATGCTGCTGCTGCTCCATCAAATGGAGTGCAGGACGTTTAGTGCTGAAAATATAGTGCTGGGTGCAGAGTACTTGTTATGTGGAAAACCTACTGTCGTTTGATGCTCGTTGAGCGGGCTCCCCATGTAGTGTTGCGTGGCATAGCTTGATGGCGAGCGTTACTGTACAGAGAAAGTGTGTTGTACGGAGAAAGTGTGTTGTTGAAACGTTACTTGATAGAGTGTACGTGCGTGAAGAGCGTATGGAATGATGATGTGGTTGTGTCGGTAAGAGTGTGAAGTGTTGATGTGCTGTCTGCTGGAGTCGACAGACACTATCGTATATTCTTAACCTGTTACGGCTTGCGTCGGCTAATGTCGATCTCCCGTTTTGTTGTTCGTTAATAATTTTGGATTACACTTGTTCTTGGTTGGGACATCTATTAAACTCCCAATAACTAACTACTAGTCAAATTTTAAAAAGAAAGGACCTAAACAAGTTCAAAAATGAATTTTAGATCTTTAAAAATTTATGGCAAGAAACTTGTCCTCCAGGCGAAACCAGGATTACTTGAAACTGTCCGTTAAAAGATTAATTAGGTTATTATAGACCCGCTCGCTTAATTTTTAAGAATATATCACTCTGTGTGTGTACGATCACAAAAAGAGTTGTTTCTCTATATGAGCGCTTTAGCGTTGTCTAAATTTTAGCATCAACACTTGCTGATGTTTTTTGAATTGCTTGTTCCATTCTTGGTCTAAATTTTTGCGTTAAGCCTTCCTCAGTTTCCTTGATTTGAGCGTACTAGCTTGTCTAAATTTTTGCGTTACACTTGTTCAATTTCCTCGATTTGAGCGTTCTAGCCTGATCTAAATTTAAAAGCGTAACTCCCTGTTCCCTTGATTTCTGCATTCTAGACTTGGTCTAAACTACAGCGGTAATACGTGCTCAGTTTTATTGATTGAAGTGTTCCAGACTTGGTTTAAATTTAAGCATTAACATCTGCTAGATTTCATAAGTTTGAGCACTTTCGACTTGGAATAAATTTCAGCGTAACCCTTGCTCAATTTCCTTGACTTGATGAGCGTTCTAGCTTTGACCAATTCCCTTGATTTGAGCGCTCCAGACTTGGTTTAAATTTTAGCGTTAACCCTTTCTCAGCTCCCTTGATTTGAGCGTTCCAGACTTGGTCTAAATTTTAGCGTTAGCCCTTGCTCAGCTCCCTTGATTTGAGCGTTCCAGACTTGGTTTAAATTTTAGCGTTAACCCTTGCTCAGCTCCCTTGATTTGAGCTCTCCAGGCTTGGTCTAAATTTTAGCGTTAACCCTTGCTCAGCTCCCTTGATTTGAGCGCTCCAGACTTGGTCTAAATTTTAGCGTTAGCCCTTGCTCAGCTCCCATGATTTGAGCGTTCCAGACTTGGTCTAAATTTTAGCGTCCACAACACTTGCGCCTTTGTCTGAATTTCATTTCTACTGAGTTTGTAGCGCCAATAACGTCAGTCCTCCTAATTCTCTCGATTTTATTCGAAGTGGAGCCGAAGATTTCCCCGATCGTAAGATAGGCTTGAAATTAGCCATCTGATGACAACTTTCATGCCTTCTGGAGCCTTTCTGACGTCTCCTGCCGATATCCTCAGAATGAAAGACTCCAGAATACTCGCAGAATTCCTCGCAATAGTTGCGAGGGCAAATTTATCGGCACACGCTAAGGGAGAACTGTTGTAAACAGGACCATTTTACTGAAACCCTCCTGTTGGCACTCCCTTCGAGAGGTTTCTCTCAGACTCCACGACGCTTTTTGGTGTTTTTTCGAAGACGTTCTTCGGAGCTTATGTTGGTTGATGCGACACTGCATCGACGTTTACAATAGACTCCCCTCGCGTCTACGATCAGTCTTTTTATATTCGGTTCTGTTCGATCCTTTGAGCAGTGGTGCCAGAATGCTTTTGTGGAAAGGATGGCTTTGACTTCGACTTCAATGGAACTTTGAATGCAAAGAAAGGAATGAATATGATGTTGACGATGGGAAGGGGACCTGTTGCCGCCCATGTTATTAATTGATGTAAACAATCGTGCTCTTGGAAAATTGTGGACGTCGGTTCATAGTTTTGTATAGAGTTGTTGGGTGGAAAAAAAAATTTTTCCCGTTATTAATTGATATAAGGAAACACGCATTTTAGGAACTTTCGGTGTTAATTGTTCTGTTCATTAAGTGGACAAAGGAATTTGGTGTTGTCATTAACTGATGTAAATATGCGCACACCTGACCCAGTTGTGGGTGTTGAATGGTTCATTTATTTTGTTAAAGGAAAAATACTGGCATTTGGTGCCGATATTAATCACTCTGAGCACAGGTGGGATGGGAATGACGACCATGTTGATTTATTCTATTGAATGGCAATGTAAATTGGCGTTTATATTAACTGCTGTATGAATGCACGCACGTGTAAAATTGAGGGTCGTAATTCATAACAGTGTGCATCATGACACCTGCAGCGCTAGTAACCCAACCCACTGTAATAAATGATAATTCATATCAGTTAATCAAAAATAAATTAGGTATCAATAGATGCAAGCGACTTCTTTGTACAGAGTTGGAAGTGTGTAATGTAAAATTCATTTGATTATAAGTACTGTACCTATAGCTGTCGATCGAATTAAATAAAGACTGTAAACTTGAGTTTTTGACCATGGAAAGGATTGCGTTTTGTCACTGAATATTAGATCTTGGTAAGCGTTTAAGAAATTTGGGCTGTAGGGCGAAAGCACTGTACTTTGGTGTTGGTATTTATGTGTAAAATTTAATGTTGGTATTTTTATGTAAATCTAAAAATATTCTCGAATGTATTAACCCTACAAAGGGAGACCCCTAGCGAAGAGTTATAACGGGAGAGGTGAGGTGCAATGTACCTCAGCCTAATGATCTGCTAATAAATTCATTATTTATAGGTATTTCGGATTAAAAATCAACAGGTATACTCTTCAGACCTTTATACGTGAGTTGAGATATAATTAGAATCATCAATTCAATGGTAAATTATAATAAAACACCATAAAATGAACTTTTCGAAGATAACGGTAGAAAGCATACAATCATATACATTTTGTACGATAACAGTGGCAGTTTGCTCACCAATGCAGGCAGTGTGCATGTGTTGCGGGAACTGTGGGGTGCCTGCTGTATTGCAGGAACTGTGCTGTCCACGTACGCAGAACAATCAATGTACTACGAGTGTACACAACAATATCCATTCAATGATACAGTATACAATGGACTGCGACTATACTGATGTAGCCTCATATTGCTAAGGTGGTCATATTTATTGTCAATAATGTGTATAAAGCTTCGTTTTCCATCAGTAATTATAACCCTGGGGTGAAGTTACATGCGGATACACTGAAGAAACAGACGTTGACACGTACGGGGCTGCCGGCCTTAAGAATGCAGTGTGCAGTGCACTATCGACCAGGTCTCACTTTATAGGGACCATTTATCATAAAATCTATGGGATTTTGATTTATCTATGGTATTTTCATTTCATTTTTTTCACAAAACATGAAAAATGCCATTTTGTGAAAAGTCTCAAGTTTCCAGCAACTCAACTGAAATTTGAAAATAATAGATATGCAAATTACTGCAGGGTGAGGTGCAATACACCTCAGGTCTCCCTTTGTAGGGTTAACGATGCAAGGGAAACTGTTTCTCATCGATTTCCATTTTTGTATGAAATGATATTTGAAAAATTGTGGGTATTGAAGGTAAAGTCCATTTGGTGCGGATAGTAAATTAAATAACTTGATGAATGGTGGTAAATGCTGACAACAGATGTGAAACTTTACTTCTACAGCATATGGCTTATACAGACCTATATGTTCCCAAAGTTTTATTTTCCCGATGTTCGTAGTTGTCAGTAAATAAACATGGCAACTCTCTTTACTGGGGTCGACAGTTGGCAATTACATATGAAGAAGCAAACGGAAGCACAATTTCTATGCAGATATCAATTATAAGCAAGTTTGATAATTTATTTCGTACCATAAAAAATGAACAGCACGTTGTTAGAAAAAATAAACTTATCTGAAACTGCACAGGGTCGGGCCAGCAGACTCAGACTCCTACCCCGAATGCCACAATGGGCGTCACACTGTGAACCACCTATTGAAATGTCCTGCCCATCCCACCCCGCTTCTTCCTACCTCTCTATGGGACAATCCTTTATCTGTACTTCACTTCCTGTGCTCTCTTTCTTTTCATACCTTCCGCCACTTGCTCGGCCCCCTCCAGAGCCTCCCCCTGCGTAACTACTACAACAACAACAACAACAACGGATAAATTTATTTCTTACCTTTTGATGGTGAAATTATCCCCGCATTAGTAGCTGGGCGCCCACCTGACTCAAGTTACTAGAAATTTAATATCTTTCCTGGAGGGAGAACGTTAACGGTCCGGAGTGAAGGAAAAGCAGTGTTGGTGAAACTTGTTCACTCTTTCTCCAGACGAAAAAAAAATCATTTTTGCCATTCATTTTTAGAGTCAGGCAAAGGTTGGCTAGTTGCAATAATCATCGTAAGTCAGTGTAAAAATCTAAAAGTCAGTTATTTCATGGTAGCTAAGTTAGCCAAGAGCTTGCAAGTTGTGGAAATGTTGAGAATAGCACCTTCACTCTAGTGGCAGTAGAAAGAGAAAATCATGCGCATTTGGGCTGGCCAATAGCTGGAAAGTGACCGAAAATTTCCTTTGGTGGCAAGCAAAGCAAAGTTTACAGGTGGCCCAAGGTTGGCCTACGAAACTGCAGCCAAAATTTGACCGTAACAAGGCAGCCATTGACGTCGCTCTTACTCTAACAAACCCTCGACTCCTGCCTGCGCATCGTCCTGTTTGGAGTTCATTTATATACATGAGATCCTTGAGTGGCTTTCCAACTTTGCGACTATTTCTTTTGGGGCCCATTGTGAGTGCGTCTTTTTTCGAAGAAATTAGCTAAATAAATGTACTGTTACAAATTGGCATGCTTTTGAGCATGTGCGTGAATGCGCCTATCGACCTTAATTAAAGTTATTCCTGGGCATTTTATCTTGCCCCTCGGGGTTTTCCTTCTTCTTTTTCTGGACTGACCGCGCTTGGACCTTAAGACAGTCAGTCTTAATAGTCGGTCTGGGAGACTTTCCTGCTGGAAATCATCGGCACTTTCTTCTCTAAATTTCAAGAGTCTGACGAATGTAATTTGCACGAAATTTTAGTACTTCCGAGTTCAGTTCTGCACACGCGAAAAGAGGGCTTTGAAGAGACGTTCGAAGGTGACGATGTACTTTGCGGGTGAGTTTGTTTTCGACAATGTTGGAGTTCAGAGTTCTTTGTTGATAAGTCTGATCGAGAAAACGTTGGAGTTGAGTGCTATTTGTGGATGAGTCGGAGGAAGAGAAGGTTGGAGTTGAGATCTGTTTTCCGGTGAACCTTAATTAGCTAAACTCCTGCTTTGCACGAGCTACCTAAATCCGTGCTGACTAATGCCGATTTTTATTTCGTAGTTTTTTTAGTCAAATTTTGCTAATTTACTGTTAAGCCGCTAGTTGTAGGCACAAGTCCTGATTTTATTTGTAGGTTTACGTTTGTTTACTATTATGATGGCGCAATTCAGCCCTATACCTTAATTATTGGATTGTGACTATCCGTTTTTAAATTCTGATATTCAATACTCGGATCACCTGTACAATTATTGTCATCCCAAAGACATTTGGGGTGAGGAATATTGGGGTGACAATTATACAGGTGGGAAAGACTGGTGTGATAGTTGTTCTGAGGATCTGATTTTACTACTAATTACCCTAACCTAAACTAGCCTCACCTAACCTAGCTTACCCTTACCTAACCTAGCTTGCCCTTGCCTAACCTAGCTTGCCCTTACCTAACCTAGCTTGCCCTTACCTAACCTAGCTTGCCCTTACCTAACCTAGCTTGCCCTTACCTAACCTAGCTTGCCCTTACCTAACCTAGCTTACACTTACATAACCCAACCTTAACTAACCTAAACTAGCATTAACTTAGCCTAACCTAATCTCACCTTGCCTTGCCTAACCTAACCAAACCAAGTCGTGTCTAACCTAAAGTAAGCTAACCGAGTCTTACCTAACCTAACATTACCTTACCTAATTTAACCTACCCTACCATACCTTACTACATACCATAGTGGTCCGACAGTTCGTTGAAGAATTATTAGCGAATAACAGTGTTACAGGGAGAGTGCAAGCTGTATACTAATCTAACCTAACCTAGCCTCACCTAACCTGACCGTACTTAACCTAGCTGTACCTAACCTAGCCTTACCTAACCTAGCTTTAAGTTACCTAACCTAACCTTTAACTTAGCTAACCTAGCTTTAACTTACCTAACCTAGCTTTAACTTACCTAACCTAGCTTTAACTTACCTAACCTAGCTTTAACTTACCTAACCTAGCTTTAACTTACCTAACCTAGCTTTAACTTACCTAACCT